>OY730480.1:58691721-59211721 GCA_963422695.1 Xylophagus ater
AATAATTTAAATCTGCTATTTTGTTCCAGTTCTTCTTTTTACTTTTTGTTCTTTGAAGGTTTATATCTATAAATATGAGCAGTATTACTAGATGGAAAAAGCTATATCTCACAATCAGAGGGCGAAAAGTTCTTAATTATTCAATAATTGAGAAAATCTTGTCTATTATCGAAATTTAATCGTTAATCGTGAGATAATGTACATTATTGCAGCTAATGTGTCTTTTAGTATTAATTTTATTAACAAATATCTTGCTTTTTTAAACATTTCCAAAATGAATGATAATAGTACAATAATAAAAAAATGTCTCGCCAGATTTTAAGTAAATACAAAAGAATTTTATTTTTTTAGTTTTCCCCATTTATTTTATCACGTCTTAATCATAATTTTTAAAATGATAAAATATTAATAAACATTTAAGATTTTTGTTTTTTTACAGCCTTGAAAAAAATCATAAATTTGAAATTAAAAATTCCAGAAATTTTTGTAATTTATATTTACTGGTAGGACCCAATTTCTCCCCGGATGCGATTAAATCGGTATATTTAAAAAAAAATGAGATGAATCTTAAATTTTAAGTTGTTTGTTATTATATGAAGAAAAAAAAAACACAAACAGTAAACAAACAACGAGACAAAAACGTGTACGATTGTCTCCGGTATTTTTAAAATGATAAAAATTTTCGTGTGAAGATTTATGTATTTTATGTATTTATGTATTTTCTTATCTAAATTTAAATAGTTTTTGCTTTTTTCTCGTCATCCAAACCCATTTATGACCGAAGGAACAATGTATAGACTCTGTTTGTTTTTTTCTTCTTTAAATTGGGACACCAAATTTGGATTACCAAGGAAACAACCAAACCGGAAAAAGATGTCCCAATGTATAAAGACATATATGTTACGGCACGAATTTCCATTATATTTGCGAACTGAAATTGTTCGAAATTGTTTTATTGAGGCCTTAGAAATTACCTAAAGTACTGTCATCTTCTACGAGGCTTCTTTGATCATAAAGCACACCAAACAGTAACACGAAATGATTGCTCAACAATTGCTTTTCTATTTTCATTATTAACGTAGCCATTTAAATGAAAATGAGCTTCGTCAGAAAAGTAGATTTTTTCTGAAAATCCAACACCATTTTCAATGATCCAATCAGCAAATTGTCGATGTTGAAAATCATCTGGTGGCTTAAATTCTTGAACCAATTGGATCTTATAAGGCTCTAGAGACAAATCCTTTCGGAAAATATGCCAAGTGGGGACAAGTTTATTTGTTCGGAACATCGTGGAATCGATTAATTTGAGTATTCTTCAACACTTCCACTAACCACAACAATATTTTCAGTTGAACGACTGGAACGAGGACGTATTGTTATATTGCAATGTTTTGACCTGAACCAGTAGACTCAAATTTTTTCACTCAATTTTAAATTGCAGCCTCTGATAGACGATTATAATGATCGAAAATCTCCACCATTTTACAAATTTTAGTTTTTAAAGGTCGCTTATTTTCATAATGAATTTGAATTATTTTTATGCGATTTTCGAGAGAAATCGAATTTATTATAATAAAATGTAAACCTTTTACTCCAATTGTATCAAAAAATTGTATGACACAACTGTCCTCACAAGCAAATACAACCCTATTGAAATAAAATGTTCTTATTGAAAAACCCCATATAATAATATTTTATTGAAATTTTATTAGTGCCTATTCGAGACTCCGTCGGAATAGAAATGTTCCTAAGGAATTAAAATTTCCATTCTATACCTTTTTAGTTTCAAAATGAGAATAGTAAAAAACCAAAAAGTGTTTGAAGAAACTATTTCTATGGAGTTTGATCAACACTGAATCAGCCTGAATCAGGCCTATTCTTTATTCAATTGAATTTATTTTCATATTTGTTGAAATAAATTTAATTTAATTTGAAGAAATAAAAGGCCAAGGTTTTATTTTTTCTTTATAATTTGAAAAAGAACAAGCTATAGTGCAAAACCACTATTGAAACTTCTATACGTATGTTCAAATCACGTTACCTTCTAAAAATCTAGTAATACATTTGTGAGTTATCCTAAGTGCAAATTATGAGGAAAATATGTAAGCAAAGTTTGAAAATCGTATCATTTCATACAAAAAATCTGAATTTTGTTCGGCAACTACCCGAAGTTGTAATCGGATTCAATTGATTTCCGGACACAACTGTTCTTTCATTGAATAAGTGTCTCATGCCAAATTTCATTGAAATCGGTCCATAAATAACGTTAACGTTACAATACCATGTAAAAACACAAAAGACCGAACTTTTGTTCGGCGGCTACCCGAAGTTTTAGTCCGATCAAACCAAACTTCTGATAGAATGGTTCTCATGAGGAAAAACCCGCTCTTACCAATTTTCATGGAAATTGCTTCAAAAATACGGCCGCAATCTTACATACGACAGACGGACGAACAGACAGACGACGGACAGACATTCGATAAAAATGATTGCCAACGATTTAGAATCTTATAAAACGTGGAGATTTGATTTTTTTCGATCATGATTCCAGTAACTTATATACTTTGGTATAGAAGTTAAAACTCTTAAACGCGCGCGCGTCTATTTTTAAATTATATATATAAATTTATTTTAAATTACAGAACAAATGAAGTGTGCTTAATCAAATGGTGAAAAAAAGTTATATTTAAATTTCATATTTATTTTCATATGTTTATCCCTCTTTTTTCTTTTTCTTTAGTATATTTTAATTTAATGTTTAATGTTTATTTTAAAAAACATATTTTATAATAACATATAATTAAATGTTTGCGTATTTTGCTCCTTGTTTTTTTGTGCCCAATATTAATTTCAACGGAAATAAATTAAATAAATTCAAAAAAAATATCAAAACATCAGCAATATTAATTTTTGGTATTTCCGCCATTTAAAATTAAAGAACCGTCAGAAAACAAAACAAAAACAATGTAGTAGTAAAAAATCGTTTAAGTTTTTGTTTTTGAAATTAAGCATTTTTTTTTAAATATCCCAAAAACCAACTAAATAATAAATAATAAATATGATAATCAAGGGGAACAAATGGGGCAAAGAGAAATAAAAATTACGAATCGAAAAAGAAAAAACGGAAATAAATTAAATTGTTTGACATTAAAAAACCGCAAAGAACAACAAAAACTAATTAAAATGACGAAAGAGACAGTAAATTTGTAATTTCGAAAAGAAAAAGCAAAAATGCCCATCACAACTTTTTATTCGATTTCAAAAAGTTGAAACATAATTGCGACTGAACTGCATCCAGCAGTTCTAAGCGCTAGCAAGAGGACTGGATGCAATTCTAACTTTAAGCGCTTAGTAAAATTCCAGCATAAAATTTTTTTGCAACAGCGCATTTGAGGTTGTTGTTCACGCTAAGAAATGATATGTGCAAAGGATAAATTGAGAGGAATTTTTGAAAATTGTTTCTGGATTATTCAATTTTAATTGGAATGAGTTTGTTAAAACTTTCCCGCTTTCTTATAAAATTTTTATTTCACTTTATTCTCAATTTTTATTTACTTTCGACACTTATTTCATTAAAGAAAAATATATTTTTAAAATTTATTCAAATAAAACTCGTTTGCACAGACAATCACCACAAAAATTATTTTTCGCTTAATTCAAGCAAAAAAACGTATCCAGGTTTCCGTTCACTTGATCACACCGGTGTGAAAAAAAGTCGGTGTAAGTTAATGTCAAAAAAGCCGGTGTCGAAAAATGTAAATTGTTTGCGAGTGAACGATCGTAGTCGTAGTCAATTAGTGTCATTTCGAAATGTCAATTGGAGAAAATACGCATTCATAGGTTAATTAATGTGTTGTAATTATTAAAATTACTTTCATAAAATCTGTTTATTTTTAATATTTAATTTAGTAACAAATTTTAATCTAAAAAACATATTTTATGATTTTACTTTTTTTATTAATTTTAATATTTTAAATTTTTTTCGAATATATTTCAACGAATTGAATATAAACTTATTACTAAAAGTATAATTTTTCTATCAATTTGCCAAATATTAAAAAAAAGTACTGAATCCATAAATTTTTGTTTTGAATTTAAAATCAAACTAACGAAATAGAAATGACAATAATCAACTACGGCCCTTGACATTAGTCGAAAAAAGTTACTAAAATTGACACCGATGTAAACCAGTTTACACCGACAGAGTGTCGGTGTCATGACGTCATCGTAGTCAAAAAAAGTTGACCAGTGAACGCAAAATTGTAACTTTTAGTCACGTTTAGTTACTTTTAGTTGGTGAGTGAACGCGTAGATTAAGAATTTTGACTAAGCGCTTAATAGTGCTGGATGCAGCCAATGATTTAAATCAAGGCTGTACAACCCGCGGCCTGCGGTCCGCATGCGGCCCAAGGCAAGTATCAATGCGGCCCGAAAATATTTAAAATTATTGAAGCATGTCCATTTTTCTGAAGAATGATTTGTGTGTTGTGTGCGCTCTCGTGCTAAAACTGCCAAGTGACAAACAACAGAAACAGAACAGAAAGCTCTTTCGTTCTGCAGTAAATTCTCTTTCTGTTTGCGTTGCTCGCTCAGCTACACTGTTCTGTTGGTTGTTACCTGGCGGCTTAAGTGATATTAAATGAATTTCATGTTATGAAAAAATTCATAAACTAATAAATTTTAAATTACTTATTACTTAACATGAAAACTGTATATTTCACTTTTTTTTCGTTCGTCAGCTATATATATATTATATTATATTGTGGCCGAAAACACCATGACTTCTTCCAATGTGGCCCAGGGAAACGAAAAGGTTGGACACCCTTGATTTCAATGAAAATTGACGTTAAAAAAAGGATAAACATAAAAGGATATACACCCACCACTCCGTTTACATGGTAGATACATAAAATCAACGTGTAAATCAAATCAAAGAACATAGAGAAAGGCAAGAACTTTATGAAAAAACAAAGATTGGTTCCATCGCGTAAAAGTGACATCATTTAAACCAAGTACCGTATAAACCGAGGGACGGGTGTATATAAAAAACATATAGTAACGTAAAATCGGCCTATAGCCCATAGGGACTCGTTGTTTACAGATCTATAGTTCAATGAATTAACTCTGAGAAAGAAACACCTACACTAATAATATTTCAAGATTTTGTCTCCATAACTTCATTTCGTCTATTTCAAATGCGCTCAAATTCACAGGTAGGCTGGGGCCTAATAGCATGAATACCTTTTGCGCAAATTTTATTGAAATCGGTCGTGTAATCATGCGATTTAACACCGTTGGACTTTTTTCTTTGGGGTTTCTTGAAGTCTAAGGCTTATGCCAAGAAACCCACGACTACCACCCATGCCTTGAAGGAGGAAATTGAGCGCTGTATCAATGAAATTCAGGCACATTTATGAAAAATGATCATGAAAAATTTCAACAAAATAGTACGTATGTGCCAGCAAAGCCGTGAAAGTGATTTATCCGATATGCGTTATTCCATACATAACCCTATACTGTATACTTTATGAAAAAAAATTTACAATTTTTAATTATAAACCTGTGTTTTCTATCAAAATTATTTCTTGCGTGAATTTTAAGACACCCTTTACGGGCATCAAGAAACTCGGCTATATACCGATTTTCAGTTACTATATGTTTTCATATCAATTTCATTTCATGTTGTGGCGGGTTTAAACTAGCGAAAGCGTTTTAATTTTATTTCATTTAATAAAAATTTAAAAATCATTCATGCTTCAAAAAGAAGAAAGAAAAAAACAACCTTAAATAATTTCTAAATTATAAATTACTTAAAAAGAAAAAAAAAGCACAACATTGACATTGATTTTGATTGCTTTTTTTCGCGAACATGCAAATGATAAAGAACCTAGGCATTTGAAAATCGTTCAAATTTGAACAAAATTAAAGTACATTTTATTGGTTTTTTTTTTTTTTTTATTATACTTAAATGACGTAAAGAAAATGCATTCATTGAAAAAGAGAATTTTCTATAGTATACCAATTATATAATAAATTTTTTTTTTTTTTTTATAAATAATTATAATAGAAATCGCTAACAAAAACAATACAGGTTGCGGGGTGGTTTAAAATATATTACGTATGACCTTTGTATGGCCTCCGTCTTTCTCTATCTCGCTCTCTCTATCTCTCTATTTCTGTGTGATGTTAGGTGATTGCTTGCGGTGCGGTGTGGCAGGTGCAACATGTCTGTCTTATCTTCCATAAAACAAGATAATCTAAGAAACACTATATAAGTATATTAATAAAGATTTGTTTTAATTAAAGAACGTGATTTTCACATGTTCTCATGTGCACTTTTACTGGTATTATGTTATATGATTTCTTAATATCAGGGAACCAAGAAAATTCGTACCGTTTATAGATTTTTATCAAAACTGTGCTTTGCACGCGCGCCTACATTTTATCAATTAAAACCCAAACGGCACATTTAACGTATGTATATAGGGCTTAATTACAATACCTTTTCAACTTCAAATTGGGACTAAACAATTTCAAATTGGGAACAAACAATTTCAATATGAGAATTAGCAAATACAAACTGAGTATTGGGTTGTTTTATTATGAAATCAAAAGAGATGCCTCAAGAAACCAGAAGCTAAAGAGTTTGCACAATGCTCCCTTCGGAATGCTATAAAACATGCATCAATCAGTCAAAAGTCATATTTGTGTTTGATAATGCGCCTTGCCACCCTTCAATCGAAGAATTTTTCAAAGAAAATGAATTTGACTACTAAAACTTCGGACCATACAGCCCAATGTTTAATGTTATTGCTTGGCCAAACCTAAAATCTGACGTTAAAGGAGATTAAGCCATTCATATATCCATATATCTTATCCGGCGAAGACATGGCTAATATGACTCAAACCGAGTATCGTCTACAACGGTTAGAAACCATTATAATTGCAAATACACCTAATTCTGATTTTACACGCTACAGAAAAAACCGTGTAAAAAAAACCGTGTAAAAAAAAAGACATGAAGTACATAGAAAAAAAGGGGATTAGTTCGATATCCTTCAACCCTGTAAAAAATAGTTGAAGTAAATGATTCATACAAAAAAAAACTATTATGAGAGTATAGTATTTATAAAAGCCAAATTAAATTTTTATGTGCAGTTTATTTTTTAAAAACAAAAGGCAATTCAAATCTAAAATTTTAGAAAAACAGCAACTTCATTTCTAAAGGGTCTTTCATTAAGGACATAACATAACGATTGTAACGTGTGCTGTGGTGCTTGTAGCGCCGTCTTGTTGAAACCACATGTCGCCGATATCAATTTCATCTAATTCTGGCCAAAAATAATCCTCCAACATGGCACGGTAGCGCTCTCCATTGACGGTAACATGGCGATCGTTCGCATCAACGAAAAAATACGGCCCAATTACGCCTCCGGCTTGTAAACCGCACCATACAGTGATTTTTTGTGGATGCAATGGTGTCTCTTGAAGCACATGTGGGTTTGTTGCTATCCAATAACGCATATTTTGCTTGTTGACAAATCCGTTTAGCCAAAAATGAGCCCATCGCTGAGGATGATTTTTCGCTCTTAAAGTTGCGGCGACCGACTCGGAATTTCGGTAGTAATTTTTAATAATTTCCAAGCGTTGCTCGTTCGTGAACTTTACCATGATGAAAATGTTGACTTTAATCTACGTTTTGACATTGACAGGTCATTATTAATGTTTAAGGGCGCGTTCATATAAAGATACAAAATTGTTATGTCCCTATTAACCTTTATGTCAACAGCAGAACTGCTTTACGCACGTCAATAGCAACATACCTGGGTATGTACATACGTTTTGTATGGGGAATGGCATGCCGTTAGCATAAAAATGCTAATATCTAACTCGTTTGTTGGAATTTCTGTATTAGTCATTGTATTGTATTAGTCATTGTTTGTTGAAAAAAGTGGTTGTATAGGTAGACACACGTATATATATATAGGTAGAAACATGTATATATATATAAGTAGAAACATGTATTGATGCAGAAATTTCATTCTTTGTAGTTTCGTCAGCAAATTTAGTTTACATTTGTGATTCGAAGTGAAAAGACCTTTCTGTTTATTTTGTGGAAATAAAAAAAAAATAATAAAAGCGAAATGGCAGATGGTGAATGGCTTACTCCACGACAACTAAACGCACTTTCGTACGAAGAACAACAAGCATTTTTTCGTCAAACGCTTGAAGAGAGCCAAGAAGAAATAAGTGACCATGATTCAATAGTTGGTGACGAGGCTTTAGGTGAATGTGTAGGTGATATAGGTGGTGATGACTTAGACGTTGGAGAACCCACGTTACCAGCATATGACCCAGAGGACGACAGTGATTCTGATGAAGAACTTGAAGATGCACCAATTGAAACTGGCGAATGTTTTACTGCCAGAGATGGTAATGTTTGGTCTTCGATACAACCACAACCTGTAAGATTCCGTACGCACAACATTCTAAGAAGTGCACACTCTGGACCAGTACGGGCAACGCAAGGTTTGACCATTACAGAAACGTTCCAATTGATAATGTCAGACGAAATATGCGACAAATTATCCGTGAATCAAATCGAAAGACAAGGCAATGCTATGATAATGACAATGCAAAACATCCAGCAAGAGAACCGAGATCATGGATTCCCATAACAAAAAGTGAATTTGATGCATATTTGGGCTTACTTTTGCTAAGTGGCTTTACACATTCTGGTTATGTGCATACGAAAGATTTGTGGAAAACTACATCACATCCATTATATCGTGCTGCAATGAGTGTACGACGATTTTGGGAAATAAGCCGCTTCATACGTTTTGATAATGGAAACACACGCCAGCAACGCAAACAAACTGACAAAGTAGCAGCAATATCGGACGTTTTTTTGATGCTAAACAGCTGTCTTCGTAGATATTACGTGGCAGGAGCCAACGTCACCGTAGATGAACAATTGTATGCTTATCGTGGTGGAACTGGCTTCACGCAATACATACCATCAAAACCTGCCAAATATGGGATAAAAGTGTGGTGGGTGTGCGACTCCATTTCGTCCTATCCATTCCAGGTACAATCAATATCGTTGAAAATTGTTGAAAATCTAAATAACTAAATTTAATTTAATTTTTCAATGCAGGGACAAATCTATACAGGAATGGCACCGTCTGGTGAACGTGAAAGGAACGTTGGCGAAAGAGTAGTAAAGGATTTATGTGTCAACCTTTTTGGTGGAAGTGGAAGAAATATTGTATGTGACAACTTTTTCACTAGCTACAACTTGGCAAAATCTTTGATGATAGACAACAATTTATCTATATTGGGTACTTGCAACAAAAGGCGTACATTCGTGCCAGCAGAATTTGCCAACCCCAAACGACGTGAGGCTGAATCATCAATGTTTGGGTTCTATAATAACGTTACGATGTGCTCGTACGTGCCCAAGAAAAACAAGGCAGTTGTAATGTTGTCCACTACTCATTATACAACAGAAACGGCCGGTCCTAAGAAGAAGCCATTGCTTATATTGGACTACAACAAAACCAAAGGTGGCGTTGATAACATGGACAAGTGCTTGTCCGAATTTAGTACCAAGTGGCGCACAAATAGATGGCCTTTGGCTTTCTTTTATAATATTGTGGACGTTGCTGCGTTTGCTGCATACGTAATATACGTTGACAACAACATTCACCTTAAGGCATCTACAAGCCGCCGTAGGATGTTTCTCCATCAGCTAAGCGAGCAACTATGCAAGCCAGAAATGGAGACAAGGGCGAATAACAGCAGAATATCCAGAGTTTTTTCAACTCGCAACGCCTTCGAAGCCATGAAAGGTGGGCCCATCGGAGTTGTGGATGCTGGAGCACATGAAGCGGAGGAACGCCTAAAAGTAAAGGGGAATTGCTACATCTGCTAGAAACGACGCGCTACTCGTAAAGCATGCACATTATGCAACAAACCAGTGTGCGCAGAGCATTTCAAAGACTTGCAGCAATGCGATAGATGTATTTGAATTTCAATAATTTTAAATTTTTTCGTAGTTTTTTAACATTTTGTTCATAAATATTTTATAATTTATAATAATTTTTATACCATAAGTTTTTTTTTCATATATTTTCATTTCGTTTTACTATACATACCCAGGTAAGTATGCTGTTGCCGTAAGGGTGCAACTTTGTAAATGGGCTTTATCTTCCAAACTGATGATCCAATCCTAACCAAACTTGGGACTATTTCATAAAACGTTTTGGCTAGGATATTACGAAATTTCAAGTCGATCCGATTATCCAGGTCAGAGCTACAGCGTTTTGAAAACGCAAAGCATACCCAGGTATATTGCCGTTGACATAAAGGTTAAAAGACACTCACCCTTGTTCTGTTTTACGGCGTTAGGTGAGTAAACGTAACGCGTTCGATTCGATTTCTAACGCGATCAGTGTTCTGGAAAACTACGTTTCCCATTTAAAAAAACGGCAATCATCGCATGTCAAAAATCAGCTGTTTGTGTTTTTTGTAAGTCATTTCATCAATAAATATTTTACAAAATAAAGTTCTTGTCCTTATTAAAATAAATTTCATATATTTTTCAGCGATGTTTATTTCAAAATATAAATTATATATTTTTGTAACATTTTTTCCATTCACTAATCATTGACAAATTTAAAAATGAATATATCCTTCATAAAAGCCATTTTCAGGCCCAAAATGAGATTAGAATTGATATTATGGTGCATAGTGTGGGTGGGTTTAGAAATAAAGGAAATTCATACAAAAATATTCATTCGAACGCGCGAAAACTGAAGTGAGTAATTTAACCTGAAAATCGAGTTCCCGGCGAATATCAGAACATCAAAAATCGAATCCGTTGTTACAGAACACCAAAAATGTAATATCGAGCAGCAAGTGAGTAATATCGAATAAAACTAACGTAACGTCAGATATCAGAACAGGCACCACTATATTTCTAATTTTGCTGTTGCTGTTGCAAATTGACTACATGATCATGCTTATAAAACAGTACATGAACCTTGAAAATATGAATTATCGTTTTTTTGGGGTTTTTTTGGTTTTTTGGATTTGTTTGATGAATAAAATATAATTTCTTTGTTAAATTATAATTTTTTGCATTTTTTTATTTATTCTAAATAATATTTTATAAAATTAACTATTATTAAAATAGAAGATGTTGTAATTTATCTAAAAACGATAATTAATGAACATTATTTCAGTTTATTTTCAAAAATTACTTAGAACAAAAATCCATTAGGATAATGTTATAAAATGTCCTTAGGAATATTTCAAATATTTTTGCCATAAAACGATATGAATTTTAATCAAAATTTTTCTTTAAAATTTCAATCAAACAGCTTTTTTTAATCGTGCTAAATCGAATGAAATCGTGTAAAAACGGAATCATTTTTTTTTATAGACCGTGTTAAATCAAAACCGTGTAAAAAAAGACCGTGTAAAATAGAATTAGGTGTATAAGAAACTTGACAGTTATTAAATGCACCCAGATATATCTAACCTAATATTATAAAGAGGAAAGATTTGTATTTTGGTATGTATGTTTGTAACGAATAAACTCAAAAACTACTGGACCGATTTCAAAAATTCTTTCACCATTAGAATGCTACATTATCCCTGAGTAACATAGGCTATATTTATTACTAGAAAAAATTAGGGATCCCTACTAAAACTTAAATAATGTAATTCCGCATACATTTGTATGAAATAATCCTCATTCATGTCTGTCGCGTCTAATATTCTCTGTAGTCTAACTTCAAGCACAAAGACCCTAATTGGGATTTTACGACTATTGCTTTCAATCACCCGATATTCAGTGTCATTAGCGACGGCTGGGGTCCCATTGTAGGGCCTCTATAGTCTCCAGACTGGCGCCAGGCGCTCGGACCCTCAGCGGACTCGCCGGTAGGACCCCAGACTATCCCCTCTCTCTATCTCCGTAAATTTCCACAAAATTCTACAAATTAAATTACTTAAGCCATAAAATAAAAATGTACAAAAATGTAAATAAAGTCCTGCAAAAAGATACATTTACTCTACGTTTATCCCAAAATGTTTAAAAAATAAATGTTCACCCGTGCGAAGCCGGGACGGGCCGCTAGTCGCTCATATACAGCGATTCATTAAATATGCTGGGCATTCGTTTTTAATTGATATTTTTTACTATTTATTTACATTTCTTCTCATTTTTAAAGTGTTTGTTCCCAATTTGAAATTGGTTATATCAAATTTGAAGCTGAAAACGTATAGTTTGCGACTGGTACACACAGAAAAATTCTGAATTTATTGGCTAGTTATTTCAGAAAGATTTTATATTTCTCCAATAAATTGTTCCATGTTTAGTATTAAAGTTTTATATTTTTCGACTTGTTTTTGAATTTACTAAAAACTTTTGTAAAATTCCACCATTAATCAGATTTACAATTTAACGTTTCGTAAAAAGTTGAAATTTGCTCAACTCTTTCGTTTCGTTTCGATTAGGACAGATATCGGTACATTATGTCTACTTTTCCATTTTTCCATACATATTTTCCAGACACATTTAAATTTTACGAGGCGGATCGATCCGAAACGATTCGGAACATTCTGTCTGGACCTTAAATAGTGAATTTACAATTCCTAACAACACTTACAGAACTTATCGTTTTATGCAAATTCGTTCGTTTGAAAAAAATCGCGTTCGCATTCAGAGATAATGAAGATGAACGAAGTTGATCGAAGTTGATAGAAAATCAATTCCAGACATTTATTTCTTGAGATAAAATGCTGTCTGCTCTGGTATATACCATCACAGACTATCGATGATCTTCCAACTATCAGTCTCAAGTGAAATTCAAATTAAGTTGATCACAAGATAATTTAATGTCATCAATGAAACCAATCGTGCACATTTTGCATTGGCTTGAAAATGGAAATGGAAACTGAACAAAATTGGTTCATTGAGACCAGAACAGGGGTGGCTCTACCATGTAGGCGAACTAGGCGGCCGCCTAGGGCCCTAAAATGTTGAGGGCGCCAAAAATCACGGCATTTATAATTTTTTTGTTCATTCTCATATAAATCTAAAATCAATTGATTGATCACAGATTTAACGTAAAACATTCCAACGGAATTGGAATTAAAACCAATTCGCATGCGATTAAAAAAAATAATGTTCATATGAAGGGCAAGATAATTTCATTCAGAAAACCCAGCAAATATTTAAAGTGCATTTTTGCTTGACAGTCTACAAAATATAACAATACAGCATCTGTATGCATCATGTACTAAGCTTGAGTCAGCATTAATTCATGACCGCTCTAAAGACATGGAAGCAGTGGATTTATGTAACCCAGCAACTCCATTGTACTTATTTCAAGACTTATTTTCAGTTTACGGGCGCCATTTTGAAGACATTAAATTTGTAGGTGGGCAGTTGTTGTCTTGATATTTTATTTGTAAAAATGCCGTTGATGAAGAAACAATGAAATTTTTGCTGCATAAATTTATTATAAAAATACTTTATATACATTGTTTCAACTAAAAATCCGTTACGGTTGACAGGAATGAATGAATATTTTTTATAAAAAAAGGATTCAACTAAAATCATTAATATTTCTAAAATTTTCTCATAAAAAAAATTATTTTGAGAAAATTTTTCGAAATTTTTTAAATATCAATCCTTCCCGGAATTGTAGAAACCAGACTCGAGATATCAAAAATTTCTCAGAAAAATGCATTACGGTAGGTCAATGCAATAAAGATTCTTTCTAAAATCCATCCCATGATCATAACGAATATTTCTAGTATTTTTTTCATAAAATAATACGAATTTTAAACCAAATTTATTTTTAAATGAAATGAACAAATTGTTTACATTTTATTGCTGTCGTATGAAGGCGCCAAATTAATTTTTTCTAAAAAAAAATGTCTAGAAATTAAAAATATCTGAAATATCGAGAAAAACCTATTGCAATGCATTCAATTCATTGGCACCACTCTTAATTTCAACATGTCAAAAACAAAACGGAATAACCACCGTGTGGCGCTCCCATCGTTCCGATTTGAGTTCTGTTTTTTTTTGTTAAATTGGCACATCTGTTATTGATATTCCCTCTAAATCTTAGCATCATAGCTTGACATTGGCAAAAGTTACGTAACCAAGAGGAGAAATTTCGTTTTTTACACAAAATTTAATGTTAGTTCTGTGTTCAATAGGTTTATATATATTAAAAAAAAGCCCCAACAAATTTTTCACAATTGTGAAAGACGCTGAAATTTTTAAACTAACAAAGCAAACATCATGGGATTTCTAGCTGCTCACAGCGGTCATACCAATCTATCAAATAAATATAAGCATTGATATTCATTGCGCGCGTATTTTTAAAAACACAGTCTCATTACTTTTTGTCCGTAGAAGCATATTATTTTCGCTCAGGCTTAATAAACTATAACCAAAAAGCATACAATAATGAGAGTTTCCAATTGGGGCACATCTGCAAGCGCTTCATTATTAATAGTATTTGTCAAAATGACTCTGTGTGATATAAAATTTCATGTATTTACAGTCTTTTTCACAAATACTATTAAAAATAAGGAGAGCTCTGCAGCGCTGCAAACGTCTCATCAATTCATATAGAAATGATAACATGTGCTATAACTAAAAGAACAATTTCAGGAAGCAAGATTTTTCAAAAATGTTTATTCCTTAGATAGAGAGGGCGCAACGAAAAAGTTTGCCTAGGGCGCGGGGTTTTAAAAAAGTTTTTTGAGCCACCCCTGGACCAGAATAAAGGTACACATGGAAAAGATTACCATATACTTAGCTGGGAATTTCTACTTTATATTAACCCCAGATATCACCTCTTCAGAGTATCATATTTTCTTCAGAATTATGAAATCGAATTGTTTAGCGATAGTCGGAAATGGGCCTTACCGGCTAAATGGATATGTCAATAAGCAAAATTGCTTGTATTTGAGCTGATGAACAACCCGAAGAGTATCAGGAGCAACCGTTACCTCCAGAGAAATTCACGATTTGGTGTGGTTAATCAGCTAGCGGAATCATCGGTCCATATTTGTTCAAAAATGAGGATGGCCGTAACGTAACCGTCAATGGCATCCGCTATCGCGACATGATAACGGAGTATTTGCTACCTGAAATTCAAGTTGTAATGCACAAACAAATGGTTCAAAATAGAATGGGCCATAAAAAGCGTGGCTGCGGCTAACATTTTTAATGACATAATCTTCAAAAAATAAATGGTATCGATTGTTATTTCGGTTGTTAATTAAGATTTCATCATTACATTCAGTTTTATATGTTTTATTTCAAAATATAATCATTAACCTCACAATAAATCACCCTATAGAAACACACATTCATAAAACGTCACTGAATTAGAAACCCTTATAAAAACTATATATTTTTTTCTCTTACTTACTTCTTTTTCTAGCATGGTCCAATATTGATGCCATGCTTCACTGATCATCTCACGCGTGTTATCATGTTTTCTTAATGCAAGTTTCATGCTTCCAATAAAACCAGCCTGGTGGTCCTACAGAAGAAAATACAAATTTTCCAACTTATTATAATAATTATAGTATAAGGGTTGACAACAAGATATTTGATTAGATATATGAAAAGTGATAAGAAGGGATGAGATTATACAAAATACTGTGTATCAGAATACTATAGTCATTTTTACTAGCATTCTCAGTGGTTAATAAAATGGAGAGGGGATATTATGCTTTAATTATTATATTTGTTTTGCTATATAATTATTTTGAAAAAAATAAAAAAATAGAAAAATAGAAATAGAAAAAAGCAAGCCACATATATAATAATTATCGTACACGGGAAATGCTCGAGTTTTTACGAAGTAACACAAATATTAACAAAATAATAACAATTTAAATAAGTAATAAAAAAAACACTAAATAAATAATAGAAAATTCTTTTGAAAAGATTTTTTCGTATAAATTCAGTTGCAATTCAGTTAAATCGTGTCAGTTTTAAAAGCAACTCTTCACCAAAAAAAAAAAAACAAATACAGTCCCGCGTTTTTTTCACCGATTTTTTTTTTGGTTTTGGTATCCGTTTTTTTTTTTATTATTTAAGTTTAAATTTTTCAAAAAAAAAAAAATAGTTTTTCCTTCACAAATTCGAAACAATGTTTATAAAAACGGTTATTATTTTAAATTTATTTCTATTTCATTTAATTAATTGTTCGAAAACGAACCGTATTGAAGGTAAATTCAATCTCGAATTTTTTTAATTTTATATTTTTTATGTGTTGTTTTATTTGTTTCCAAAACAAATTATTTTCATAAAAAAAAATTGTAATTTTTCTTATTAGATGAGAAATTTTGGCGTACGATGGGTGAAAAACATTTGATAAAAACCTTAAAAATTAATGATAATTTTAATATGAAACATTTAAATGAAATTAAAGCAAAAAATTTGATTATTTTAATCGGTGATGGAATGGGAATGACAACAATAACGGCTGGACGAATATTTAAGGGGCAATTAAAAGGAAATAATGGTGAAGAAGAGAATTTATCATTTGATGAATTTCCAAATATTGGTTTAGCTAAAGTAAGTATAGAAGAAAGAATTTCATTTAAGAACCATTTAAAAAAAAAAGAAGAAAATAAATCAAAATATAAAGTGTGAGAGTGAGTGTGTTTCTTTTTAGGTTTTTTCGCGTTTTTTTTTTGTGACATTTAAAATGAATTACAAATCAAAATTGTTATTAATGCCTTTTCCCAATCTTATTATTTTGAAATTACCAAATTAATTTAAATTAATTTTATAAAAATAACTCCGAAAAAATTAAAAACAAACTACATTCATGCACAGCCATTTTGATTGTTTTTTTTTTTTTTTGGTTTTTAAATCCTATATTTTATTTTTGCGACGTTTAAAATGAATTTCAAGTAAAAATTGTACTTTTCTTAATTCTTATTATTAGAAAAATTAACGAATTAATTTTGATTAATTTAAAAAACGCAAAAAAACTACTTAAAAAAAAATTTTCCCGAAATATTCAAAACAAACTGTGTATATTTATTTTCGGTTTGTGTCTTGGATATTTTTATAGTATCTCTCTATTATATATAATAGTTTTGGGACGTCGGAATATTTTATTTTATTTATTTTTTTTTGAAAGTATACTAATTTTTGACGTGATCGTAATATTTTATTTTATTTTTTCTTTTTTTTGAAAGTATATTAATGTTTAGTTTTTGTATAAGTAATGATGGGGGTTGGCGAGCGTAGCGAGCAGGGGGCGGAGCCCCTAGTTATAAATAAGGAAACAATTTTTTTA
Source organism: Xylophagus ater (assembly GCA_963422695.1). NCBI lineage: Eukaryota > Metazoa > Arthropoda > Insecta > Diptera > Xylophagidae > Xylophagus > Xylophagus ater. Next base: position 58,709,079 of record OY730480.1, read on the forward strand.
AATTTCTTTTTTTTTTAAACGCTTTTCTTTTTTTTCTTTAATTTTCAGACTTATAACGTTGATAAACAAGTTCCTGATTCGGCTGGTACCGCAACAGCAATATTTTCCGGTGTTAAAACACGTTACGGTGTTATCGGAATGGATAGTCAAGCGACAAAAACAAATTCAAATATTGGTAAATTAAGTACAATAATGTCATGGGCACAAAAACAAAATAAAATGACTGGTTTTATAACAACAACACGTATATCGCATGCAACACCGGCCGCACTATATTCGAATGTTTATGATCGCGATTGGGAATGTGATACAGAAATTCCGGATGATTTGAAAAATATTTATAAAGATATTTCTGTGCAATTAATTGAAAATGAACCTGGTAATAAATTTAATATAATATTTGGTGGTGGTTTATCAACATTTGGTATACCAAATTTAAATCAAACACCATCAAAATATAATTATGATGGTTCAACGGAAATTGTTTGTGAACGTTCAGATGAACGGAATTTAATTGATGAATGGTTAAATCTAAATGGAAAAATAAATAAACGGAAGTTTATAAAAACACGTACAGAATTATTAAATTTAAATTTAACTGAAAATTATACAAATATTATGGGTTTATTTCGTAATAATCATTTAACATATTCGATTGATCGAACTGAAGAAGAACCATCATTATTAGAGATGACTGCAACTGCATTAGAATATTTCGAAATGAATAAAAACCATAAAAATGGTTACGTTTTAATGATTGAAAGTGGACGTATCGATCAAGCACATCATCAAAATTATGCACGTATTGCAATGAATGAATTAATTGAATTCGATCGAACAATTGATTTAATACGAAATACTGTTGATATTAATGAAACATTAATAATTGTTACAGCCGATCATTCGCATGCATTAACATTGAACGGTTATCCGAAACGTGGTAATAATATTTTAGGTTATGCTAATAAAAATTCGAAAATTGAACGTTATGAAACATTAATGTATGCAAATGGTCCGGGTTATTGGTCGCATCGTTTAAATTCAACTGATTTTCTTAATACACCAAATCGTACATGGTTAAATTTAACAGAGATTGATAATAACGAACGTGAACAACCGATTTATCGGAATTTAGCAACATTACCATTAAATGATGAAACACATGGTGGTGAAGATGTTCCAGTCTATTCAATTGGGCCCGGATCACAATTAATACGTGGTGTTTTTGAACAAAATTACTTAGCTTATGTTATCAGCTATTCAATGTGTATTGGGCCAGTTGCATATTTAAATGATTTATGTATACGGAATTATAATAATACAAATGATTATTATCCGGTAAAAAATCATTCGAATACAATTAAAAAATATGATTTTTATTTATTTATTTATATTTTAATAATTATTTTTTCATTTTATTAAGAGAAAATGTTTGTGTTCCTTTTATTTATTTTTTTTTTTTTTTGATTTGATTTGATGTGTGCAATATCTGGCAATACTTTTGGGATATACAATATATTTAACATAGTGTCTACACATGACTTTTTTCTGTTAGCGAGAAATAAAAACAAGCAGTAATTTTTCCAAATTAAAGAAAAAAAGACAATTTGATGAAAACTATATTATTGGGATAAATACTTCTTTATTAAAAAACAATAAATATTATTTAGCTAACATCGCATCGCTTTCTCCTGAATTCTGACACTTTGAATGATGAATTATGTTAGACATTTCTGTTAGGGCTTTTTTCCTAAACGAAATGTTAGAACAGAAATTTCTGCCTAACATATATGCGGTCTACACAGGGCATTTGCCAAAATAGAACAGTTTCGATAACAGAAATAAAGTCGTAAGTCCAATATTGTAGTGAAATACAAAAAAAAAAGTATTACCATTTTCATGTATTATATTTAGTATTAAATTTGTATTATATTAATTATCAGATATTGTTGTTTGTAATTGGTAATTGTGAATTTGATGAAAAAGAAAATGAAATTGTTCTTTCGTTTTGAATATTATATATTGTATAGCAATACTTTATTTTATGGTTAGTTGAAATATAATTACAATGTTCCCATATTCTTTATTATTATACCAGTGGTCGGCAACCATTTTCATCTTAACCCTCAGATCGTACTTTCGGTATAGTTCTTATAAATGGGGTTTTTTGTTAGGGATAGGGATACCTGTTAATCCGAGCAGCCCTTTTTGATATTCATATTCAGTTTAGTCTGGCAAATAATCATGAGTAAACTCACTTTAAAAATCGGTCGTCAATTCCTGTGAGACCAATTCAGGAGATTCTCTAAGAGACCCCATTAGATCCAGAAAAATGTATCGTTTGGTGCGGTTTACACGTTGGTGGTATCACTGGTCCTTATTTCTTTAATTTATAAATTACTTTCTCGTGAAAAAGGAGAGAGAGAAACGAATTGCTTGAAAGTTTATTTTTAAATGATTGTTTTCACCGCACCAAATGTACTTAGGGACTCATCAGTTGAACTCATGCATTTGTTTGTTCAAGAAGGGAATCATTTAATTTGAAGCAAAAATGACGTAGGAACCGTGATCAATGAAAATTTGCTCGAAAATATAGATAACATTGTTCCTGCCGAGATGAGGTTTGAACAGTACGTGCCATACAGCGACACAAACCACTGATTTACTAAAATCATGATTTGGCGATAATGTGATTTCGAGAACATTACAATCTTTCTGTTTTGTCAAAGATGGATGTTTACAATGAATTTCTATATTTAAAGTATCAATTTGCATCTACAATAATGATCTGGATTAACCGTTTCATTTTCTTTCAGCAAGTTATAGTACACTACACCCGTTGGGGTTTCACCAACAAGACAGTACAATAATCTTTTGATGGATAGCTGCTTTTGACATATACGCCAGAGCTTCACTACTCAAACCCCGGCTTTTAACCTCAAGTCACAAAACAGTCCACAAATCGCTACGTTTTTCACGAGCAAGGGTACATATCGAAATTCCATCTAACAATTCAACTTTTTTCGCTTAATTCGCGTAACACTCAAACAATTTTACTGTAATCCAAAGCAGTTTTCTGATGAATTCTATGAGCTTTAAACCAACATTTATGGAAGTTAATGTGAGATTTATCCTCAATATACGAATCTGTATTCGTTCTGGAAAGATAATTTACATCTTACGGGTGCCCTTTCAAAGAAAGGGCACCCGTAAGATGTAAATTATCTTTGCTGCCTGCATCACGTTACTTCCGTTTTAGAACTCATTTTACCGATTCTAAAGGTCTAACAAAAAAATGTTGGTTGCATTTCCTAGTAAATTTTCTGTAGTCCCAATATTCGGACTAACAATTTATAAGTAAATAGATTAAAACAAAATCGTGTTTTTTTATTGAGAAAATTAAATACTGGTCAATAAAAATTCCCAAAAAAACACACTTTATAGATTTTTCAACTGTATAGCAAGAAAAAAAAATAATCAAAATAAAACACATGCATCTAAGAAGGCCTGAAATTTATTTATTTATTTATTTATTTTTATATGAAGTTAGTAAAAACAAAATGGAGCAATTTTTAAAATGCCAAATAAAAAGTTTTTATATGGTTAAGTACATTTATTTTATTATATATAACTATTTATTGGATGGCTTGTAAATTAGGCTGACCATCCGTACTGATTTTGTCAGTACAGTACTGATTTTTCAGCTTCTGTACTGAATAAAAAAGTTGTACTGAAATTGTACTGATTTTTTTTTCCAAGTACTGAAAGTACTGATTATTTGATAATACTGTGAAATTTCGTTCATTTCGTTCAACGAAAATTCCAATTAAATGTTAATTTTTAATTATTTATGAATTCGAGTTGAAATCCCAAAATGACTGAAACGATCTTCCGGAATAAGTTCGTACTATTTGTGAGATGTACTCTGTGTATTAGCGGCTTTTAAATTTCTAATGCTGGGCTGCGTTCACTCACCAACTCAAAGTAACTAAAAGCGACTAAAAGTTACACTGGTCAACCTTTTTCGACTACGATGACGTCATGACACCGACACTCTGTCGTTCACTCGATCACACCGGTGTAAAAAAAAGTAACTTTTTTCAACCAATGTCATAGGGTGTAGTTGTTAATTGTCATTTCTATTTCGTCAGTTTGATTTTGAATTCAAAACAAATTTTTGTGAATTCACTATTTTTTTTTAATTATTTGGCAAATTTATAGAAAAATTATAGTTTTAGTAATAAATTTATATTCAATTCGTTGAATTATATTCGAAAAAAATTTAAAATATTAAATTTATAAAAAAAAGTGAAATCATAAAATATGTTTTTTATGTAAAAATTTGTTACTAAATTAAATATTAAACATAAACAGATTTCATGAAAGTAATTTTAATAATTACAATACATAAATTAACCTATAAATGCGCATTTTCTCAAAATGACATTTCGAAATGACACTAATTGACTACGACTACGACCGTTCACTCGCAAACAACTTACATTTTTCGACACCGGCTTTTTTGACATTAACTTACACCGACTTTTTTTTACACCGGTGTGATCGAGTGAACGGAACCCTGGAAGAAGCGATATTTTGAAGAATGTTCGGACAGACACTGTTAATACCAGACTTGTGAGGAAGTTTAAATTCAATATCGTAGTCGATTATAAAATAAACAAATTTACAATTTTTCTCGTTTATTTTTTTTACCGCTACAATTACCTAAATTATACATTTAAAATTTTAATTTTTTTATAAATAAATAAAAGGCAGTTTACTTTTAGTATATTTCCTCTTCTGTGGTGTTTCCAATTAGATTAATTTCTCCCAGATTATTAATTTCTGTGTTTATTAACTGCTCCAACTTTATTAATTTTCCTTCTCTAAGACTTGTCAGTTTGAAATTATAAAAATTTAATTTTTTCTATTTTTTTTAAATATTATTCCACGCCAACTTGTTTCTAGTAATTTTCTTTAGAGTTGTCGATAACACTCCCTCCTGGTATGTCTATTAAGTGAATTGACTTACCATCATCTTTAGCAACTCTAATGTCTAAAATTGCTAATTTTACCACAGGTCTTTCGTAAATGCCTATAGCGGTTCGAACTATTGCTCGCCTAACCTGTCCATCTTTGCTTCTGATGACTTCTATTACTTTACCCTTTGGCCAACAATTCCTTGGTAGGTTTTCATCGACAATAATCACAATATCGCCCTTTTCAATTGACTTCACACCTTGAAACCACTTAGTCCGTCTTGTTAATCCATAACTATTAGGAAGTTCAACTTCATCATATTTCCATAATAAACCGGTCTCAAAACGGTGTTCCTTTCGAATAGTAGTCGATTCCATAATGAGAAGGGCCCTGTTGTCTTCTTTGGAAGAGAGATATTTTTTCGGCTTAGATATTCCGATGCTTTCAATGGAATAGAAATCTTTAACCATGCGGTGAAGATCACAATCTAGGTTACGTTGACATTCACAGATATGAAAGCTGTGGTGTTCATAATGTAACAATGATCCGCTAACTTCAAATTTCTTACAAGGTCCATAAACCGTCCAACCAAGACGAGTTTTTGAAGCGATTGGTTCATCGTTTGGTCCTTCTTTGGACTTGAGTGGTAGACCGAGTTTCCAATTATCCAAACCGATCAATATTCGCGGAACCGCTTGTTGATACGATTCAGTCGGAACATCTTTGAGATGTGAATACTTTCTTGATAAGTTTTCCATGGATATTGATTGTATTGGTAAATTCAGATTTTTTACCGTATGAACATTTCGAAGATTAAACTTCTTCTCTTCACAAGTTGTACCAGCGATTTCAATTGAAATATTCTTTGAATTCTCTTCAATTCTGTGTGTATTTCCCGTCCATTTCAAACAAAGAGGTTCTAAATTCCCCTCTACTCCCAAATCTTCTGCAATTTGTTCGTCTACTAAGGTGAGAGATGAACCTTCATCAAGAAAAGCATAAGTTTTTACCGTTCCGCCATTCTTGCTCAAAGTCACAGGCACAATGCGGAACAATACTGCCTGATTGGATTTCTGATGTGTATTACAATGCTGGTCCTGAATTTCTGTATTCATGTTCATTGTTGTGGACTTTTCCTTTTGAGTAGATTTAGGAGTGTCATTGTGCAATAGCTGGTTGTGTCGGAAGATGCAATTATCTTTTCCACAAAGGCTATTCCCCTTACATTGAGTTCTTCCATGTGGATTCAAGCATGTTCTGCAAAGCTTATGTTGTTTCACAGCTTTCCACTTCTGACTAAGAGGTAAGTTTCGAAATTTTTCACAATGGCGTACTGAGGAACAATGTTTATCACAAATACAACACTTACGAATTTTATTAGTAGAATTGAGTTCTTGTTTCGCGTTGGTAGCTGAAGCCATATTATTGTCCTGATGTTCAGTATGAGTATTCAAATACGCTTTGTTTGTCCAACTCCGTTTTTCCACCTTCGCATTAATGTCTGAAACCGAACTTATGGTCATCAAAGTAACATCACTTGCAGCTGTAGCAATTTGATATAACCAAGAACTGAATGTTGATATAGTGACCACTGGAATTGTTTGTTTGTGAATCGCCCACATTAATCTTATGTATGCAGGTAATTTGTCAGTTAATTCTTGAAGCAAGTATGGATTACATAGATGGGCTGTTAAGCCAGACACTTCCATTGTGGCGCAAATATTTTGTACCGTTTGTTCACCACCAGATTGTTCCATTTCTTGTAAAAGCTGATATTTTTTGTCAAGATATTCTTGATCCCGAAGTTCCTGCAGCCTTTTTTCCTTCTCCTGCAGCCTTTTTTCCTTTTCATCCCGGAGTTCCTGCAGCTTTCTTTCTTCGTCCAATCTCTGTAAGTTCAGTCGTATTTTTCTGGATGATGATGTTGTTGACCTTTTGGATGAATGTGAGGTATTAGTATTTTTACCTCCGAGGGTGTTTTTCTTAGGGTTGCTTGGAGATGAACATTTGTCGCAGCTCCAATCATAACCCGCTATATCAGCTGTTACACCAACACAAATAAAATGAAACCACAGGTCACATTTGTCGCATTGCACCATTTCTTCGTTGTCCTGGTTTTCACACTTCTTACAGGATGATAATGGTGAATATGTTGAGGGCTTGCTTTCTTTTCCTGCAGGTTGTGGTGAGTGGCTAATAGCTTCGGGTCTTTTAAAGACATTATTATTTTCGCCTTGAAGCGACATATTCGTTTGATGAATTTTCTAATTACTTTAAAAGTAATTGTAGAATGTTAACACCAGACTTGTGAGGAAGTTTAAATTCAATATCGTAGTCGATTATAAAATAAACAAATTTACAATTTTTCTCGTTTATTTTTTTTACCGCTACAATTACCTAAATTATACATTTAAAATTTTAATTTTTTTATAAATAAATAAAAGGCAGTTTACTTTTAGTATATTTCCTCTTCTGTGGTGTTTCCAATTAGATTAATTTCTCCCAGATTATTAATTTCTGTGTTTATTAACTGCTCCAACTTTATTAATTTTCCTTCTCTAAGACTTGTCAGTTTGAAATTATAAAAATTTAATTTTTTCTATTTTTTTTAAATATTATTCCACGCCAACTTGTTTCTAGTAATTTTCTTTAGAATTGTCGATAACAGACACGCATAAAACTTTTAAGACTTCGGTTATCGAATCAGACAAAGTAACAAAGTATTTCGGAAGTAGTTCGTTAGGAGTTAAAGAGAAAGAATTAGATCTAGCCGAAGCGTTTCACTGCTATTATGTGGCCAACCACAATCCATCCTTTCGATCCATGGATTGTTTGACAAATATAATCCAGAAATGTTTCGAACCAAAGTTTTCTTGTAAACGAACAAAGGCCGAAGCTATTATAAAGAATGTTTTATCAAAGCATGTAATGAATATATTAAAATCAGATATAGAAACAGCAAAGTTTATAACTATTATGACGGATGCTTCAAACCATAAAAACCATAAAATCTTCCCAACAGTTGTTCGGTTCGAAAGCTTTCTAAAGAAAATGTGATTTTTTTAAATAAATGTAAAATTAAAGTCGGAAATATATTTTATTATATTTAAAATTGATATATTAAGACTTCAAGTAAAAAATATACATATAAAAATGAGTTTAATTGTTACAGATTAAGTGTTAGAAATTAAATCAGAATTCACGTTCGACGTTCAACCAAAGTGTAACTATAATAAAGTCGCGAAACTTCCTATCCTTACCGTACCGCCGTTTTTCAAATTTTGCCTGCTCTTTTTCAAAAAATTTTCTATCCACTGCTCGCATAGATAGCTACATATTATACGTATGGGTGAAAGAGAAATATAATGTAAGCAAAGAAGCACGTGTTGAAATTTATATGCAATGCACAAATACTAGAAGAAACATAAGGTTTTTAAGAGTTTTTCATGTACTTTTTAAAAACATTTCATTCTCTCTCTTGCTGATGGATTTTGCCTATGAAAAGTATATGTACTCTTGCCTATTCTTTCCCCCGTATTGCCACGTGCTTTTTCGAGCTACTTCGCTAGCTTTCTTCACTTTATTATAGTTACACTTTGGTTCAACCAAGCGTAGGCATTAACTCGTTTTTACGATATCTGTGTCTGAAGCATTTATTATCACGCCGAACTGTCAAATTTGGAGGGGAAAAAAATTGCGTTTTTTTAATTTATAATTTTTAGTGCGTTTCGGATTCCAAACCAAATTCTTTTGAATTAAATAATCAAAGTTAATAAATTTCCTATATAAAGTGTTTAATTTCTGGGTGTAATAACAAACAACATCCAAAAATTCGTGGAATTTTCTTTCACAACTAAGTTTGACATATTTTTTATTAAAACGTGCGAATTTTCATTCTTGCCGTATAAAAAAAAGTTTTTATGGTGTTTATTTACTTTTTGGTAATCAAATAGAAATTATGTTAATTCATAAATTAGTAAAAAATTGGTTTTTTTTTAAATCACGCCGAAATGTCAAATCCCACATTTTTTTTATTTTGATTTTAACGAAATCTACCAGTAACAGTCATTTTTTGGTTAAAATGGGGGCAATTCTTAAAATTCGTTGAAATTTTTGAAAATTCAGCATTTTCAGTTTTAAATGCTTTTTTTTTTTGGTTTTAAAATTTCCAAAAAATGAGGCTCTACGTATGAAATGGCTGTCGGCTATTGGTTTACGCAGGAAAGGACATATATAGGCACATACGTGTTTATAATTATTATTTAATAATTTAATTTTGTATGTTTAAGAAAAACTTGATTTTTTTAGCAATCATACGCAAACATTTTTTTGCAATTCGGATGTTACAGAATGCATGAGCTTTTAGCCCATTTGCGATGTTGCCCCCCAAATTCATGTTTTTAACGCCACCACTACGCCGCACACATAAGCAAAAAAATGCAAGTGTATTCCAAAAGTGCTTCAATTTCCCCTGCGAAAGGCCTATCCATATTTTCCCTAATCTAAGGGTTCAACCAAAGACAGTAAATTATGATAAGATGCGTAAAATTGGGTTTGCCCACAAATTTCGACTTAAAAAACTAAATGAAATATAAGGAAATAATATACGAGGAGAATTCTTTCTTATTTTTACATTTCGTTTTTGAGCTTTGGTTTTTGTACTGGATTGATAACTTTTTTCAAATCATTTAAAGAAATTAAGCTTTGAATTCATTCATTTTATAAATCCCGCAGATGAGTATATTTTGTTCTTGGTTTTTTTTTTCTTTCTCATTTTAGAATTAAAGTGTTTGATAGTAGAGAAACTTTTATTCTATTAATGTGCGCATACAAACAATTTGTGGCTTTGAATATATCTTATAGAGAAATATGATTGATATATTTGGTGTCGGTTTTTTCCTACACTGATTTTAGAATTCAAACGTACTTTTAGAAATATTTTGTATGTTCGATTGTGTGTGTAACAAGATAATGTCGATTGTATTATATGTATTTTTTGAACAAATTTTTTTCTCAGAATTTCTCGTGTACTGTTAAATAATGTTAAATAAAGAATTTAAAATCTTTCGAACTTGGGCCAAGAATTGAATTGAATTTTGTTTTAAGTAATGGACATATGCATGTATCTGATTGCTTTTTTAAAAATTATAGATATATTGATATTTTATGGTCAACTAAGGATTATTGGATTTCCGTAAATTTTAAATTATATATATTATATATAAAGATTATTATATAATATATTTATTTGGAAGAATTTTGTCTAACTCATTTTAAGTACGTTCGACAGTTAATATGTGATGATATTTGCCAACATACGTTTTCCTACAATTTTAAGATCGAATGTTGACATAATTTTTTTCTGGAATGCTTTGAATAACCAAATAACTGATTTCATAATGTCGTGTTAGAAGGTTTGAAAATATATATCAGGATTATTTATTCATTTAAAATTTTTAAGCGTGGGTGTTTTGTAAAACTATTGGGTAAACTATTTCCATTTTTTTTGACCCAAGAACAATTCTTTTTTAATAGAACCAGAATTAAAAAATTTAGAACTTCCTTTCGATGTTCTAAACATTGGTTCTCAGCAAACCAACTGGGGTAAAATTCATTAGTTCTTTGAATGCATTCCTCGATAATTTTTGCTTTTAAGTTGGTAAAATGCAAATAATTATCAAAAAATGTTTCATATATTTGAAAATGCAATTTGCAAATTTCGAAAAAAAGATCGGAAGGATTTTGTAGAAAATTTTTGTGTTTAATAAGTTTTTCCGACGGTAAAAGAAAATCACATTCGTCTTTATTCATTATCACACAATTTGGACAGTTTATTTTTTTCAAAATAATTTTTAAAATTCCATAGCCGACAATACATCTTTTTGCTGGGTCTGCGACGTCGGAATTACTCTTCGAGTTTAAGGTTTCATTTATTTTCGCATCTTTTTCTATATCATCCAAAACAATTTCAGAACTTTGTGCCAATAATCTGGATGTAATTTCATTAGAATTATCAATATAAGTATCTTCTAATGGGTTATCCCAATTAAGTAAAATGTCTTCATCAGTTTCACAATTCTTATTTGCATATGAGAACGTTATAATTCTCATTGACATTATGCGCGCAACTATTCCATTGAACTCGTGGACACTAGGATTTTTGTTATTACCGCCCTTTGCCCGAATTTGCGCAAACATATTCTCTAATGGATCGTGATTTAGTCGAGATGTTAATATAAAATTAATTTTTAAATATTTGTCCGAAAATATATCTGTACTTAAATTTAAAATACCATTAATTGTAAGATATAATCCGTCAAAACAATAGTTTTTTTTTTTTGCAGGGAGATCCAATTTTGTAAGATATTCTTTGAATTCATTTAAATAATTAAATTGAGTACAATTTTCTGTTGATGGCTTCCGATATGGATTTTTTTCCGCACAATTACGACTATTTAGGCAGTCAAAAACTTTGTCAAAACTACGAACGAATTTACTCGTCGCTGCTGCATATAAATTAATCGTTTGTGGAAAGGAGTTATTTTGTAATAATGCATCTATTGCGTCAGCCATACTATTGCTCAGGACTTGCACTGCAAGTCTGACATTCATTTTATCAATATGTTTTTTTGTTATCTTTGGACACAACCTATATTTTTTGGATTTTTCGTCTATGCTATAAACACTTTTTATAACTTCCCAACTCGCAGGTCCGTCAGGAGTCTCAATAGTGCAATCTTTGAGTGTATTTCTTATATTTTTTAATAAATGAGGAGGATCATATAATGCAATTATTTTATTCTGATTATAATAGAAATATGGCTTCTCTTTATTAATATCTAACAGCCTATAGCATTTTTGATTATTCATACCTTGATCGCACACTATAGCTCTAACCGTAAGCCCTATTTCGCAGCATATTTTTACATTAGCCTCCAATTTTTGTTTTAAAATGGCACCATCAATGCTGTTCTCAGAAACAAAATAACTAATTATATATTTCCAATTAGAAAACAAGCCCCTGATCATGAAAACTCATATTTGTTTCCCTAGTAATAATTTCCTATCATTTTCATCTAAATGCACTAACATGAGATGCATTATAAACTAAATCTCTTCTGATTGATATTTCATCAAATAATAACACTGTCTGCTTACACTGCTTGTCCATTTTATTAACTAATTGTACCAAAATTTTTATTAAAAGATCATCAAAACCTGGTTGAAGTCGTTTCACAGGACTCCACTTATATATAGCTGACTGACTAGGTAAGTGAAGACCTAAATCATCACGCAAGAAATTATAACAAGATGCAGACTTATAATTGACATTTTGAGACAAATATTTTTGGATATCATTATAGCTATTCTTTTCAGCTAAAATCATTTTACAAAATTCTTTGCTATTTAAGTTAAGGCTAGGTAACGAATCGATATGAGCATCAATGGACTTGTTTTCTTTCAATTGTTTTATTTTTTCAAGCGTAAAAAATGTTTCTAAAAGTACATTTGAATTCTAAAATCAGTGTAGGAAAAAACCGACACCAAATATATCAATCATATTTCTCTATAAGATATATTCAAAGCCACAAATTGTTTGTATGCGCACATTAATAGAATAAAAGTTTCTCTACTATCAAACACTTTAATTCTAAAATGAGAAAGAAAAAAAAAACCAAGAACAAAATATACTCATCTGCGGGATTTATAAAATGAATGAATTCAAAGCTTAATTTCTTTAAATGATTTGAAAAAAGTTATCAATCCAGTACAAAAACCAAAGCTCAAAAACGAAATGTAAAAATAAGAAAGAATTCTCCTCGTATATTATTTCCTTATATTTCATTTAGTTTTTTAAGTCGAAATTTGTGGGCAAACCCAATTTTACGCATCTTATCATAATTTACTGTCTTTGGTTCAACGTTTGGTTTCATTCAGCGTTCAGACAAGACTAAACTAATGAAAACAAGATGGCCGGCCTCTTCGTTCCATTCTGGCTTAATTTAGTATTGCCAGTCGTTCGCTTTCCGCTTACATAAATAAAATGTTTTTGTTACTAGTTTATCAAGGTTTTTTGTTTCACTAATGTCTATAAAGGCTTAAGCCTTTACAGTTTACATGAAAAGTTACAAAATTTTTTGTACATACCTTCTTCATGTCAAAAATGTTCAAGATATCAAATCAATAATTGTATTATAATAATTCTCAAAAGAAGTTCTCTTTAATATCATATATCATTATTTTCCAGACTGAGTTGCATTGGCACAAATTTCATTAAATTTGGGACCAATATCAAGAGACAAAAATGATTTCCCAATTAATGGATTTCCCAATTAATGGATTAATGGATTTCATATAAAATAGTTCAGAGACAAAATTTACAAAAAATTGAAGCCAAACTGAAACCAAACAAAAATTACATCAAATTAAAAGGAAATTTATTATTCGAATAAATACAACAAGAAATTGATTTCAATTTTGCTTTAGAAACTGAGGTATTAAAAATTTTTAATTTTATATTTAAATTTTAATTTATTTCATTCAAGGCGCTTAAATTGATTATATTAAAGATGTTCCAATGGGAACCACAAATTATTTTCTATAATTTTTTGGTAACAATCGTTCAAGAAATCTACCGAACATTATTTTAAATCTAAATTGATTATCGCGAAATTATTACGCTTTTGAAGGTTTAATATTCAGCATTAATCTTTTTTAATTTATTTCACTTTATCTATTATTATTATCATATTACATATTAAAAAAACATTTTATAACATTTTTTATAACTAAGTTCTTACTAATATTGCAATTTCCCATCCCAAACAGCTGAAGGTGGTATAAAGGATAAGAATCCTGTCAACAAAATAGTTCAGAAAAGGAAAATAGTAATAAACACAAGCAATTTATAAGGAATATACACATATTTGAATATAATTAGGTCAAAAATAGATTATAGAATTTGAGAGGAATTAAAGTACTCTTTACAGAAAAAGTTACAAAATTTAAGTCAATCTACAGAAATACAAGAAACTAATTGATTACAAGTTAATAATTTAATACTTTGCAACCAATATGCAATATAAACAAAAATCGCTTTCCATGGCCATTCTCCCAATCAAGTCAATAAGTATAAACACTATTACATAGTATTGATGAAAATAGTTATAAGTATCATCGTTTTGGCGCTGGAGTCGATGCAGTATTATTTTTCTTTTTCTGCCATAACTCCTAAAGTAGAGCACTCACATAATTAGAATGTTCGGCAGTTGTTAGACACTTTTATAGCGGATATTTTGCCATTAGTCAGATAGTTCTAACTATCTCCGTTTTGGCGCTAGAGTCGATGCAATATTGTTTTCTAATTTCTGCCATAACTCCTAAAATAGAGAACTCACAGAATCGGATTGTTCGGCAATTGTTAGACAATTTTATGGCGAATATTCTACCGTCAGTCACAGAGTAATAACTATCATCGTTTTGGCGCTAGAGTCGATGCAGTATTATTTTCCTTTTTCTGCCATAACTCCTAAAGTAGAGCACTCACATAATTAGAATGTTCGGCAGTTGTTAGACACTTCTATAGCGGATCTTCTGCCGTTAGTCAGATAGTCCTAACTATCACGGTTTTGGCGCTAGAGTCGATGTAATATTGTTTTCTAATTTCTGCCATAATTTTTAAAATAGAGCACTCGCAGAGTCGGATTTTTCGGCAGTTGTTAGATATTTGTATGGCGAATATTTTGCCGTTAATCACATAGTTCTAACTATCACCGTTTTGGCGCTAGAGTCGATGAAATATTGTTTTTTAGTTTCTGTCATAACTCCTAAAATAGAGCGCTCACAAAGTCGGACTTTTCAGCAGTGGTTAGATATTTTTATGGCGAATATTTTGCCGTTAATCACATAGTTCTAACTATCGCCGTTTTGGCGCTAGGGTCGATGCAATATTGTTTTCTAATTTCTGCCAAACTCCCAACGTAGAGCACTCACCTAATTAGAATGTTCCGCAGTTGTTAGACACTTTTATAGCGAATATTCTGCCGTTAGTCAGATAGTTCTAACTATCACCGTTTTGGCGCTAGAGTCGATGCAATATTGTTTTCTAATTTCTGTCATAACTCCTAAAATAGATCCCTCACAGAATCGGATTGTTCGGTAATTGTTAGAAATTTTTATTGGGAATGTTCTACCGTCTGTCAAATAGTTATAAGTATCATCGTTTTGGCGCTAGAGTCGATGCAGTATTATTTTCCTTTTTCTGCCATAAAGGCTGGATTAGATTGAAGCAGCAACAGCAACAGCAAAAGCAACAGCAAAAGCAACAGCAACTTCATTTCTATTTCTAATTTTGCTGTTGCTGTTGCAAGTTGACAACATGATCATGCAAATCATTGGACAATCTAGTTGCTAGTAAGAATAACCTTCCCACCTGCACAGAAACTGGTTCTGGTTCTGATTCTTCTTCTTCTTTGTTAGTTCAGATCGTAGAAGGTGTTTCAGTTTCGGGGAAATCTGTTTCAAAAAAAAAAGATCAAAAGGAAAAACAACCTAAAAAAAAGGGAACTCCAAATTTGGTTTCTCCTATTCAGTCATTTCCATCTTCTCAGGGATCATCATCCGCGACTACTTACGCTCAGGTTCTGAAAACGGTACCTGCCCCAAAAAGTATTTTCCTTTCAAGACTGGAACCTGTGACAACTGCTGAAGATATTTTACGTTACATGGGCTCAAAAGAAAGTGATACTTCCAACATTAGATGTAAGAAAATCAGCAAGATATCTAGTCCAATCTCATCCTTCAGGATAACTGTTCCCTTTCAGAAATTCTCACACTTTGTTTCATATGAATTTTAGCCTCCTTCTGCCTTTGTAAAAGAGTTTGAACGTAAACGTCCGAAAAAAAAATTGTTCCGGCTAAGAACTCTGTGGATATGCCAAGTATTAGTTTAAAAAACTCAAATGCCTGTCCCTTTGCTATCAAAATGTAAGGGGACTACGCACTAAAACGCGCGAATTGCTCCTCGCTGGTTATTCGTTTTCACATGATGTTTTTGTTTTGACGGAAACTTGGTTAAATTCCAGCTTTCTCAATAGCGAGTTATTTTCTTCTGACTTTGAAGTTTTTCGTAGGGATCGGCATTCGACGGACTTGAGGTCCATGAGAGGGGGCGTCTTGATAGCTGTTCGTAATGTTTATAAATGTTCGTTGGTCCATATTGCTGACCTGGGTTGTTTGCATCAAAATCTCCGTTCAGCATGGGAACATCTTTATAGCGAACACTTATATTCCGCCTAATTGTTCGATTGCAGAATATCAGCTCCTAGTTAAGGCAATTAGCCATTTATATGATTTGTTGCAGCCAGAAGATGATATGTTGTTATTTGGGGACTTCAATTTTCCTAATCTTCATTGGTCACAGTTAGATGATGAAGCTTTTTTTACTGCAACCAATGTTAGTTCTGATCTTGAATCCATATTCGTGGACAATTTGACAGCTTGTGGCTTGCAACAAATTAGTGGTGTACTTAATTCTCTTGACAAACAACTTGACTTGATTTTTACTACTGACGCAACTAATTTTGTTGTTCAACGCAGCTCTGAAATGCTTCGTATTGACAAGTACCATCCTCCCCTACAGGTGGTATTCTCACTGGAAGGTGCAGGGCAGAATGTAGACATAGATGACTCTTACGGCTTTAATTTTCGTAAGTCAAACTTTGAATTGCTTTCAAACCTACTTAATCTGATAGACTTTGACAGTGCTCTGGCCAATGAGAATGTAGAAGTTTGCATCATTCAGTTTTATACAATTATTTTTTCGGCCTTCGTGTCGTCGGTTCCTTATTACCGATTAAAAAATTCATCTACTTCGCCTACATGGTTCAACAAGGAATTACGTTCATTGCGTAATAGAAGGAATAAGGCATGGCGGAAGTATTTCACAGAGTGATGATGACCATTCGAAGTATTCGGCACTGTTTAATGAATTTAAAGTTTTATCTTTGAATGTATATAGCTCCTATATTAATGAAATGAAATTTAATCTTTCTATGGACCCGCACCGCTTCTGGAAATTTGTTAATAATAAAAGGAAATCAGATGGCTATCCACCATTACTGAAATATCAGGATCAGTCTTCGACTGACCCGTCAACCATAGCCACTTTATTTGCCACATTTTTTGCTGCAGCGTTCAACAAGGATAATTTCGTGCCTAATATGGAATGCTTCTCGCATTTGAATAATTATCCTAAAACCTCTCTTTCCAACATAATCATTGATGAAGGTATAGTGATTGACCATATTAAAGACTTAACTGAGGATTTCTCTCCTGGACCTGATGGAATCCCTGCAGTTATTTTAAAATGATTTGGTTATATTTTGGCACGCCCTTTGTCTGTTCTTTTCCAGAAATCCCTTAAAACAGGTAAATTTCCTGAAATGTGGAAAGAGTCCTTTATTATCCCGACTCATAAAAAAGGTAGTAAAGAGGACATTGAAAATTACAGACCTGTTGCGAAATTATCCTGCATTCCAAAACTCTTTGAATGCATTATAGATAAATATTTTTACTTCAGCTGCAAACCCTTTATTTCCAATTTCCAACATGCGTTTTTGAAGGGTAGATCCACAACTACTAGTCTAGTTGAACTAGTTTCATTCGCAAGCTGTGCCATGGAAACAGGGAATTATGTGGATTGTATTACCACCGATTTCAGCAAGGCATTTGACAAACTATCTCACCGTATGATATTATTTAAGCTTGGTGTCCTGGGCTATCCCGACATTTTTATCGAATGGATCCGGTCTTATCTGTATGGTAGAATGTATCAGGCTATATTTCGGTCAGCCAAATCTGACTCATACATAGCAACATCAGGTGTACCACAGGGTAGCCACTTGGGACCGATTCTGTTTGTCCTATCGATTAACGATGTTGCTTCAGTAATTAAACATTCAAAAATTTCTAACTTTGTTGACGATATGACGATCTGCAAAGAAATTGTTAACCTCAACGACTCTTGGTTACTTCAGGAAGATTTAAATAACTTTGCTTCTTGGTGTCTTAATAATAATCTTGACCTTAATTGTAATAAATGTGAGGTGATCTCTTTTTCAAGAAAGCGTAATGTTCCTCTATGCGTTTATTCTATTAATGATGTACCATTACGGAGAGTGAGTAATATAAAGAATTTGGGAGTAATTTGTGGTAGTCAGCTGGATTTTAAATTACACGTTGAATCAGTGGTTTATCGAGCCAACTTGACTTTAGGCTTTATCAAACGTTGGGCCAAAGAATTCTCTGACCCTCATATTACTAAAGCCCTTTACACAACACTGGTTAGACCACTGCTTGAATATGCATGTCAGGTTTGGTCTCCCTATTACCAAGTGCAGATAAATAGGGTAGAATCAGTTCAACGCAGATTTGTGCGATTTGCTCTTAGAAACCTTCCATGGAATGATCCTTTTCTATTGCCCCCGTACGCAGATAGACTAAAGTTGATCGGACTGTATTCTCTTGAAATGAGGCGTCATGTGGCAGATGTTGTGTTTGTTCACCAAATTTTTAATGGTGTTATAGACGCCCCATTCCCATTAGACAAAATGCATTTAAATATTAATACACGTTCTTTGAGATCTGTTGAGCTATTTAAAATAATGCATCATAGGACTGATTACGGAAGAAATGAACCGGTTTCCCGAATGTTGCGGGCGGTTAATAATAATGCTAATGACTTTGATTTTAGTATAAGTAAATTTAATCTAAAAAAAATTTTATATCGATAACATTTTGTTCTGATTATATATTTTTTTTCCCCATTGTCGCTTGAGTTAAGCAAAAAAAAAAAATAATACAGTGCATGAACCTTGAAAATATGAATTATCGTTTTTTGAATTTTTTTCGTTTTTTGGTTTTTTGGTTTTGTTTGATGAATAAAATGTAATTTCTTTGTTAAATTGTAATTTTTTATTGCATTTTTTTTTATTTTAATTAAAAATTATTAAAATAGAAGGCAATTTACCTAAGAACGATAAATTTGTGTATTTTAATGACATTATTTTAGTTTATTTTCAAATGTAGAACCAATCCCTTACGCTATTTTTTACGCGAGTTTTCGAGGAACATATCTAGCGCGTGAAAACAAAATTAGGTCTATTTATTGTTTTTCAATTTTCAATTATTTATATATTGTTGTAGTTTCTCTTTCTCATAAAATAAATGTACAAAATTTATAAAATGTGAATTCTTCCCGGAATTGTAATTAGTAGAAACCAACGCGATATAAAAAATTTCTTAGAAATGTGCAATTTGGTAATGGAATAAAGACTTTTTCTAAAAACTACCTCAATAAAAATATATCAATAATTATCATTAATAATATTTCTAATATTTTTGTCCTAAAACAATATAAATTTTAAACCAAATTTATTTTTAAATGAAATATACTAATTGTATACATTTTATTGCTGTTGAAAGGCCCCAAATTTATTCTTTTCCAAAAAAAATATTTATGAAATAAAAATATTTGAAATGGAAATAATATTGGGAAAAATTTCTCGCAATTATATACATTTCGTTTCAATATGGCAAAAATAAGTCTGAAAAAAAGACTTCCTCAAAAATTTTACTGTTGCTGTTGCTGTTGCTGTTGCTGTTGCTGCTTCAATCTGATTCAGGGGAAAGTCGTGAATGCTGCTTTTTGAAACACATTAAACGACACAACAGCAACAGCAAAATTTTGCGATTCAAGTTTTGAAAAATAAGTTTGCTTGCTTTCCTATTAACCAGCAATTCCATTGCAACTAAATGCATACGGAATGCACATAATTGCGAAGTTTTTCCCAATATTATTTCCATTTAAAATGTTTTTATTTCCCAGACATTTTTTTTAAAGGAATAATTTGGCGGCTTTATAACGACCCCAATGAAATGTACACAATTTAGTGAATTTCATTTAAAAAAATTTGGATTAAAATTCATACCGTTTTATGGCAAAAATATTTGAAATATTCTTAATGACATTTTATTATATTATCGTAATGGCTTTTTCTTCTAAGAAATTTTTGAAAATAAACTGAAATAATGTCATTAAATACACGAATTTATCGTTTTTAGCTAAATTACAGCATCTTCTATTTTAGTAATAGTTAATTTTTTAAAATATTATTTAGAATAAATAAAAAAATGCAATAAAAAATTACAATTTAACAAAGAAATTATATTTTATTCAGCAAACAAACCAAAAAAGCAAAAAACGAAAAAAACCCAAAAAAAACGATAATTCATATTTTCAAGGTCCCTGCACTGTATTATAAACATGATCATGTTGTCCACTTGCAACAGCAACACCAAAATTAGAAATAAAAATGAAGTTGCTATTGCTGTTGCTGTTGCTGCTTCAATCTAATCCAGCCTTTACACCCATGTTTGTGGTATAGATAGAAGCGAAGTATGAGTAACTATAAAGTAAAGAAACTTCCTACCTCTACCGTGACGACGTTTTTCAGATTTTGACTATAATTTTTGAAATAATTTTCGATCCACTACTGACATAGATAGAGCTACATATTGTACGTATGGATGAAATAGAAATATAATGAAATTTATATGGCAATACACAAATCTTAGAAAAAAATAAGAGTTTTAAGAGTCAAGCCCTGAGTCTAATGAGAGCCAAGCGATTTTCCTGTGGCGCTACTTTGTGGCATCCGAGATACAATGAGCGCCACGCGTTTGTTTTGATATTTGTCATCGCAAGTCTGAAGTTGGTAGATGATTTGATTTTGTGAAATAAAAGTGATTCAAAATGGTTAATAAAAAGATACTTACGGTAATTAAAGCAAGTGTTATTGCTCTGAAAGCGTATGAAAAGAATAAAAGAAAGAAAAGGAAATGTTGGATGCGAAAATTTTATCAAGAAAGGCAGATTTTCGGATTGTATGAGTTATCATATAAATCACCATAAATCATTATAAATGACCACCATTTGCTCTACGTACCACCTATATTTTTATGTTTCACTAGTTTCACATTATAAATATTCCACCTTTTTTTCCTAAAATGAGACACGGAACAAACGAGAATAGAACAGCGCGCCACAAAGTTTAAAGTTTCATCAAGCTTTGCGGCGCTACAAAGTGGTGCTGCT
Source organism: Xylophagus ater (assembly GCA_963422695.1). Taxonomy (NCBI): domain Eukaryota; kingdom Metazoa; phylum Arthropoda; class Insecta; order Diptera; family Xylophagidae; genus Xylophagus; species Xylophagus ater. Next base: position 58,730,215 of record OY730480.1, read on the forward strand.
ATTATTATTCACAGATGGCATTGATTTGTAAAATTTTTGCCGTGCGAATAACTTTTGTTTCCATAAAATGAATTTAATTTATATTTCAATAAATTATATATTATATTATATATTATATATTATATATTATATATTTGGCCGCGAAATGTTTAAAAAAAAAAAATAAATAATAAATAATAAATTTCACTGTTTGATTTTTGACATTTGAGTCAATTTCGCAAATTTTTTGTTTTTGTCAGCTTTCAGCAAATTTCATTTTGATTTTTTTTTTCTTTTCTTTTTAAATTTTTCATAAGAAAACATATTATTTGAAATTTAATTTATATTTCAATAAATTATTATTACTATTGGCCGCGAAATGTTTAAAAAAAAAAAGAAATTCAAATGTTCCCGCCGGAAATATTGTCAGCTTTCAGCAAATTTCACTGTTTGATTTTTGACATTTGAGTCAATTTCGCAAATTTCATAATGTTTTGTCAGCTTTCAGCAAATTTCACTGTTTGATTTGACATGTCAAATTTGACAAACGCCAAAATGTCATATTCGCATTTAGGCCGGACGATTCAAAGAAAAAGAAAAATAATAGTAACTAGAGAAAACCGGCGGTAAAAATGTTATAATTTACAATAATATTTTTATTTTTTTTTCGGTAGCGTAATTTTTAATTTGATATCTAAAAATAATGCATTAAAAGCTCAATAAGATAAAATCAAAGAAAAGTCGTAATTACTTAATGAATTCGTGAAAACTTTGAATTTAATTAAAGTGTAATAAAATGCTTCCGTACATGAAATTCGCTATTTATGCGTTAACTTTTCTAACATACGCATATTCCGGATACGGTTCCAATACAATAGCTAGTCTTCGAGATGCAATAATAGCTGCAGAAGCAATTTTCGGTGATGTATTCAAGAATATGGTAACAGTTGTCAAAAAATTTAAAACAGTTCATGAAATCTTTGATGCTGCTGTTGAAGAAAATTGCCAATATAAATGCCCAATGCCCTGGAGGTAAGATTATTGAGATTTCTATTGTTATGAGAATTCTGGGAAATTGAGGTTAGGTTGCAATATTGCAATCATGTTCCATTATAAACATTGTATTCCTTATATAATCAATATATTTTCAAAGATTTCCTAATTAAACATAGTTCCTATATTTTTTATTCCAGATGTACAACCAAGTCGAAATAAATTTTATACACCATCATCAGATGGATGTGGTTCTTTATCAATTAGTACAGAATATTTACCTGCAATTGAAATGGAGACATACATGTTGTAATGACACATGTAATAGTGATAAAGAATTATGTGATTTGGATTTTAAACGTTGCTTATATAAATATTGTGATACTTATGATCGGTCCTGTATTTGTTAAAGGATGTAAAGCAGCATCATCGAAAATGTTATTTACAGGTACAATAACACTAACTAGGTTGTAAATCATATTTAGATTCACAACAACGTGCCATCAACAACGACAAACTCCAAATATGATCAGCCCCGAAAAGATGAATATTATAAGGAAAACAAAAAACAAAAATATGGATGGAAGGATATCAACGATATGTAAATATTTCAGTATTAAATTCTTATGGTTTTGTTAGTTAGTTAGTAATAGAATTTGTAAAGACAATCTTGTATTTATTTTGTCGTATTTTAAAAGAAAATACATTTAAAAATTTGATTATAACATAATTAATTGTTTTAGTTTCAATACTCGGTTTTAATATTGAACTGTGGTTGAAGGCATACTCTCCTGTGGGTGGTAGACGAAGTATACATATTTGGTGTGTAGAATTCAGCATCATTGATTTGACGATCGAATGGATAACCTAATGGTAGATTATCATTGAATATTATGTTGGCATGCAATGTGCTTCGGATATGTCTGATGCGAATTGATTATCACCGCCCATCATTATTTTTTTGTATAAATCATTGTAGGTGTAATAGAAATCTTTGGAATCTCTGGTAATTGTAGTTTGTCCAGCTGGTAAATCATAAATTGATCGATTTCAAAGTATATAGATTTCCGTATTGATCGAATTTTGGTGCCATATAGAATCGTACAACAACTTTTTGGGCCTTGTCTGAAATTACATCAACATTAACGTAATTGTTTAGCCATAATAACATAATCTGTTTGTGATTTATAGTTATAATTGCGTCTTCATTGGAATGGATATTATCAATTAATTAATTTCGAACTTTTTTCATAAGAAAAAATATTATTTGAAATTCATATGTAAATAAAATGAATTTAATTTATATTTCAATAAATTATATATTATATTATATATTATATTATATATTATATATTATATATTATATATTTGGCCGCGAAATGTTTAAAAAAAAAAAATAAATAATAAATAATAAATTTCACTGTTTGATTTTTGACATTTGAGTCAATTTCGCAAATTTTTTGTTTTTGTCAGCTTTCAGCAAATTTCACTGTTTGATTTTTTTTTTCTTTTCTTTTTAAATTTTTCATAAGAAAAAATATTTGAAATTTAATTTATATTTCAATAAATTATTATTACTATTAATTTTGGCCGCGAAATGTTTAAAAAAAAAAAATAAATAATAAATAATAAATTTCACTGTTTGACATTTGAGTCAATTTCGCAAATTTTTTGTTTTTGTCAGCTTTCAGCAAATTTCAGATTTGACATGTCAAACTTGACAAATGTTGTTTTCATTTTTTTAATTCTTGAATTTTATTTTATTTTTTAAAAAAATATACGTAAAATATAATTGAAATTGTGATTAAACTTCTTAATAATTTGAAATTATTATATTTTTATTGATTGTTTTTGTTTTTCTTATCCAATATTATTTTTTATTCAAATTCTTTCAATCAAAATTTAACCAATAAAAAAACAAATTAAATGATGAAATACAAAAGGAAAAATTCCGATTCTCCACTACAGTTGTGGGGACAAACATTGCACATTAAAAAACGGTTCTTCATCTGTAAAACTCTGTAAAAGTAAAAAAAAAAAAAATTTAATTAGAAAAACTTTTCGCAAATTTCATATTGTTTTTGATATAACATGTCAAACTTGAAAAAACGCCAAAATGTCATATTCGCATTTATGCTGTGTTGTATCATCTTTTTAAAGAGTGGTAAAGAAAAAATATTTTTCATATTAAAAAATTTTGAGAGAAAACAAAACGTGCTATTGGAAATTGATTGAAATAATTGTCACTAAAAGTGGCTTTTTATCATTACAAATCGTCCATTATCCTCTTTTACGGCCTGGTCGTTTAGATAGAAAAATTGAGCCACTTTGATAAATTCTTTACTGCCGATATAAAAATTAAATCAAATCGAATTAAGAACCAGATTTGACAAATTTTACCACCTCTGGTTTAGAGGGTATCAATATTGCTGTGCTCTTTTCAAAAAAACAGCTGGTATAATTTCGTTTCTGTTGTTGCCGTAATATCACTTTTCTTTTTAGATGTCATAAATTATTATTTTTTTTATTTTCATTTTTATTTTTTTTTATTTAAAAGAAAAAATCTAAAATATACAATTTAATTTCGAATTTAAATAATTATTTATTTCTATATTTCCATTTAAAAATAATATAATAAATAAATAGTTTTGTTTGTTTAAAAACTACAAAAAAAACTGAAAAAAAAGTAAGTAAAACTCTTTTTTTTAACCTTTGGAACCTAATAGAAAAAGGGAAAAAAAAATTTATTCAAATATTTTAAGCACTTGATTAAGGGGTCGAATATATTTGACTTAAAAAAAATACAGGAAATTAGTAAATTGTGTCGTATTTACATATTTTTTAATAATTGCAATCAGGGACCGAAACTTTTATCAATCTTTTTCAAAAAGTTCCATTTTAAAAGTTTCGGAAAGAACTTTTATAAAAAATTTTAATGAAAAACTAGACATGTATTAGATTGGAGTGGAATCGTGTGTAATTCAATTGAGAATTTAATCGAATCGAAAAAGTATTGATTTTCATCTGGATATTAGTTATGATAGATGTAAAATTGACCAAGATCTAGATAACCTTTCGATTGAACGGGACGACACATTTAATATTGCAAAATTCGTATAACTCAATTTGGGCCACGTCATATCGAAAGAATATACTAATGATAAGATGTTTTTGATTCGATTTAGATTTAAACAAATCGTACGATTCCCATTCAGAAGCGGAATCATGTATTCGACGGAGACGAAGTCGTATCGAAAATTTATAAGACTTTTTCGATTCGATTTAGGCATAATTATCAAATCGTACGTGCATTGGTTCTTTTGAAATAAACGAAACATATGAAAATGAATTCATTATGAATTTCAAATTCACTCGAAATGTAAATTGGTATTCTCAATTTCACTCGATTTCACTCAATTTCATTTTTTTCGAAGTCATCTCAAATCTATTTTCGAAATGTCAAAAGTATCAGCTGATTGTCTTATTATTTAATTTACATCAAAAATATTGTGAAAATTTTGTAATTGCAATGGGATTTAATAGTGATTGCAATGGAAAATGAGAAAAAGAAAATAGAGAAGAGAGAATTAGAAAAAAAATCTGAAGAGACAAATCGAATGTGTTAGATCTTCCAATATTTCAAATATTGTTATTTCCTACGCTTTTTTTTTTTAGAAAAGAATAATTTGGCGCCTTTATAACGACACCAATAAAATGTATTCAATTGAGTGTATTTTATTTAAAAATAAATTCATATCGTTTTATGACAAAAATATTAAAAATATTTTTAATGACATTTTATTGAGGTAGATTTTAGAAGAGCCGTGTATTATTACCGTTTTGCATTTTTCTAAGAAATTTTTGATATCTCGAGTCCGGTTTCTACTTATTACAATTTCGGGAACAATTGATATTTTAAAAATTTTGAACATTTCAAAATAATTTTTTTTATGATAAAATTTTAGAAATTTTATAAAAAAATATTCAAAAAGTCTAATGGAATCATTGGGTGAAGAAGACTTAAATTTATTTTAAATGTTTTCCTTAGTTTTGCAACAATTCACATCAATTTCACGGAACCAACTAACAGTAAATTCATTTCGATTACCATTTCGAGTAAAACGAATTTTAGAACACCAAAATTTTATTTTAATCAATTCATATAATTTTTTGTTTTCATTCTGATCGAATTACAGAAAAATTATCCACAATACAGCTTTTTTAATTGAAAATTTTCTGTTTTTCTTCTTTTCCTTTTTCTTCATAAAAGCTTGAAAAGCATATTTTGTATAACATTTTTGTAAATAGCAGTGCAACTAGTGATATTTGGGTAATAAATACATTTCTGATTTGAATATACTATTTCTACGATTTTATGCTCCATCTGTTATCCAAAAGATTTCCCCGAAAGAAAATCAGTTTATATGGTTAAGGTTGGGATATATGATAAAAATCTTTCGATGTATTATTTTGTTTTCGAACCCTAACCCGACGACTCCACGAGACTTATTTTAAGACTTATTTTCGTAGAGGAAATGTTCAGATCAACGCAAATTTATAGAAGTTTGAGTTTCCAGATTAGATTTCAGAAATTTCTAATCGAAACTCTCTGAAACAATAGTTAATATGTTGTTCTGTTGTTTCTGGTTTTTGGAAGATAATTTTTGTTAAATAAAAAACTAGAACCTATAAATACATAATTTTTAATAGTTTTTAATTCTTTTAGGCGATAAACGAAACCACAAAAAACAAACCGAAAATGTTTCATACAAATTTGAAATTCACGTCAACATCATCTGTACATATTTGGAAACGTTTTAAAACAATTCCTACAATAGAAAGTTCAAATATTTCGGATAAAATAGCAACATCAATAAATCTACACTATGATGTTGAATATCAATTTCTACAACAATCGAAATTATCAACATATCATTTTCAAAGATCATTGCCACGTTTACCGATACCAAAATTGAATAAAACCTGTGAACGTTATTTGAAATCATTAAAACCATTATTAATTGATGAATCGTATCGTAAAACTGATGAGGTTGTTAAACAATTTCAATTGATGGATGGTAAAATATTACAAAATCTTTTAAAAGAATATGATTTAAAAAATAAAAATACAAGTTATATAACGAAATTTTGGTTTGATATGTATTTAAAAGATCGTAAACCATTACCGATCAATTATAATCCATTAATATTAATGAAATCAGATAAACGTAATGAATATAATCAACAATTATTAAGAACAACAAATTTAATAATAAGTTCATTACGTTTTATGCGTTCATTACGTACCGAACAATTAGAACCGGAAGTTTATCATATGAATCCGAAAAAAACGGATACCGAAAAATATCGTAATATTATGAAATTTATACCGAAACCGATAGCAACCTATTGTTCGTATGGTTTTAATGCATTCCCATTAGATATGAGCCAATATACACACTTATTTGGAACAACACGAATACCAGAAATGGATAAAGATCGAATTTATAATACGGCTAAATCAAAACATATTATCGTATTACGTAATGGACATTTTTATGTTGTTAACGTTTTAGATAATGAAGGTAAAATAATATATTTTTTATGAAATGTAATAGAAGTTGAATCGTGTAATTCGATTTGACCGATTCCACTCCAAAAAGGAAATCGTGCGATTCGATTAAGTCTAAATCGAATCAAAAATATATTGCCATTGTGGCGTTCTTTCGATAGGACTTGGTTGAAATCGAATTACACGATGCCATTCCAAAAAAGGTATCGTGCGATTCGATTAAGTCTAAATCGAATTGAATATATATTGCCATTGCTCGAATTACAGGATTCCATACCAGATTAAACTAAAATCTTTTTATAATTCTTATTTTCTTTCTAGGTTATATTGAATCATCAAATGTTATATTAAATCGTATCAATCAAATTTTAAATGAACAAATTGAAAATGAAAAATATCCTATGGGTGTTTTAACAACATTAGATCGTAATACATGGGCATCGTTACGTCATCATTTAATCGAAATTGGAAATTCAAAACAAATGAAATTAATCGATTCAGCATTATTTTGTGTTTGTTTAGATAGTGAAAAGAATTTTGATATAAATAATCCAATACCAATGATTAAAACGAATTTATCTGGTGACGGTACAAATCGGTATGAAATCAATCGAAGGCCTTATTCTGAAATGAAACTGTATTGAGTTCTTAATATTTTGAAACTCTTGTAATTATGCAAACGAAATTCAAGCTACATACTGACTCCATTGGTCTAAAGGGCCAATTCAAATTTAGGCTTTATCAATGGAATTTTCGGATCATCACATTACTTAAACTCATTTCATTAAGCTGGTTGGACTTATACTGGAATATGCCAGTCAGGTGGGGGTTTTCTACTGCAAAGCCCAAATTAACAAGCTGAAATCTGTTCGACGTTTGTTATGCCTTATGGAATCTTTCTTGGAATGACGACCTTTTTCTCTTGTCTCCATACGAGAATAGATTAAAATTGATCGAACTACATTGTCTGGAAAGATGAGACTGTTTAACGACAAAACGAATGTTTTTAGAGTAAAGTATTACATTCGTGCGAAAACCTAACTGTTTTTCTAGAAGGGGTAGAAAGATGAAAATAAGTGCAAAATCCGATTCATGAAATGTAAGCTCCACGTCCGTCCGTCCGTCCACTTCTTTAAATCGTTAATAAGATCTACACGGCTGGTCCGATTTTTGTGAAACCTTCACAGTTTGTGTGTTACACCGAATGCTAGATGATATTATTTGGGCGAAATTAATATATGACAACACTATTTTGTAACCGTTTTTTGTTAAAAAATGATAAAATTTTGTAAGTGCGGTGGAGAACAAACCGCTAACTAGATTTCGACAAAATTCATACAGTTTATGTATTTGATGAAATAAATGAACTGGGGCAATAAGGAAGTGGGGAAGCATAGTCGAACGGGCGAAGCGCCACGAGAGCTGAGCGAATTTTGAAACGGGAGCGCAATAAAGTATTCAATGACATCGAGAAAGTTCTATAGGGCCGCAATAAAGAAATGTCTAAACTCACTGTTTTTTTTTTGTATACAACGGTCAAGAAAAACCAAATTTTAGATCGCTAATTTCAGAATAAGACCCTAAATACATTAGGTCTGTGAATGAGTTTTTACGATTTTGCATTAGATGGAGTAAGTCATACTGTATGTAATACGTGTGAACCATCATAACATGTATTTGAAAGGTCTTATGACGAGCTGAAAAACGTATACTATATGAAATTTGTTTACAGTGTAAACAACATTATTTTTTATTCGATTGAAAGTGATAGGTTACGTGCCAAACAAACAGCATTTGCGAGAAATTTTATTTTTCTATTTTAATCAAAAGAAAAAAAATGCGGAAAGTTTTAGTTTGCCTGCAAAAAACCTATGGTGAACATGCTTCAAGCCAACGCAATTTTGAAAAGTGGTTTAAACAATTTGGAGAAGGTATTTTTGATGTTGAAGACGCACCACACGAAGGTGGTCCGAAAATGTTTAAAGATGAAGAATTAGAAGCCTGAAACTATTACTGGCGTTGACAACTAATATGTTTGAAACGAGCTGTAGAGGAATAGATACAACAAATTAATTTTTCAACGTGACAATACCAGACCACATGTTGTTCGACCGATTAAAAACTATTTAGAAGGTCAGAGCTGGAAAGTGTTACCCTATCCGCCATATTCACCAGATATATTTTCTTCAGATTACCACTTATTCCGGTCGATGCAGTCAGATTTTACTGGAGAGCGCTTCATATTTTATGAAAATATCAAAATTTGTGTCGATAATTGTATCCTCTCCATAGACCCAGATTTCTTCAGACAGAGAATCTGTAAATAATCGGAAATATAGGCTGTAGTTTCAGATGGAGCATACTTTGAATGAAATCAAAATATTGTTGTTAAGTAAATGTGTATATTTACAAACAGAAAATCGTCAAAACTCATTCACATACCTAATATATATCAAACAATATTTTTGTTTTAATTTAAAATTAATCTTAATATATTTTCTAGTTGGTTTGATAAATCGATATCATTAATAATTGGTAAAGATGGTACAACAGCTGTAAATTTTGAACATGCCTGGGGTGATGGTGTTGCAGTTTTACGTTATTTCAATGAAATCTATAAAGATTCAATTGAAAAGCCACAATGTCATCCAGATAATTTAAAAACTGATTTATCAATAAAAACTAATTCGATGGATAAAATTGAAAAATTACAATTTAATTATGATGAACGTTTAAAAACTGAAATTCTTTCAGCTAAAGAAAAACATGAAAAAATTTTAAATTCATTAAATATTAATTTTATACGTAATACAGATATAACAAAAGATTTATGTAAATTAAATAATAGTAGTCCAGATTCAATAATGCAATTAATATTTCAATTGGCATATAAAAAACAATATGGAAAATATGTTAGTACATATGAATCGTGTAGTACAGCAGCATTTCTAAATGGTCGTACCGAAGCTGTACGTCCATTAACAAATGAAGTGAAAAAATTCTGTGATTATTTATTACAAACATCCGCCAATAGTTTGGATTCAAATGAAATGTTAAAATTATTAATGTCATGTTCATCAGTACATCAAGATTTGATAAAAAATGCTGCAATGGGACAAGGTTTCGATCGCCATTTGTATGCTATGAAAATTATTGCCGAAAAAAATACTCAAAAAATACCAAATCTTTATATGGATATCGGTTATGAATTAATTAATTATAATATAATATCGACAAGTACATTATCATCACCGGGAATTGAAGCTGGTGGTTTTGGGCCAGTTGTTGATGATGGATTTGGAATTGGGTATATTAGGCCTAAAATGTGATTGCTTTATAATTTTTATTAATATGTCTTCCTTTTTTTTTTTTAGTTATTCAATACGTAACAATGAATGCGGCGCTATTGTTACATCATATGAAGGTAAACGTGATGGTAAACAATTTGTTGAATATTTGCAGGAATCATTTGAAACGATTAAAGATATTTTAGAAAAATCTAAGAAATAAGACGAAAGAAAAGAAAAAGTTTATTATATAAAAGTGAAAAATTAATATAATTTAAATAAAAGAATTTCGTTTTTTTTTTTTTCGAAAATTTTCAGTTGCCCCTAATTAAGCACAAAGAAAACTACGTCAATGGCAATTTGGTTAGAAACGTTTAAAGTTATCAACATTTATTTGTTCATAGATTTTTAACAATTTAGGCTGAGTTGCAATAAGTAAAAAAGAGCACAGACAATTTTCATAGGCAAAATTTATCATGAAGAGGGTGAATGTAATTTGTCTTAAAAAAAAACTTCCCGTTTTTTATCGCTGGCAATGGACCATTCTTTTCACGCTTTCAGGGCTGTTCGACTCTGAAATTGTTTGCCGAATTCAGTCAAGTTTTGTACCTCTTTAGCAAGTTTCAAATCCATGTGCAGCAATTTTCTTAAAATTGTCTTTGTCAGCATCTTTTCCGCATCTTTTCCGCAAAATTTTGAGGATGCTGACAATATTTGAATTTTTTTATATTCGAATCTCAGATATTACGAAAATATTTGAATATTTGAAATAAATGTGTGACAAATGAAGTGATTAATCTTGTTGTACGATGTCGAATCTAATTTTTTAGAAATAATACAGCCATGTCCAACCGAAATTGCTTGTTGGACCGCAAAAAAAGTAATACTGATCACATAAAATTAGTCAACAAATTAATCATAAGATTAAGATCAAATCTAATATATAGATAGCTTTAACTGGACCGCATATAACCTGCGGATCAGGCTTGAACATAGCTAGTATAATACATAGATTTATTCATGAGTAATACATGGTTTTATGCATAAATTTGAGCTGCTTTTTATAGAATATATTATTTTAATGCTTGTTATCTAATGCTTGCTTGCTTCTTTCTCTCATTTTGTTTTCTTCATCTTATTCTCCTACTTCTTCTTTTTCTCCTGCCTTGTTGCCTGTTACCCGTTTCCTTCCTTTTTTCTTTCTCTTTTCTTTTATATTTATTTATATTTTCGGTTCAAACACCCTGAACATTTGTATTGTAAACAGAGTCAAAATAAGAGCTAGATAAAATGTTGATCAACCATTCTGTTCTCTTCTTCTTTTCTTCTAGCTTCTGTTGTTGTTGCTGTAGATATGGCAAAAATGTTTCATATATCGATATATTCAATCATTATTATTAATCATATATCGCTACGTTCGATATATCGGTATAAAAATATCGATATTCTCATATATCGATTTATTTAACGTATAAATTTTACCGTCAAGAAAAAGGAATAAAAATAAATTTTAAAGATTTCAAAATTTTTATAGATTTCAATTTATTCTAATAATATAGATAACATTTTAATAATAATTAAAAATTAATAATAAAAAAACAAATGAGATTTTCAATATACCACCTTCGTGTGGTGCGTCTTCAACATCAAAAATACCTTCTCCAAATTGTTTAAACCACTTTTCAAAATTGCGTTGGCTTGAAGCATGTTCACCATAAGTTTTTTTGCAGGCAAACTAAAACTTTCCGCATCTTTTTTCTTTTGATTAAAATAGAAAAATAAAATTTCTCGCAAATGCTGTTTGTTTGGCATGTAACCTATCATTTTCAATTGAATAAAAAAACATATAGTAACTTTAAATCGGCCTATAGCCGATTTTTTCATGCCCTATGGTATATATGGGACAGAAAAACTGTCAAAACTAACATCATTTCAAAGTTTTTTCTTCATAACTTTGTTTCTTCTTTTTAAAATTTTCTCTAATTTGCAGGTAACTGAGACCCTACTAGCATAAATCTAATCTACAAATTTTATCCAAATCGGTGAATCAGTTTTTAAAGTACATCAAAAAAACTTTATGGACAGACTTATTTTCTCCTAGGATTATTTCTTTCTTCTTGTATCGTCTATTTATGTATTTAACCAACACAATTAATTTAAACAAAATTGATTGAGAAATTTTCGAATTAAATTCGAAAAACCATAGAAAAAAAACGACAAAACTTTCTGGTCACCCTGGTGTTTGCTTAATAACTTCCCTTCTGTCGATTTTGCTGAGATGCAATACCAAATCTAGTTAAGGAATAAGTAACTTATATTCTAAATTTCATCAAAATCGGATAACGCGTTTTTTAGTTAACTTGGACGGATGAACGGACAGACGGACGGACATGCATAAATCGATATAACTTTTGATTCCCTACACAACCATACCCTTGAAATTTTTTTACGATGATCATTTCTATGCGTTACAGACTTAGTGACAAAACTAATATAGCCTCTGGTAGTACCTACCATAGGGCGTAATAATGTTGTTTACACTTTAAACAAATTTCATATAGTATACGTTTTTCAGCTCGTCATAAGACCAAAGACAATAAATAATGATAAGATGTGTAAAATTGGGTTTGCCCACAAATTTCGACTTAAAAAACTAAATGAAATATAAGGAAAAAATATACGAGGAGAATTCTTTCTTATTTTTACATTTCGTTCTTAAGCTTTGGTTTTTGTACTGGGTAAGGAAATTAAGCTTTGAATTCATTCTTCTTATGAATGCCGTGGATGAGTATATTTGGTTGTTGGTTTTTTTTCTAATTTTAAAATTAAAATATTTGATGGGTGAGAAACTTTTGTTCAATTCATGTGCGCATATAAGGAATTTGTGGCTTTGAATATAACTTATGGAGAAATATGAATGGCATCGATTGATATATTTGTTGTTGGTTTTTTGCTATTCTATTTTAAAATGTATTTTAAGAAATATTTTTTATGTTCGATTGTGTGGGTAACTAGGTAATGTCGAATGGTATATATGTATTTTGCTGCGAGTTTCTCGTGTACTTTTAGATAATGCTAAATAAACAATTTGAAATCTTTAGACTAATATAATGTCTTTGTTATATTACTATATTGTTTTGACGGATTATATCTTACAATTAATGGTATTTTAAATTTAAGTACAGATATATTTTCAGACAAATATTTAAAAATTAACTTTATATTAACATCTCGACTAAATCAGGACCCATTAGAGAATATGTTTGCGCAAATTCGGGCAAAAGGCGGTAATAACAGAAATCCTAGTATCCACGAGTTCATTGGAATAGTTGCGCGCCTAATGTCAATGAGAATTATGACGTTCTCATATGCAAATAAGAATCGTGAAACTGATAAAGACATTTTACTTAATTGGGATAATCCATTAGAAGATACTTAAATTGATAATTCTAATGAAATTACATTCAGATTATTGGCACAAAGTTCTGAAATAATTTTGGATGATATAGAAAAAGATGCGAAAATAAATGAAACCTTAAACTCCAAGAGTAATTCCGACATCGCAGACCCAGCAAAAAGATATATTGTCGGCTATGGAATTTTAAAAATTATTTTCAAAAAAATGAACTGTCCAAATTGTGCCATAATAATGAATAAAGACGAATGCGATTTTCTTTTACCGTCGGAAAAACTTATTAAACACAAAAATTTCGAGAAAACTATTAAAAGAACTTTTCTACAAAATCCTTCCGATCTTTTTTTTCGAAATTTGCAAATTGCATTTTCAAATATATGAAACTTTTTTTGATAATTATTTGCATTTTACCAACTTAAAAGCAAAAATTATCGAGGAATGCATTCAAAGAACTAATGAATTTTACCCCAGTTTGTTTGCTGAGAACCAATGTTTAGAACATCGAAAGGAAGTTCTAAATTTTTTAATTCTGGTTCTAATAAAAAAGAATCGTTCTTGGGTCAAAAAAATGGAAATAATTTACCCAAAAGTTTTACAAAATACCTACGCTTAAACATTTTAAATGAATAAATAATCCTGATATATATTTTCCGACCTTCTAACACGATATCAAGGGCTTTTCCGACAATCCTTTCAGAGATCACCTCATTTGGCTGAGTTAGACATTCGTCCTTAGACAAAATCCTTCCAAATATATATTATATAATAATCTTTATATCTTTATATACATGTATATATATTCAAATTTACGGAAATCCAATAATCCTTAGTTGATCATAAAATATCAATATATCTATAATTTTTAAAAAAGAAATCAAAGATACATGCATATGTGCATTACTTAAAACAAAATTCAATTCAATTCTTGGCCAAGTTCTAAAGATTTCAAATTGTTTATTTAGCATTATCTAAAAGTACACGAGAAACTCGCAGCAAAATACATATATACCATTCGACATTACCTAGTTACCCACACAATCGAACATAAAAAATATTTCTTAAAATACATTTTAAAATAGAATAGCAAAAAACCAACAACAAATATATCAATCGATGCCATTCATATTTCTCCATAAGTTATATTCAAAGCCACAAATTCCTTATATGCGCACATGAATTGAACAAAAGTTTCTCACCCATCAAATATTTTAATTTTAAAATTAGAAAAAAAACCAACAACCAAATATACTCATCCACGGCATTCATAAGAAGAATGAATTCAAAGCTTAATTTCCTTACCCAGTACAAAAACCAAAGCTTAAGAACGAAATGTAAAAATAAGAAAGAATTCTCCTCGTATATTTTTTCCTTATATTTCATTTAGTTTTTTAAGTCGAAATTTGTGGGCAAACCCAATTTTACACATCTTATCATTATTTATTGTCTTTGATAAGACCTTTCAAATATGTACATGTGATGATGGTTCACACGTATTACATACAGTATGACTTACTCCATCTAATGCAAAACTGTAAAAACAGTATACCGATTAGTACGACCATTTGTCACCCTTCAAACTGATGTTCGAAGTCAGCATACTATACATGGCATCTGTAAAGTTACCAAAATGCGCCAGTGTGTGTGGAAGAATACGTGCATCTAGTCAGTGGCTGCATCCAGCACTACTAAGCGCTTAGTCGAAATTCTTAATCTAAGCAGTTAGAATTTTTTGAACTCCTGGATGCGTTTTCTTTGCTTGAATTAAGCGAAAAATAATTCGCCACTAGAATTGTCTGTGGTAAACGTCAAATTGGTTTAAATTGAATAAATTCTAAAAAAAATATTTTTTTTTAACGAAATAAGTGCCGAAACTAAATAAAAATTGAGAATAAAGTAAAATAAAAATTGTATGGGAAAGTGGAAAAATTTTAACAAACTCATTGCAATTAAAATTCAATAATCCAGAAACAATTTTCAAAAATTAATCTCAACTTATCCATTGCACATACCATTTCTTAACGTGAACAACAACCTCAAATGCGCTGTTTGGGTTAGCAAAAAATTTTATGCTAGAATTTCACTAAGCGCTTAAAGTTAGAATTGCATCCAGTCCTCTTGCTAGATTTAAGCGCTGTAAAGCGCTTTAAGCGCTTAGAACTGCTGGATGCGCCCAATGAGCTCGAAACACATGTTTTTCCTATTCGGAGATTACGCTGTCATTTTTTGTTGATTTTTTTTTTAACTAAAAATTTTGTTTTTGGTAAAATTAATATTTTGTTTATTTTTTTGCTAAATAGTACCAAAGTAAAAATCAATTTAATTGAGAATTAATCGTTAAACATAAAAAAAATTTTATGTCAAATTAACGAAATCTTTCATACAATTAACTAACGGAAAAATACTGACAAGCTCGAGAGGACATCAGAAAAATTGGTGACAAAAAATTTCCCGACGTTAGAAATTATTTCCTTTTCGAAATTAAATTTTGTGAAGTGGCAGTACTCTTTTAAAATTAAGGAAATTTTACAAAAAAGGTGAGAAATGGCAATTGTAATTGGTATCCAGATGAAGATAATTTTCGTTTTCGTAAACGTCGTGCCACCTATTGGACATGTATACTGCAAAGGGATCGTGTAATTCGGTTGAGACTAAATCGTATCGAAAAAGTATTGCCTCTCCTATGCCTTTTCGATACGATTTGGTTCAAATCGAATTATACGATTTCACTTCTGGACTGGGATTCTCTTACTCACTCGTCTAAATGTGCTCCTCAGGGCGCACAAACTATTTCTTTTTACCATTAATATTAAAAATACCAAATAGTACTCACAGTTCTAAACAATATAAAATAGAATACAAGATTATTTTATGCTATTTCGTACATGAAATAATAAAAAAAATAAAATTGAAACTACAAAAATCGAAAGTTTTGCTTTTTTTTTGTTGGTGCCTATCCCTGATTAGTTCAAAATATTACAATTGTTTTTCAGATGTCGTATCAGTTGAAGTTTTAATTTTCATTTAGAGTTACCATATGAACCAATTTTTATTGAACAAAATTAAAATTTTTTTAATAAAAATAAAGAATTACGAGATTTTATAAAATTTTTCTGGTAAACTATTAAAGGAAATTAAATTTAACTTGGAGCTTTGATATTTGAGAACTTTTAATTTACGTGGTTTTTTCTTCTATTCTGGCACTCCTTTTACATTGGAGGTAAATGTGCGAAAGAGAAGGATTGAGAATTTGCTATTTGGTTTTTAAGGAATTTATGGCTTTGAGTAATCATTGTCCAGCCAAAGATAAATTTTCTCGCAAAAGTGGTTTTAAAGACATTTTAGGATTTTCTGCAGAACTAGAGCGGGAAAAAGACCAAATACTAGTTCATACGGTAATGATAAAAAATTCATTGAAGATGATCAAAATATTGAGTATATATTTTACAACGATGACAATTCCACTTTACCTTGTATGTTAGGAGGTATTCCAATTAATATATTAATTGATTCGGGTAATTCTTGCAAAATAGTTGGGGAGATACTTGGAAAATGGTAAAAGGCACTAAAATCTACAATCATAAAGAAACCAGGAAAAACTTTCATGTCTTATGCCAACAGTAAACCGTTAAATGTTTTAGAAAGTTTTGAAGTTGAAATCGGTATTGGAAATAAAAAACCATTGGCTACATTTCACGTTATAAAAAATGGATCAAGAGACTTATTTGGAAAAGAAACGGCTATATCAATGGGAATTCTAAAAGTTGCGTTAAATATAAATTCAGATCAAAATCATTTCCCCAAATTTAAAGATGTAATTGTTAATATCCCAATTGATATGTCACTTCAACCAGTCATTCAGCCTTATCGACGGATCCCCATTACTTTGGAAGAGAAAATAGATTTAAAAAAACTACAAGAACTTATTGATTTAAATATAATTGAACCAGTTAATGAACCGACAGTATAGATATCACCAGTGGTCCCACTTTTGAAAAGCAATGGCGATGTTCGAATTTGCATTGATATGAGACAAGCAAATAATCTTTTATACTATTAAAACTAAAAAACTCGGTTTGAGTTGATCTCAATTTAATTTTCAAGTTGCCATGTAGACGTGGTAAAAAATTTCTGTTGTGTTTTTGACAGTCTCGTTGGTTACTTACATCACTTTATATCAAGTGATTCTCATATAATTAACTAATCAAAAAATAACTTTAAAATAACGTTAACGAAATTAATTGAAAATGACTAAATATTTGGTATTTTCGTTAGCACTACATGAACCAAGCTAATGAAAACTGCAATCATAATATGGCTAACGGCGCGCCGTTCTATCGAACTGTCAAAAAACAAAAATGGAAAACTCACGTGTGTGTTTGTTTATTCATTCCGAACATTCGGAATATTCCTTTACAAGAAAAAAAAATTATATTATTAACAATATTAATTGAAATCCAGTTTAAAATTTATTTCAAAATACAAATTGTTATTGATAATATCTAAAAAAAATCTAATTGGATTTAAATTAATTCATATTTATCGAATACAGTTGAAAAAACAAGGCACATATGTTGGTGCACAGAAAGAAGTAACAAAGATTTTATATATATAAAAAAAAAAAAACTTTCTATCTTAGAAAACAATATAAGTTCATTAATTTTGAAGTCATGTAAACGAAGTTTATGTTTAGAAAAATGAATAAGAACACGTAGAAAATAATTTGAAATTTATATTTCAATAAATTATATATAGCCTTTGGCCGCGAAATGTTTTTAAATGTTTAAAAAAAAAAAAAATTCAAATGTTCCCGCCGGAAATATTGTCAGCATCTTTCCCGAAAATTTCACTATTTTTGATTTGACATTTGAGTCAATTTCGCAAATTTCATACTGTTTTTGATTTGACATGTCAAACTTGACAAACGCCAAAATGTCATATTCGCATTTATGCCAGTTGGTAAATAATTGTCACTAAAAGTGGCTTTTTATCATTACAAATCGTCCATTATCCTCTTTTACGGCCTGGTCGTTTAGATAGAAAAATTGAGCCACTTTGATATATTCTTTACTGCCGATATAAAAATCAAATCAAATCGAATTAAGAACCAGACAGATTTGACAAATTTTAAAGTTGCTCTTTATACCGGTGATATGAACAAAAATAATTGGAAAAAGGAAAAATGGGTCGACGAATTTGATAAAGCACAAGTAAAATACCAACAAGTTTGAATATACTTGAAAGAAATATTTATTTTACCTTTTTTCATTATTAGGTAATTGTCGCAACCACACAAATAGTTTTAGATGTCATACGTCATGGTTGTTATCTAGCAGTTACTTATGAGTCAATTCAAGAATCAACCAAAATGATTTGGATTTGTTGGAAAATCATTTTATTCAACAATTTCGACTGTTTCTTCCATAAAAGATTTGCAAACTGTTTTAAAGTAAGTACATTAAAATTAGGAAAAAAAACCGAAAATATAAATAATCTAATTTTATACAGCTCCATATTATTCCTTAAATATTGTTGATAAAATAAAAGACATTGTTACTACTGATTGTGTTCGAGTTGTTAATGTTTGGGAAGTTGATAAAACAACAACTGTGAAACCAACAAAAAATATGGCCGGTTTGCGAAGAGGAAATTTTATTAAAAAAACAAAAGATTTAATGCTGGATTTCGTATATCAATTGGATGATTTCGGTTTATATGGGGCATCAATTGCAATATTCTCGCTGTTCTCGTAGAACTAGAAATAATATATAGATAATAAATCGAAATTTATGTCGAGTATGTATAACGTATGCTGCTGGAACGTATTCGCCATATAATTATGCAACAATTTGATGAAGTCGGCGAAGAAATTCCAGATGAAATCTTAAGAAATTCGACACCTAAATTACAAACGTTATTGTTATATATAAAACAAACCTTTCAGGGAAAAGGTTTCAATGGATATTAAATGTTTGATATTTGTAAAAAGACGTCATACCGCCAAATGTTTATATCATATATTAAAACGTTTTGTTACGTCCTGTGACGACATAACAATACCCATGTTCCGGAATTTATGATTGGGGCTAATAATAATCAACTACCAGAATCGATAGAGGCTATTTTAGATGAAACATGGAATAAAGAGGTATATTCCAAATTTAAACGATATAAAATATAAACTAATTGAATTCTTCTTTAATTTAGGTTCTTAATCGATTTAAACGAAATGAATGTAACCTAATTGTTGCATCAAGTGTACTGGAAGAAGGAATTGATGTGCGCAATCATGCAATTACGTGATTACCTATGATAAAAGCGAAACATTTCGTTCATATACCCAAACAAAAGGACGTGCACGGAAGGAGAAAAGTGCATATGTAATGTTCGTATCAGCCAATGATAAAGCTGATTTTATTAAGAAAATTGTTAACTTCCGTGAAATTGATGGCTTGCTAAAGGATTATTTGATTGGTAAAAGTATTGATGATCGTCAAATGCCATTGATTGAAGATAGTGAACAACAATTTGAAAATTCAATCGAACCGTTTTATACGCCACTTGGTGCCGTATTGGAGGGAGCTTCGGCTGTGCAGTTATTAAATCGATATTGTATGTCATTACCAAATCATTCATACATTTTCACGATGCCAATATGGACTAAAATTCCGGACAAGGATGGCAAAGTTATCATAAAATTAACTTTACCCCATTACAATGCACTATTAAAGAGGATATTTATGTAAGTGTATTGTTAATAAATAAATGTTTCTTTAGCTAACACAATCCCATTTCTATAGAATGATGATCCTGATATATCGAATGGCATAAAATGGGCAAAACGTTCGGCTGCATTTAATGCATGCAAACAACAACTTTATTTTAACAAAGAGCTACTGCCAGCCAATATCCAAAGAAAATTGCTTGCATATTATAACCCCCCCGGTTTTTTTTATTCATTCGGAACGTTCCGAGTTATCCGATTTCTGTATTTTTATTCATTCCGGAATATTCCGAACGTATTCTTTTTGTACTACCTCGCGGCGTAGTATAGAAAGAATAAATAGAATAAACAAAACATACATATTCTTTTTGTTTGTAAATGACGGATAAATTTTAAAAATGGACGAACAAAGCAGAACGAGTAAGTAAAACTGTTAAGATGTTTTTTATATTTTTATTAGTTATTAAATTAAGAAGAGTTAAAAAATGTCTATTTATTGTTTTATTTTAATATGCAAGGTTCTGATATAATAGTTAAGTGGTCGCCAGGAGACATGGAGTTAAACAAAAATAACATTGAAAAATTTTAAAAATTATTTGCGTCCTGTTAAAAATGATTCCATTTATTCCTCTTGTTTTTTTATTCTTTCCATTTCGGATAATTCCGGATAAACTACCAATTATTCACAGCCATGCACTCATACTAATAATTCCGTAAAAGAAAAAAAAGTAAAAAGTAATATAAAGAAGCGAAAATTGTATTTTTTTTTTTATTTCATTTTAAATTATAATTAAAAGAAATTGATGACAGTTCTTCTTGTTCTCTTCGATCTGTAGAAGAAAAAACTGTTCATTTTGTGACTTTTTTTGTAAAATAAAATTATTCTTCGAAAACAAAAAAAAATAGTGTTTGGTGAAAAATATTTCATGTTGGAAAATTCTGTTATTGTGGTTCGTATAAGAAAAATAAAAAGAAAAACGTTTTTTTTCTGTTAAAAATTTGTATTTTTCAAAAGATTAACATTTTTTCTGTGCGTGTGGGTGTGTGCCAAATTTGTTAGAATGCGTTTGCGGCGTTTTTTTTTTTTTTTTTAAATAAAACAAATTTTTTTTTTAGAAAATCTGAAATTTCACACGGTGTATTTTAAGAAGGATAAAATATGAAAAATTAATTTTCATATTTTAACCTTTCTTAAAATACATTTTTTCATTGGAAAAATAAAAAGATGTTTACAATGGAAATAATTTTCGCTGTCATGTCCCAAACTAGAGCAAAGTTTATACCATAGAGATATGAATAATAGAGGTATCTATCATTCCATATAAGAAACAATGAATGGTCACTTTTTTTGTTATAATTTTCTCTTTTCCAAGTTTGTAAGAATAATAACTCCTGTTTACCTATGAAATATATATTGTTGGAGACTTATTATTATGAAAAATTCTTTCCCATCTCTTCAAACGTTAACTACTGTGAACTAGTTCACATGTGTTAAGGCTGAATTACAATGGCAGAGCAGAGAATAAAGAAAGACAAAGAAAAAAACTTATCAAATGCTTGCTTACGCATGTCAAATCCGTAAAACCGATTATAATGTACATAAGCAAGAACAAGCATTTGACAGTTCGCCGTCACAGAATTTTGTGTTTTTTAAATTGATTTTTGTAATTTGAAAGTGATTTTAAGAAATTGAGAATCGTTTAGAAAACAAATTTTCAAAAAAAATATTGTCGATTCATATTCCATGAAACAAATAATTGCAATTCAACTGTCTAAGTTTCCGTACGGAATGTACTAAATGACTTGTAACTGCTTAAACATAACGAAACGGAAACAAAATTTAACAAAAGCTCGGCTATGCCATTATAATCGCAATATACGATTTATTAAGATTAGTACATTTGCGTAAGGAAATGCTTAGATCTTCGCATTGTATTTGAGTTTTTTAGCCCTGTACCCAAGCGTAGGCATTAACTTGTTTTTACGATATCTGTGTCTGAAGCAACGATTTTCAAGCCGCACTGTCAAATTTTGGAGGGGAAAAAATTGCATTTTTTTAATTTATAATTTTTAGTGCGGTTCGGATTCCAAAACAAATTCTTTTGAATTAAATAATCAAAGTTAATAAATTTCCTATATAAAGTGTTTAATTTCTGGGTGTAATAACAAACAACATCCAAAAATTCGTGGAATTTTCTTTAACAACTAAGTTTGACATATTTTTTATTAAAATGTGCGAATTTTCGTTCTTGCCGTATAAAAAAAAGTTTTTATGGTGTTTATTTACTTATTGGTAATCAAATAGAAATTATGTTAATTCATAATTTAGAAAAAAAAATGTTTTTTTGAATCAAGTTTGAATCTACATAGACCGTAGCGCGAAACCCCACTTTTTTTTATTTAAATTATAACGGAAACTACCAGTGACAGCCATGTTTTTGGATAAAATGGGGGCAATTCTTAAAATCCGTCGAAGTTTTTGAAAATTCAGTATTTTCAATTTTAAATGCCTTTTTTTTGTTTAAGGTTTTCAAAAAATCAGGCTCTACGTACGAAATGGCTTTCGGCTATTGGTTTACGCAGGAAAAAAATATATAGGCAAATACATGTTTATAATTATTATTTAATAATTTAATTTTGTATGTTTAAGAGAAAGTTGATTTTTGGAACAAATAACGCAAACATTTTTTTGCAATTTGGATGTTCCAGAATGTATAAGCTTTTAGCCCATTTACAATGTTGCCCCTGCGAATTCATATTTTTAACGCCACCACTACGCCGCACACATAAGCAATAAAAATGCAAGTGTATTCCAAAAATGCTTCAATTTCCCCTGCGAAAGACCTATCCATATTTTCCCTAATCTAAGCCTGTACCCCATGACAAGTTTATAGTTCGTTGTCAAAATGAGATTAAACTGTCAAAGTAAGTTCTCTACACGCGGTAGAAATTACCGTCGTTTTGTGTAGAAATCTACCAAACTGATTAGACGAGGTATGTTTATACCATAGTCTTTTATACAAGCTACACAAGGATTGTATTAGTGTGTGTGAGCACAGCATCAGTCGAACTTAAACCGTCAAACTGTTAGGATCTACTATTTTACTATTTACTATGTACTTTTAGATTATGATCGCCTGTTGACGGTCAGTAAGCGAATGGCGCGCTTGCATTTTCAATTTTTTTCGAAGCCGACACAAACAGTGACTCTTGTTTGTGTACGTAAAAAACTCCGTTGCGTTTGAAGATAAAAATACCTTTTTTTCACTTAAGGTCAGAAATATAATTGATAGCGCTATGTATGGCTGATAAGACAAGCAATTGATTAAATATTGTGAGAGCTAATAAAGTTAAAAAATTTAATTAATATGTTATGTAAATATCATACGAAATGGGTACGAAAGAGCTATAGAATAACGAGGTTCCCCAGGAACTACTACATTATAGCAGTTCGCAGTGCTGACTAATTTTTGAAGTGTGGTAAAAACATGAATTTTATTTGCTGATGCAATGCTACCAAAGACTGGAATTGGTAGTAGACCGCTCATGGTCACGTACATAATTATAAGACAGTCACTTTGAAATCATGTTAAATCAAATAATTTTTTCAAAAAAGGAAGAAAAAAAAAATAAAAAATGATATAAATAAAAATATAGTAATTTTTCAGGTACCACCGGGGTTTTTTAATAGGTAGTCGACGTGTTAAGCCCAGGTTTTCCGTGTTTCGCAGCTACTAATTCGTGTTCAACGGATGGCACATATAATTTTAACTTTGTTTCTTTCTATTGAGCATTTAAAATCGATGTCATTCTTATCTCATTTTTAATACACTTTTTATTTGTATTTTATGGTGTTTACACAGGGTCTACATTAGCCAATATTTCTGGTATACCAATTGGCTTACCAGAAATAAAATACTACCAGTTTCTTTTACGTGGGCCCATACTGGTATACCAATTCAGTATCTGACATGCCGTTGAACCGAGAACAGAAAATAAAAATAGCCAAAATATTGGCTTTAAAGTGTCGAATTCAATTCTGTGGCAATATCTTCCCATTCCCTTTTTTTAAAATCAATTTTTCTATATTTTCTATATTTATACCAGAAATATTGGCTAATGTAGACCCTGTGTTAGAAATGAATGTGAGTGATTTTTTTATAGTTGTCATTACAACTGTAACTGTATGTATCGTATGACAAGACGAACGAGCAAGAGTAGTCATTTGCTAACATTCGCCAGAATTCGCTAATGTTTACAAACACATGCTCGGGTTTGGCCCAAACTAGACGATCTGTTCACGTTCGCTAATGATCCAAGTCCTCGTCATGATGTCAGATGACAAAATAGTTGCATGTTCTTTTCTTTTATTATAATTTATATTATTAAGAACTTGAAAATTATTACAAGGAAATAAATGGAAATTTTTAGTATCTGTCAAAAAAATTGTATACGCAACAAAATGCCAGAGCGAAACTGAACTTGAAAAACTCGTTCAAATTACAAAACTAAGAACACGCAAATTCGTTAATGTTGCCACAGGTCATCAGATCATCAATGAACACTAGCAAACATTCTTTTGCCCGCTCGCGTAAAGGCGTTCACAAGAACTGCTCCCTCGCTTGGTCTGAACATGCCTTATGCGGAAAACTGAATGACAGATACACGGTTTTTGATTTTCAGATTGTATTTAAAATAGTCCATCGTGGATCCGTCGCGTTCTGTGTAATCTAATTGAAAACGTATTCATCGTTTAATGCGTCGTGATCCCTCATTCTGTTTGAACCTTTAAAGCAGATAAAAATAAAGGTAAATCAATAATTCTACAGATTCAGAATAGAAATTTTATCGTTTATGTAATTTTGTTTATATAATTTCTCTGTATGTAAAATCACCGTTATGAATTTATTATTTTTAGCGGTTTATTTATTTTTATTTTTTTTTAATCCGTTGCCGATAACAACATATGCATGCATTTTTACATTTCATTTTCTACAATTTTATGTACCCAACTGAAATTGTGTTATATTTCTTGCAAACTAGGCTTTACTTTTATAAAACAAAATATATATCCAATAATAGACTTTTATATGATTTTTGGGACATAATGTTTGTGGCGCTGTCATCGCATAATTGCTATCTTTTCATATATATCGAAATTTATAAATCATTTCATTTATGTTAGAGGATAAAACGATTTTTCTTGTCACTCGACAAAAAAAGAAAACGAAGTCATTTCTGAGATAATTTTCTTTTCATTTTAAGTTTTCCTCTAAAGGAAAAATATCTATAATATATATAAAACAAAAAAAAAAAAAACAAAAAAAAGCAATTTTTCTAATAAAAGAAAAGTAAGTTTTTCGGCAAAAAAAAACAAATAAAAACCATCCATTTTTTTTCTTATTGAGGTTATGTTTCCAACATGAATGCGGATTTTTCATGTCTCGTGTGTTCGGTTTTTTTTTGTTGGTGACGCAAATGCAAGTCATTTTGTAATATCTTTTTGAATAATTTCAAAAAAAGAAAAACCAAAATTATAATATTAAAAAAAATATTTTATTTGCAAACAAAAAAAGAAAATATAAGAAAAAAAAAATTTATTTTCTTTTTAGATTTTTCACAAAATAGAACAAAAAAAGGAACGAAACTTTTATGTTGGTGAGTGAGGAAAATTATAAGAATTTGAATTGTTAGGAATAAAAAGGAGGTTTAGAATTTTTTCATTTTTACGGTAACAAAAAGAACAACCAACAAAAATGATTATTACAGTAAAAACTTTAATGCATCAAACATTTACAATTGAAATAGATCCAGAAAAAACGGTAACTTATTAAATATTAATATAATAAAAAGTGTATAAAATTCTTTTCTGTATTTTCCTTCCTTTTTTCTTTTTTTTAAAAAAAGATCAAAGATTTAAAAGAGCAAATATTGAATGAACGTGGCTCAGAATATCCAATTGATAAACAAAAACTTATTTATGCAGGTTTGTGCGATTTAGTTTTTTTGTTTTTTTGTTTTTTTAAAGAGGAAGTCCGGGGTACTGGTGTACATTTCCGGATCCAACAACAAGAACTGTCAAATAATAATTATCAGAGCAGCAATGGATGTGATTTGTGTTAGCAAACTCGATTTCAAACTGTACATATTAATTAGTTGATCCATAATTCGACTTCAGAAGCTTTATTAAACGTTGGTTTAAAAAAAGTCTTTTCTATTACTCTAGTTCAGGAATTAACTAATTTTTTTGAACGCGGGCCAATTTCCCAATATTTTAAAAAGAGGCGTTGGTTGGTGGTCCGCACGCTGTGTATCAAAGTGTGTAAGACTAATAATCACTACGACCGCTTAAGAGATTCCTCGTGTTTCAATGTTTAGACGTAAAAGACTGGCAACGAGATTTCTCATTTTTTTTTTTTTTTGTTTGTTTCTCTGGAAATTATTTGTTTTAAAAGTAGTTATTAAATATTACAAAAATTTTTTGAATGCATTCACATATTGCAGAATTTAGTGTACAGTATCCGGAGTGGATCAAGGGACTGTATCTCAATTGGGGAGAAACAGTATGCCCCCAGATGTTTCCTCCTCCTACGGAGTAGTGCGTGCTTCATAATCGGAGAGAATATGCACTGGGGTCTCTTCGTCTCCCTCGCAGGTGCTATCTAGTTCAAGTCCTAGTTTTTTAATGTGTGCTTTGAGTTTGCAGTGTCCCGTTAATATTCTTATCAATACTCTTATATTCTTATTGGTGCGGATAAAGGCTTTGAATCTTTTGGAGTTGTACTCCCCGAGATCTTTGGCCTGCCTTAGTCCTGATTGCATTTCTCAGTGTTTGGTTTTTTCTGTTGCCTCTTCGTTAAAATTTCTCAGATTATGTGTGGTCCGATTCCACAGAAGGGTTCTGGTACTATTAAGGTTGTTCCTGCCCCCTTGCTTGGCCAGTTTGTTGGCCTCTTCGTTTCTCTCGATACCTATGTCCCGGTATCCAATAGAGGGTAACTTTGGGAATTACCAAATATGTGGATTTTTAACTTCCTATATGTATTTGATTTTCATTTCCAAACAAAAAAATCCGGTCTTAGAGTATAAATCTACGGGAAATAATATGTGGTCATTTAAGTGTTAATATTACAAGTAATTTAATTCAATACGTTTTTTTTTTAATACGATGCAAACATTTATTCCTTTACAGTGGTTCGCGTGCCACATGGAATAGTCTCGCGAGTCGCACTTCGTTAACCCTTGCTCTAGTTAGACTTATACTGATCCAATCGACAAAATGTCTGTCGAGAAAATATTAGGTAACGCAAAAGGTTCGTGAATTTTTTTCATTAACATTCAAACACATTTTTATTGCATTTTAAATTAATTTTATTAAACCTAATATGTGCCGTTTTGATCGATAATCTTTTGCTATTTTTCTGGTAAAACCATTATACCATCACTATAGAATTTCTGGGCAAATAACTGAACCAAGTTATTTTCACAGGCC
Source organism: Xylophagus ater (assembly GCA_963422695.1). Lineage (NCBI taxonomy): Eukaryota > Metazoa > Arthropoda > Insecta > Diptera > Xylophagidae > Xylophagus > Xylophagus ater. The sequence continues at coordinate 58,757,674 of OY730480.1, forward strand.
TCTTTTGAAGTCAGCTTTACACCATTAAAGGAATTCTGCAGAGACCAAAACAAATGGTAGTCGGACGGAGCAAGGTCCGGACTATACGATAAATGCATCAAAACTTCTCAGCCAATTCTCTCTCTGTCAATTCTTGCCTAGTCATTAAAGATGTGTGTGGTCGTGATGGTAGATAACACCTTTTCTTTTGATAGATTGTGGCCCCCTTACCTCAATTGCGTGCTTTAATCGCATTAGTTGTTGACGGTAGAGAGTGAAATTAATCGTCTGGCCAGGTTTGAGCACTTCCTGACGCATGATTCCCTTCCCATCCAACCAAACACAAAGATTACCTTTCGTGGCTTTAGTTCTGGCTTTACCACCGTTTGTGCAGCTTCATTCTTCTTGGACCACGATCCTTTTCACACATGATTGTCGTACTTTTCATCACCCGTTATCAATCTTTTCAAAAATGGGTCGATTTCGTTTCGTTTCCGCAGCGTTTCGCAGATGGAAATTCAGCTCATTAAATTTTTCACTGTTAATTCATGTGGAACCCAAATATCGAGCTTCTTTTTGTATCCATCCTTACGCAAATGGTTCAAAACTGTTTTAGATCAATCTTTAGGTCCTCAACAATGTCCTGAGATGAGATCTGTCGGTTTTCCTCAATTTTTTGGAGAATTTCATTGACTTGCAATGATTGGTTTACCAGAGCGCGGCGCATCTTTAACATCGAAATTTCCAGAGCGGAAACGAGCAAAACATTTACTTGCTGTTGATTTTGATAGAGCATCTTCACCATAAACACTAGCAATTTTTTCACAGCCAGCGAAGCTTTACCGCCTTGGTGATATTGTAAAATACAGCGAATTTTTCAGAATTTTGGCTCATTTTCAAAACCCAATTACAGTAATTACTTCTCACTGGTTTTCACATTTTTTTTTTAAAAATATTGTATGAAATGTTGGCTTTCAATAGCGCTATAATATAACTTGATAGGGTTAGAACTACCAAAGTTATCCGACTCTAAAGCACCTATTGCAAAAAAATTGCGTTACCTAATATAAATTTGGTATTTCACAACATCGAAGTGAGAAACCAAATATCTGCCATGGAATATGCCAACCAGATGTCGTCTTACTGTACTGCAAATTACTCAAATTAGTAGGGTCTAGATTTGCTCAACAAAGATTCGTATTCGTTATGTATTAAGAGACCTTTTCTTTAAAATGACCCATTTCTATTGATTGGGCTACAATCTCTGGCAAATAAACCTCAGATGGGTTCTCTTTTAAATCATCGACAGCAGAATAGACGATTCTCGTTATAGCCCAGTCAATGGAGCATAAAAATGGCTCCAGCTTGCAAAATGTATAGGAAACTTTATATTTGGTTCGATTGTTCAATTAGGTAAGCTCTTAAAAATTCCAAATTTTCGACCTTGTGGGGGTGTCGCTCGCACCCCTATACTGGTTTAAAGGGGTGAAAAATCGCTTTATTGCGATTATCTCGTTACTGGTGCGAGATAAGTTGATTGAGGTCAGTATAAAAAATTTAGAGCGTACGATTCTCGACATTTTTTGCTTAACATTTTTTTTTTTTTTTCTAAAGTTTATAGTTTTGAAACTACAGTGCGTAGAAAGTGAGCGTTTTCATCAATTTCTTGGAAAATTTTATTTCTTAACGAAATTTCCCGCTGTTTATTAATTTTTTACCCTTATATTTTACTCCTTTGCACCCCACCGTAGAGATAGAGTAATAAGGCACGTTTTTTTACCGCGGTATCCCCAGTAGGCATAATCCACGAAGCATTCATCGGGTTGTTGAAGATAATGAATGATTTGACTTCTTCAAGCTTCTTGTATTCATTGATGTTCTGGATGAGCTAATGTTGAAGAATATTGTTCGTTAGAGATTGTGGACTCTCCCTGAGAATTTTCCTCTTGTTCTTTAGGATCATAACCATAATCATCTGGCATTTGTAAAGTCAACAATTGATTGATTTCAGGTGGTTCATCCTTGCAATCGGGAATATTTTCCGGGATTTTTACACTAAATTCTTGTGCAAGTGGCGCATATAATCGAACATTTTAAGCCTGCCTTTCTACAACAACATGTTGTCCCACATCCTTTTTTACACTTACATGAAATACCTTTTTATAGAACTTCGGGTGCAGGATCGTTCATCATAAGTAGTGGAGTAAGGCCAAATTTACTACTTTTCAAGCGTATCGAAGCGTATAAATTGAAAAATATCCGTGAAACCTTTCCTAGTTATCATTTTTCTAGACCATAAGTAAGACAATTTTAGATTTTTAGCTTCATAGGCACCACTTAAAATTAAACAGATAGCCCATAAAAAACGCACGATAAAGGTGATATGAAGGTAAAAAGATCTTTCGCCACTTTTCTGTGTGTACAAAAATGGGAATACTCAAAAATGTAAAGTAAAATCCTATCACTCAAAATTACTTAAAATGATAAGAATCGGGACTTATCCGGAAAGAGATTGGAGAGCAGGCAAAGTGCTATTAGTACTCGGTAAAATTATTCGAAAATATTCATAGTAACCTGTAAAATTAGCACGGTTGGTATATATAGGTATACCACATACATTTCTAAGAAAAAAAGAGTCAATAAACGGAATTATTTACAATAATTGAATCACCAATTTTGAAAAGGTCTCATGTCGGTTTTTTTTTTCAAAATGTACTTTTTCGTCGTTTTTTTTCTTCACGTATAGACGTATGTTCCATGAACAAGAGAATCCATATCTCTTTTCTAAAGTGGAAAAAAATGCATGTCTTTCTGGAGATGAGACCTTCTCGAAACTAATTCAAGACATCTAGCCTATATGAACTATTTCAAACTAAATTTTAATTTGTCATTTGGGAGACCACAACTTGAAGTGTGCTCAGAATGCGAAGAAATTAACTAATAGATAAGAAATTAACTAATAGTTAATAAGGGCGTCCAAGTTTTACTCTGAAATCAAAGAAATCACAAGTGATTGGTAGCACTATTATGGATTTGGAGTTTGATTATATGCAGAATTTCCCACTACCAGTTCTGGCCGTCCAGGAAGTATTTTATTTTCGCCAACTGTGAATTATGCGTGCATAATATGAAAACGGCGAAAGCAATTTTCTACTCCTACCACGAGGGTCAATCCCTCGAGGAACCCAATGTAGTGGCATCATGTTTAAATGATTTTATTCGTCAAAACGTGCCTGAAGAAATAACAGAGTTGCACTTGTTCTGCGATGAATGTCCGGGACGAAACAAAAACAATCAGTCAGTTGAAAGTTTTTTGAGGATGGAAAAGTAGTAAATTTGGCCTTACTCCACTACTTATGATGAACGATCCTGCACCTGAAGTTCTATTAAAAGGTATGTCATGTAAGTGTAAAAAAGGATGTGGGACAACATGTTGTTGTAGAAAGGCGCCACTTGCACAAGAATTTAGTGTAATAATATTCCGGAAATAATTCCCGATTGCGAGGATGAACCACCTGAAATCAATCAATTTTTGACTTTACAAATGCCAGATGATTATGGTTATGATCCTAAAGAACAAGAGGAAAATTCTCAGGGAGAGTCCACAATCTCTAACGAACAATATTCTTCAACATTAGCTCATCCAGAACATCAATGAATACAAGAAGCTTGAAGAAGTCAAATCATTCATTATCTTCAACAACACGATGAATGCTTCGTGGATTATGCCTGCTGGGGATAACGCGGTAAAAAAACGTGCCTTTTTAGTCTATCACTACGGTGGGGTGCAAAGGAGTAAGATATAAGGGTAAAAAATTAATAAACAGCGGAAAATTTCGTTCAGAAATAAAATTTTCCAAGAAATTGATGAAAACGCTCACTTTTTACGCACTGTAGTTTCAAAACTATAAACTTTACAAAAAAAAATGTTAAGCAAAAAATGTAGAGAATCGTACGCACTACATTTTTTATACTGACCTCAATCAACGTATCTCGCATCAGTAACGAGATAATCGCAAAAAAGCCCACCCCTTTAAACCAGTATAGGGTCCAAGCGGCATCCCCACAAGGTCGAAAATTTGGAATTTTCAAGAGATTACCTAATTGAACAATCGTACCAAATATAAAGTTTCCTATACCTTTTGCAAGGTAAAAGTACCCATTGACTGGGCTATTAATGTTAATACACATTCTTTAAGATCTGTCGATTTTTTTTTTTTTAAATATTGCGTCATAAGACTAATGTACGGTAGAAATGAATCAATTTCTCGAATGTCGTTCTCTCTCTACAGCCCGTCTAGAGTTTTCATCTTCTTTAAAATCCCCTTCCACACAGTTCGATTAGCAGCACATTTCCTCCAGTCACGAATTTCAAGTTTTCGGATATCCTTGAGAACATTGTCGAATCATTTCATCCTAGCTCGCCCTCTCGATCGTTTTTCTTCCGGATCCCCATTAAAAATTTTAATCATTGCTCGGTTTGGGTTTGCCCTGACGACGTGTCCTATCTCCAACTCAGTCGTTGAGCTTTTATCCAGGATGTTATGCTGTACTCGTCGTTTGTGCGAAGTCTAAAGCTAGACGAACCATCATCATTACGATGCGGATCGAACATTTTTCTTATAATTTTCTTTTCGAACACTTTTAGTTTAGTTTCATCTGCCTTTCCAGCGTCCATGACACGAACGCATATGTAATTACCAGTCTGATAATCGTTTTATAAATTCGAATTTTCGATTGGCGTGTAACGAAATTCGACGACAGTAATTTTGCCAAAGTTCATGTCAACAGGTTGGAGTCTGTCCAACATAGATTTTTACGTTTTGCTTTGCGGAACTTACCATAGAATAATCTGGCATGTTTGCCATCTTGCAGTGATGGGCTAAAATTGTTAAGTTTTGCATTTTCATTCAATTTTTATTGGACTATTGATGATCACAATATTGTAAAGAAAATGCACTTAAATTCTAATATTGGTCCGTTGATATCCGTAGACTTGTTTCCATTGGATGAACTCTACTGGAAAAATGAACCAGTCTCTCGAATGTTGCGCGTGGTAGAAGCTACATCCACAAGTTTTTAACTTTTGTGTCAGTACTGAGAAAGCTCTTATATAATTGTTGATATCCAATGAATGTTATTATCATAGAGTTATATTAACTAGAGATATTAATTTTCTGTCTCATGTGGGCCGACAGAGGAGAATATGAAACTTGGGTTTATTTGTATGGAAAATGAAAACAACGCGAATTTTATATGCTAATTGAGGGGAAACCAAGTTAAATTATTATATCGTATTGGTTAAGCGATGAGTCGTTATCTCCGAAACTTGGAAAACTTGGGCTTCTATCGTTTAGAGTAAGCGAGCGATAAGATAAAATAGTGACCATTTCTCCTCCATAATTTTGTATGAAAACGAGAGAAATGAAATCTCCAGTTAATGTAACTATGGTTATTATACATTAATTTCCCCCTTTGGGCTCGATTTGAGCTGAGATATTAGTTTTTTCTTCATTTTAGGAGACGTTTATTCAGCATGTTGCAAAAATTAAGACACTCTTTGAAGAGAATCTGTTTTTTTTTTTTTACACGGACTGAAGACTGTCTCGAGAGTCTTTCTGTGGCTTGGATATGTATATATTGATGTCATGTGGGTGTCTCCAGTCTCAAAATCTGATCTTCGGAAATCGTCATTTTAACATTTGCAATTTTGTGCTTAACTGTTTTTGCGAAAAACTATTACTCTAGTTACTCATCTCGTGCCACGGGTCCATTTGTCCCCTTTGATAATCTGACACAGATCATCACTAGTCACTAGAATAAATTCTTAACTAGTGAGGGAGGCTAGCGAACGGAACGAGCATGTATGTAATCTCATTTTCGTACTTTTTTAATAGTTAGTTGTTGGGTCCGGAAATGTACGCAAGAGACCTGTGAAATGACATTGGATTATTTTTTTTTTAAAGGTACAATTCTTATTGATGAACGAACAGTTGCCTCATATAATATCAATGAAAAAAAATTTATTGTTGTTATGGTACAAAAACCAACAACAGCAACATCACCGACAACATCAGCAACTGATGTTAAAACAACAGTAACACCAAGTAGTAGTAGTAGTAGTAGTAGTACCACTGAAGAAGCTGGTAAAAAATCATTATCCGAAAAAGATAATAAAATTAGGAATGAAACAAATAAAACAAAATCATCTTCAGGAACTGGAGATAGTACAAAAGATGATAAAGGTGGCGGTGGTAGTGGTGTTAAAAATGATAATGAAAAATCTACATCGCAAGTGACAAAAAGTTCTACTACAACAACAGCAACATCAGGAGCATCAGCTGGAACAATAACAACAACAGAATCTTCATCATCCGGTGGTGGTGCTGCTGTTGTTACCCAAATAACCGCTGAATCAACATTATTAATGGGTGAAGAATATAATAAAATTGTTCAAAATATTATGGAAATGGGTTATCCAAAGGATAAAGTTGAACAAGCATTACGTGCTAGTTACAATAATCCAGATCGTGCTGTTGAATATTTAATAAGCGGTATACCAGAGGGTAGTAATTTTGGTGATAGCGAATTAGATACAACAACTGGCAGTGTACCTGGACTCGGTGCTGGAGGTATTGATGCTGCTGCGGCAGCACTTGCTGGTGATGGTAGTGGACGAACAGCTGGTGGTGGTAAATTTTTCATTTTTTTGTATTTTGTATTAGGAGATAAACTTTGATGACTTGAACCATTTCTTTTTTTTTTCATCAAAAACAACACATTTATCTTAAATGAAAATTGTATTTTATTTTAATCAAAGTATTTTCCATTATTATTTATGACTTTTGTGACATCTTTCAGATAGGGCACAAATTCCGTGCTAAAAGCATTGTTAGTCGTTCGTCCAGTCATCGAGATTGAGCATGTGTGTATCAGCAAGGCTATGTTGCATCAACCGAAACAAATGGTAATCGGAGGGAGCAATGTCTGGTGACTACAGCGGGAGTGGAGTAGCATTTCCCAGCCAAACGCTGCCAACGTTTCCTGAATCGACACATTGCCTAGCGCGTTATCATGCTGCAAAATCATTTTAGCGTGTCTACGCGGCTATTCTGGTCGTTTTTTCTTCTAAGCGCGATTCAATTTACTCAGTTATTGTCTAACGACCAGCAGAAATTGTCTCATCCGTTTTTAAAAGTTCATGGTAGACTACACCCTTCTGGTCCAACCAAATGCAAGACCTTCTTTTGATGGATATTCGGCTTTGCAGTCGATGTTGATAGCTAGCTGGTATCGCAGCAAGGTTTTTTTTTGCATTTGAGAATGTCATAAAGAATCCATTTCTCATTATCAGTAACAATTCGTTGCAAAAATGATTTTCTTTTGAACCTTTCAAGCATCGTTTCGTACATGGCATTTAAAAGTTAAGAAATCGTCATCCGACTAACGTTTAATGCTCTGAATTACTTTTGTGTTTGACATGAATATTTGTCCAACAACTCTGGCAATTCTTCGTCTTTAAACTTTTTCGGCAGTTTTCCATGCTCTTTATCGGCCACAAAATTGCCATTTTTGAATCGTCTAAATCAAAATTCACAAGTTGAAATTGATGGAGAATCTTCACCATAAACATTTCCATCCATTTCCTCCAGTTGCATTTTCCTTCAAGGTAAACTAAAAAAAAGGTAAAACTTTCCGCGAGTCTTGAGCCCCTTATTTGGTTTCTCGATTCGATGTTGTGAAATGCCAAATTTCTATTATCTCGACAAAGACTTTTTTTTGTTTCGATCGATCGAATCGAGAAACCAAATATGAGCCATGTTTTTTTGGCACGTAATCTTCCATTTTCAATCGAATAAAAAACAATGTTTATACTTGAATGTCAAATGATTATTACTCATTATTTGAGCTTATCGGAAGCTCTTTCAAACACAATAGTTGTCATAATTTTTAATAGCGCCATCTCTTTAAAAATGGTTCAAATCATAGTTTACCTTCGAATATATATAATTAAGAAATAATATTTTTTACTATTTTTTTGTCTCGTTTTTTTTTTCGGCAGATCCTTTAGCATTTTTGAGAACACAACCGCAATTTCAACACATGCGTGCATTAATACAACAAAATCCAGAATTGTTAAATGCCGTTTTACAACAGGTTTGGATTTGTTGTCTCATATTTTTTTGTTATTTATAAGATATGTTTTTTTTTGTTCTTCGAATGTTTACATTAGATTGGACAAACAAATCCACAACTTCTAAGATTAATATCTGAAAATCAAGAATCATTTTTAAATATGTTAAATGAACCTCAAGATGATTCAGCTTCATCTGAAACAGCTGGTGCGGCTGTTGCAGCTGCACCACCAACAACAGCTGCAAGTGGTGGTAGCGGAGGAGCAAGTATTGCAACCGGTGGTGGTGCAGGTGGTGAAAATTCAGAACAAAGCACTACAATTTCTGTTACACCACGAGATCAAGAAGCTATTGAAAGAGTAAAAAATTTATTATGGCATTTGTGGTTTTCTTTAATCTTGAATTTTCTTCCTTTTTTTATGTGTGTAGCTTAAAGCTCTTGGGTTTCCAGAAAATTTGGTACTTCAAGCATATTTCGCTTGTGAAAAAAATGAAAATTTAGCAGCGAACTTTTTGTTGTCACAACCATTTGACGATTAAAAATAAAAAAAAAAAATTCGATATGAATTTTAAAAAAAAAGAAAATTTAATTAAAAATAAAAAAATAATAAAATGAAAGATATTTAATTAGAACTGAGGAAATTTTTTAAAAAAGATAGAATTGAAATGGCGAAAAAGAAAAAAAGAGAGAAATCATTTATTAATGAACAAAAAAAAACTACAAGTTTGATTTCCTATATTTTGCTTTTTTCGTCTTTGTTTCTTATTCTTTTAAAAATAAAGAAGAAAAGAAAATGATTTTTCTTTCTTTTTTTTTTCTTTTTTTTTTTTAAAAACTTGTGTATTTTTTATGTTTCAAAATAAAAATAAAAAATAGAAAATTAAAAAAAAATAGAAGTTTTTTGCTAATTGAAATTTGCTCATAAATTAAAGAAAATTCGATTTTCATGTCCTCTCTTTAATAGTATTTATAAGAAAGGCAATTTTTATATGATATATAAAAAAATGCATGTATGTATTTTTTTTTCTTAATTGGAAAAAGTTATTGCATTGTTGATGAATGACATTGCATTAATCGAAACCAATTACTTCATGATCTACTTGAAGTCTACTTCCTAAAATTGTTCATGTAAAACCAGATCGACTTCAAAATCGGCTTAAAAATCTTAAATGGAACATGAACTGAGGCGAAATATAACCTAAAAAATAAAAATTTGGTTGCAACGGCGTCTATCAATTTGAATCTGTGTAGGCATTATGTACGGTGACAGGCGATATTACTCAAAAAAAAACAAATATTTTTAATGTTTAAAATAATATTAAATTAATGTTCGTACATTAAAAAAAGTAAAGAAATAAGAATAAAGTAAAGTAAAAAACAACTTCTAAAGTCATATGAAAGCAACGGGCGACAATCGCCTGTCACCGTACATAATGCCTACCCTGGACTCATGAAAGAAAGAATATAAGATTACGCCAACCCATAATTCAAATTGGTTTTTTCTGCGCACCTACGTCATTCAAGACCCGAAATGCATTGTGTGAAAAATCACTACAATATATGAATGAAAGGGACTCGCGTATGATGTCGTAAAAGTATGAAAATAAATATTCAAAATGGCCGACATGCGCATGGCGTAATATTATATTCGTTCATTCATGCCCTGTACTGGCATTTTGTTCAGCGACAGGTGATTGTCGCTTGTGACATCTATTTAATAGTGATCGCCGCATATTTCGGCATTATGTGAATCGGTCACTTTCGTTCTCGCCTCAACTTAATTTTTTCGTGCACTGTAGCTGTCAGTTTTGAAAATATTCTGTTCAAAATTAAAATGTATTTTTTCGTTCATAAAAAAATTTTGTGTTGTATCGAAATGTATTAATACTTTTGTTTTTAATAAGAAATAAAAGTTTTATAATAATAATATGCATTAACCTTCTTATTATTGTGACGGTTTTGCGATCAGAAATATTTATGACAATAATATTCTGACTGAAATTATGACTGCTGAGAAAATTCGTATTCTGGCAGACGAGTCATAAGTATGTCGAAAATATGAATTTATAACAGTTTAAACTGTTGTGACAACTTATATTTTTTTATGACAGTCAATAGTTATGACCGCGTCACAATAGCAAATAGTCTTTAAAAAAAAATTATGACAAAGACGTCATATGATCATTATGACTATATTCAGAATATACGGGTAAACATCGTCAACTTTTTCTGCATATTCAAAGCCCATTAACACTGAAAATATTATTCAAATTTTTATAATAATTTTTTATTTAGTTGGAATTAGGATCTTAATGTAGTAATTTAAAACACCTTTTCAATTACTGCCAACGTTTCGTCTACTTTATTTAGACTTTTCAAGGCTTATTGCGCGGGGTACACTATCGTCAAATTAAAACACTTAAAATTCATTACAAACGGATTAAACTCTTCCTAAGTTAAACGAAAACTTCGAGTTCTCGTTGGCAGTAATTGAAAAGGTGTTTTAAATTACTACATTAAGGTCCTAATTCCAATTAAATAAAAAATTATTATAAAAATTTATCGAAAGGACGCAAGATCAAGAATGGAATTTTGTATTTCGATTTGACCCAATTGGATCGTGTATACGATTCGACCAACCAATTTAGTATCGGCTAAAATTGGATCGAAAATATTTTACACTGTGATCGTATAAAATTCATTCGATTAGTGTTGAGTTGTCGAAAACATGTTTATTTTATATTTATTGTCATATTTTTAATTTCTTTAATGCAAAAAACCCAAGTACAAGAAATTTGACAATTATTTCCTTAAATTTTTACTGAATTATTGTAGTTTTCACAAAAAAAAAGAAAATAAAATATCTTTTAAAAATTTTATTTTTCACTTGAGTTCATGCAAAAAAATCCCAAGCTTGCAAAAGTTAACTTGAAAGTATTGAATTTAAAAAAATTATCAAGATTTTCATGAAATTACAACCAAATAAGATGCTCTATAAGCGAAGTGAAAATTATCATTATAACAAAATAAAAAAAAAATGCCACCAAATTTAGGACCGAAGACACTTGAAGATATTTTGTTTTACTGAGACCAACAATTTCAATATTTATTATTAAATATTAATTTGAAAATAATTCAAAACTAAAAACAAATCTAAAACACAAACATTTTAAATTAATTGGGCTTGTCACGAGACTTGATCATTTTTGCGAAAATTTTTCGCAAGTTTGACAGATCATTCTGATTGGTCAGGGAAAACTTAAAATAATTTGCACTCGTGACAACGTTTCGCAAATATAATTTTTCATTTCTCATTTTAGGATGTTAAAACCAAACATTTTCAATTAAAAATTCTACTAATTCCCTTTTTCATGACATTTTATACAATTTAATAGTTTTTAGTATTCATTTCCAAAAGAAAAATCGTTAAAATAAATTCAAAAATGCATTTGTCAAAAATGAAAAATTTATCTTCGCAAGTTTGCGAAGATAATCAACTCCAGGGCATGTTTATTTTTGACATAAGCCTCGCAAATCTGCGAAGTCTTTTAACTATTTTGATTGGTACAACGAATTGTCAAAAATAATCAAATAATTTCGCAAGTTTGCGAACTAACTCGTGACGAGCCCAATTGTTTTCAAAAAAAAAAAACTATCAGCTGTTAAAATTTCATAAAATTTCATCGGGCAATTTGAAAATTTATACCATTTGCGTGGAATTCTCAAAAGCCACACTAATTTACGATACGATAATTTTACGCCATGCCATAAAGAATTCAGATCGAATATTAAATCGAATCGAAAATTCAGTTGGATCGAAATACAAAATTCCATTCCAGTTATATTAAAATATTATTCAAATAAAAAGCCAAGATTAAAAACAAATTAATTTTAGTTTCATTTAAAAAAAAAAATAAAAAATTGCCAAAAACATAAACAATAACTTCTAAAATTATATGAAAACGACAGGGTTTGAGATATCGCCTCAAATTCATCACTATGCGGCGATAATTCTTCCAGGTTCACATCCAATATATTACACAAAATCTTACAAATACTATTAAAGAGATAACATGTTTTGTATAAAAAAAAGAAGAAAACTGTACCCCAAAAAAGAATACAAGTTGATGGCTTTATTTATTTCTGTTGGAAAACAAAATTGTTATTTATTGTCAAATTTTATAGTGGAGTTCTGCAAAGAGGCAATCGATTGTCACTTTTATACATCATGTAAAGCAAGCCTTAAATAAGGAAACATGTCTTCAAACCCTTTGTTGATCACGCCTTCAAGTGTTTCAAAGTCGTTTTGATTTTTCGACAGCCGTGCGTGACCGGTGTGACATGTTTTTTTGTTTAAAGGCTGCTTAAGACAATTTGTTATTTGAAAAATGATAACGCGACATGGCAGTCCATTTTCAAATATTGTATATAAAATCATTTCCTTTGAAGTCATTACTTTTGTAAAATATCAAAATGTGATAATTATTTATGGCGTTTACATGGCGACTTCAAAATTAACTTGAGATCGACTTGAAATCCAATCCGATTTTTTTTTAGCTTTACCAGATTGAAAGATTGACTTGAAATCGACTTCAAATCAGCTGCAATTTGAAAGACACTTGGCAACAAATTTTTAGTTTTTAGGTTATGTTTTTAAATTTTAAATTTTCAAGTCGATTTGAAGTCGACCATAAATATTTTTGTGATCGGATCGACTCAAGTCGGATTTAAGTCCATCCAGGGCCATATTTGGCTTCTCGATTCGATCAATCGAATCGACAAAAAGTCTTTAAAGTCTTTATCCAGATAATAGAAATTTGATATTTCACCACACCGAAATGAGTAACCAAATATAGGCCCAGGTTTACATGGACGATTTTTGGATTGAAGTTGATTTCAAGTAGATCATGTAAACGCCCTAATTGTGACCTTGCAGAATTCCAATGTTGTGAAATCTCTTAACCTAAAAAAAAAGAAGGAAATCACTTAAAAAAGTTTCAAAAAAGGAAACCGCCAAATTCAAATATATTCTTAATTTTTGTTGATTGTTTCCACGTTTTGATAAAATATATGAACAGTATTACTAGCTGTTTAAAACGGCGTAAAGCTCTCAATTAAAATCAAGTGTTTTTAATTATTAAGAAAACAGTGGACAGTAGTAGAATTCTGTAAGACGACATGTGACAATCGATTCAGCGCTTTTATATAATACGTGCAAGGCAATTTGTCGTCTCTAAAGTGATAAATTTCAGACGGCAATAAATGATCTAATTAAATAGCTTTACTTTGAGGGCGTTTTTTGAAAATGATAATCACTGTCGCTTTACAGAATACCACTGCTAGTTTATTATCAAATTATGATTAAAATTTTCTATACACAAGGAATCGGTCGACTCAAGCTGTCCAATTGATCGGTCGATGGTTTCTGCCATGTAATATCTAAAAAAAAATTTAAACTAATTATTAATTAATTTGTGTTAATATTTAAGGTGAGCATGTAATTTATAATTTTAAATTTAATTGAAATCATTTATTATCTGCAAATAAATTATTTTTATAGGGGGCATCACAACAATTTACAATGTCAGCCAAAAAAGAAACGAAAAGGCAAGCTATTTCTTTGGAAGTTAAAATTGAAATTTTGGATAGGCTAGCTACCGGGGAAAATGCCACCTCTGCTGGGAAATTTTTCAATTTGAAAGAATCTACTGTAAGAACTATTAAAAGAAATGAAGAAGCTATAAGAAAATCCGTGATTGCTGGAACGAATATTAGTGCGCATACATCATCATACGCAAGAGATATTGTTAAATAGAAAATGGTGAAGGGTCTTGTAATATAGATGGAGGATTGCTTATAAAAACGGATACCAGTTGACGGAAATATCGTTAAGCAGATGGCATTAAGAATTTATAAGCAAATGAAAGAAAAGGAACCACAAACATCAGCTCAGAAATATAAAAAATTTGAATTTCCTGCAAGTACAGGTTGGATGACAAGTTATTTGAAAAGGCATGCGCTTCATAATATAAAATTTAGGGTTGAAATTGCATCTGCAGATGAGGAGGCAGCTAAAGAATTTCCCCAAAAATTGCCTAAAATAATTGAAGATGGTGGCTACACTTCGGATCAGGTATGGAATGCAGATAAAACAGGCATTTTCTGGAAACGAATGCCCAGCAGAACATGCATAGGTAAATCCCAGAAAATTGCCAGTGGGTTTAAGGTAGCCAAGGATCGTATGACATTTTTATTTTACTCTAACGCTTCAGGAGATCGAATACTGAAAACCTTACTTGAAAATCGAGCTCTAAAGCCACGGTCAATGAAAGGTGTAAATTTTGGCAGATTACCAGTCCACTGGACGGCTAATAGAAAAGCCTGGGTGACAACTGAAACTTTTAGAAATAATGTTTGTAAAATTCTTGGATATGTGAATTATAATTCTCACCAAATGAATTAAAATAATTTGTCACGCACAAAAATAAATAAAACGACGCCACTTTTTTTTTTCTTTAAAAAACATGTGTATTTTAATTAAAATTTCACAAAACAAAATTTAAAATTATTTAAAATTTCACAAAACAAAATTTAAAATTATTTAAAGCCGTGCGATAAAAATATAAGTATTTAAGTATTTAGAAATTTCACAAGCAAAATTTGACAAATTATTTATAATTCAAAAAAAGAAAGGTTCTAATTTGGATTGTAAATCTTAAAAAATGCTTAAACTCGATTTTAGATACCGCCGATGATTGTTGTAAGTTTTAGACTGACTTTCCATGAAAAACATTTTTATGATACAACAAAATTTTGATCTGGTCAACAGAATTCCTTTTTCGATGGGAAAAAGGTAAATTTTTCATAATTATACATTTTTTGCGTATCAGCATATTAATTTTGCTTATAAAAATTATTCTCACAATAGGAAAGTGATTAATCAGATTTCTGAAATAAAATTTGTTACCGGAAAGCAAATCTACGGTCAAGGAAATTTTCATTTTAAAATCGTGGGATATATTTTTTATAAGCAAAATCAATTTTGCGTTGAACATACTCGTACGCCTTGAAGTAGTTGATTTCAAAAACCAAGAACAATAAAAGTTGACTGATGATCGGCATAGTTTTCATTGCGGCATTTCCTCCGTGCTAATGAATAACATGTCCTCGTACTTAGGAGTTATTTTTAAAAAAAGGGGCGCTCCGACTCGCTCTCGATTATTGAAAAATTAAGGAAGCGGATAATAGGGAATATAAAGTTGTTCAATTATTTATAGATGGATACAATTTTATGTTATTTTGCAGAGCATTCAAAGTAGCATCAGAAGTTGGGCCCGGTATAAATAAATTAGGATCAGTCCTGGTGGCAGTCGATTCATCTGATGTGGTTGTAGCATTGTTGGCCATGACATTCACTGAGGTTAACTTTACTTCGTCGCGTTTTTGTTGATGTTTATGTTGTAGTAGTCTCGTGATGGAAGTACACAGAGACGCCAGGAGCCACCAATTACTTCCATTAGTGGTTCTTATTAGCTTGATGTTGATGACAGTGTTTATAATAATTTAAATACTGATAAGCATAATTACCTCCATAATTCCTGCGGACATAGTTCCGAATTCAATGAACATCGACCAAATTTTGGTTTTAATCGATTTTGCTAACGTATTGATATGTTCGGATGAAAATAGTTGCATCATGTTGACTTGTTGTGAATCAACATTCTATCCCATAAGTGTTTGAGTTATCACGTTCGTGACTGTTTGTCGTTTTGATGAAAACATGTTTTGACGGCGCAAATCCTCGATGGATTCCATTGAGTAAATTCCTGACTTGATTAAATCCGCAGGATCGTCATATTTCCATTCCAATTTATCCGGTGGTTTTAACGAATGTGGTGTTTTTATGCGATGGATGTGCTGGTTCAAACCATACCGCTCACCATGTAGAAAATAACCAGGGCTCATCAAAGATGAGCATGGAATTTCTGTTCCAAATTCTTGTAGTAAATGAGTGGTTGGAGTCATGTAATACGTTTTGTTATTGTAATCAACGGGTAGTTCTATAAAGCATCGTTCTGTTCTCCTAACTGACAACAGGTTGGCATTTTATTAAGTAGATTATTTCTCCTCGTGGTACTGCTGTGTAACCAAGTTCATTAAATCTTAATAAAGCAAACTCTGACGGATGATAGTGGGCAATGATAAGTTGAGTTTTCAAAACTTCCCGCTCGATTTCACATCCTTTCCTTACGATGTGTATATATAAATTTTCAATCTGCTCTCTTATATGCCTTCTACATAAATAAACTTGGAATTGACATAAGTGAACAAGTCTAGATTTTTAGTGTTGATTGGTCTTTTTTTAAACCAGTAATCGCGCGTGGCCTTTTTTACAATCACTAATCGAGGATGCTCGGTCTGGTAACCAAAAAATCGACAAACAGAAATTTGTTTTATTATTTCGAGAGTAAAGATGATTTCTCCTGAATGGGCAGCATAGATTGTGCTTTCCATTGTTTCCTGATTAAGGTTGAGCCTTTGTATTTTTGTCGCGATACCTTCATAAAGAACATCATAATGAGTGGCCTCACACGAGGTATCAGGGATCATGTCCCAAAAACTCATACCGAATTCTGGGTCTGTACATTTTCCTTTAAGGTACGGACACGAAATAGCATTTCTAAGCGTAATATTGTTATCTTCCGATCGTACTATACTTTCATAGTCGGTAATGGCGAGTTCTAAAACGTGTTGTACTACTACATCCTCCCACGAATTTGACCCATAGGTGAATGGTATTCCTTGACAACTGCCTGATTGATCAAGTGAGCCAGCCAAAATCTCAGAATATCTGGAGGATGAGTTTGCAGCTATATTTGATATTATTCGACCGTTTTCTAAATGCCTAAATTTTGCATTTTCATACAATTCTCTCTAGATATATCCGCAATATATGTACTGAATCCTCCTAGTACCGAGACGTGGCTAAACATTCCACATCGAAATATTGCTTGCAGGATGTTTATTTTGCATTGATAAATATGGATTGGAGCCACTTCACTCAACTGTAATAGCTGTACAGTATATCTTCATCTTCATGATTGACTTTTGCCCGCTCTACATCACATTGATCTACGTTTAATAATGAAATCGTACTCAAATTCATCTTTTCATGGCCGCAATCGTATACTATTATCGCTTTTGTTAATGTAGTTAAAACCCAAATATCGTGGAGGCTATACCAGACCTGTTTATTCATTATATAAAGTCTGTTAAAGAAAAGTCCTGATTAAAAATAGTGCTGAGAAATTTTAAGATTTGTAAATTAGAGAAAATACGTTCCGAGGAGTAGAACTATGCATTTATATTGCTTTACTTTCTTTAGATGCCTCTGTAAACTGACATACTTTTGTAATTGGGCGTTTCAATTCGGACGTGTTAGTTTTTAACAACACAACACGCGTATGACCATCCTTCCCCGCATGAACACCAGTAACTCGTGCCATTTTCCATGCTGAAGGTGGCATATTGTCTTCCTTCAGAAGAACTAGCTCACCTTCCTTTATGTCTCCTTTTGTGGTTTTCCATTTCGGTCTATTTTGTAAACGCGTCAAATATTCAGATGACCACCTTTTCCAGAAATCTTGTTTCAACTTTTGTAATAGCCCCCATCGAGATAAGCAGTTAGTTTTAATATTGTCCACATTATTCTCTGGTAAAGCTAATAATGCATCTCCAATGAGGAAATGACCTGGTGTGTGCGGGTTAAAAACTTCTGGAAGGTCTGTATGTGGGCAGAGTGGTCTTGAATTGAGAATTGCTTCAATTTGAGTTAATAGTGTAGCCAATTCTTCAAAAGTTAAATCTGTTTGACCAATTATTCTTCTCATGATATTTCACAGACTTTACACCAGCTTCCCACAGCCCTCCAAAATAAGAAGCTCCTGATGGAATAATATGCTATTTTAGATTGCATACAGAATAGCTTTCAGCTGCCTTTTCGGTACTCATTTTAATAGCATGATTCAAATCTTTGTTTAGTATTTTTGATGCTCCCACAAAATTAGTTCCGTTGTCAGTATATATATTCTTACTAAGGCCTCTCCTGGCAAAAAATCTTTGAAGAGCCGCTAAAAATGCTTCAGAAGTAAGATCGCTAACCAGTTCTACGTGAATTGCCTTTGTTGAGAAACAAACAAAAATTGCTATGAATGCTTTGCAAGTCCTAGAGTTTCGGGTTTTATTTAATCTGATGATAATTGGACCAGTGAAATCTATTCCAGTATTCGTAAAAGGACGATTTGTAATGTAATGTCATGCCGATCGCCCCCTAGATATAAGTAGGTTTTAAGCTAAGTAGGCAAAAATGGCTTTTCGTCGGAACAATTCTCACGGGAAAATATTGTAGATAAAGTGCTTAATCGCGATTTCGGAAAAACAACGGTGTCAAATTCGAAGGTATTCAAAGAAACTCGAGAACATTCCTAAGACAAAATTCGTCTTCATGGAAATCCGAGTACAATGAAAATTGTCCCACGGGAAAATAGCATGGACAAAATGCTTAATTAGCGCGAATTCGAAAATGGAAAAACAACGGTTTCAAATTCAAAGTTGATAACAGAGAAACTCGAGAACATTCCTAAGACAAAATTCGTCTACATGGAAATCCGAGTACAATGAAAATTGTCCCACGGGAAAATATAGTGGACAAAATGCTGATTAGTCAACTTTGAAAGTGGACAAACAAAAGTTTCAAATTCAAAGCAAAGCATTTTGAAATTTGAATATCCGGAATGCATTCTGCACCCGTAAGGATTTTGTTCCTATAAAAGCCAAGCAACGTAGTGAGATAAGTAATCAGACCATCGATTCAGTTGATAGAAGCAGTTCATAGAGAGAGTTGATAGAAGCAGTTCATCGAATCAGTTCAACAACAGAGTCAAGCTCGACTAAAAAGTTTAATTTAAAAAGTATTGTTGAAACGAGTTGAATAAAAGAAAGTATTGTTGAAAAAAGTTGAATATAAAAAGTATTGTTGAAACGAGTTGAATAAAAGAAAGTATTGTTGAAGAAAGTTTAATTTAAAAAGTATTATTAAAACCAATTGAATTAAAAAGAAAGTATTGTTGAAAAAAGTTGAATATAAAAAGTATTGTTGAAACGAGTTGAATAAAAGAAAGTATTGTTGAAAAAAGTTTAATTTAAAAAGTATTGTTGAAACGAGTTGAATAAAAGAAAGTATTGTTGAAAAAAGTTGAATATAAAAAGTATTGTTGAAACGAATTGAATTAAAAAGAAAGTATTGTTGAAAAAAGTTGAATATAAAAAGTATTGTTGAAACGAGTTGAATAAAAAAAAAGTATTGTTGAAAAAAAGTTTAATTTAAAAAGTATTGTAGAAAGTTAAGAATTAAAGTTAAGATTTGAAATTAATAAATATTGGTGAAAATAATTAAGTGAAAGGAAGTGTTTTTATTTCAAAACCAGCCATATTAATAGTGATTCGGGAGTTGACGTTGCCAGAGGCATTCCGATAAAATATTACACAACATAATTGGCGCAGCCGGTAGGATCCTAGAAGTTAAAAAAAAGAGGACAACAAAAATTTTTATAACTTGAAAAACTTGGATCCATCGAATCTACAAAACAACAGTGTGATAAGTCATCGAATGAATCAAACAACATCTACTTCCGACATCATAAGTGACATCCTTAACAGCACTTTCCAACAACTAGACAACGCTTCGATTGACGACACCAGTCCTGAACAAAATACGTTTAGGCCAACAACCACACCACCAGCAAACGTGAAACCAGGACATCTACGAAGCGGACCGCAGTACACCAAATCAGAATCCAGTACACCACCAGAACAACCATTTGAAGGTAAGATCGGCCCAAAAAGGCAACTTTTTATACCCAGTAATTTAAGTACCGAAAAAATGGCAAAAGCAAATATGTCCGTAGATATAAATAAAGTGAGCCCATTTGTATTCAATTCAATCCCTATACTAAGCGCGGAAATCGGTCCTAAATTAACGGAAGAAATCACAGTATTCATAGATTGTTGGAAAGCAGTCTATAATATTCTTTCCGAGGAGGAACGCGTAGTGTTCTTACCCCTAATTCCCACCAGGTTTCGAGGTAGAGCCGCCAGCACTCTAACAAACATACCTACCGATACCTTTACTAGCATTCTGGCTGCAATATTAGCAAAACTAGTTCCCCGAAGGCCATATGCTACAATGTTCCATGAATTGCAAAACTCCAGCCAATTGCCTGGAGAAGCACTCACAGGATTTGCGGGGCGAATGAAAACCTTGTTAAAAGAGTGTATAAATAATGCAATTCAAAGACATCCACAGGGATATGAATCGGTAACAAAAGATTTGGAGGAAACCGCTATGTTCGCTTTTAAAGCGGGTATGTTAAATCCAAATCATCGGTTATTTTTTCTTCATGAGGACTACCGGGACTTTAATGCCCTGGTCTCTCAAGCTGAATTTCTTGAGCAGGCGGAGAAACAATTCAGTTTAGCAACTCCTAATACCCTCATACCACACGTACAACCAAACCAACAGTTCAATTTTTCAGCCGAAGTAATACCCCAAAACAATTACCCCAATAACAATAGGAATAACAATAACCGGAATTATAACAACAACTACACCAATCAAAATGGTAACTTCAGTTACAATAACAGAGTTAATAACAACAATAATTTTAACAACAGTAGGAATCGAAATAACAATATTTACAATAATAGTAGGAACAACAACTATAACAATGACAACCATACTAACAAAAATTACAGTAATAATTATAATGACAATAGCAGAAATAGGGAAAACAACAATAATAACAATAATAGGGGTACTCAATATGGTAATAATAACAATACTACCCAAAATTTTAATAATAGAAATTCTAATAAATATAATAATAATCCCCCTCCAAACCAAAGAACGCAATGCGGTTTCTGCAATAGATTAGGTCATGTTTATGCCGAGTGTAGAACTCGTATGAACACACCCTATTGCAACCGATGCCGGGTTTATGGACATAACAACAATACGTGCAATTTTCACCCACAATCAAATGCTACTCATCAAATAAACATGATATCAAATAAAAATATCGAAAACAGCAAATCGAAAGAAACGCCAAATACGTGTAATTTTTGCCTACAACCTGGGCACTCTATGGAAATGTGTTTCGCTAAGAAACAATGGGAGCAAAATAATCCATGCCCCACTAATCCATCGGAAAACTAAAGCAGGGCTGTCATTCTAGACCCAAAACAATTGAGACAAGGTGTCAGCCCGAAACACTCCATTCCAAACAAAATAAATGTATAATCAAAGTACCATTGTCAATAGTATCAAAATGTCCGGCCGAATTGTTAATAGACACAGGGTCAGACATAAGCATAATCAAACAATCATCATTAAAGAAAAACATAAATATTAATAAAGACGAAAAAACCAAAATACAAACGGCATTCGGCAAAGGACAAACTTTAGGTACATGCTTAACACAATTTCCACCCCCCGTATCAAAAAACTGCAAATTCCATGTGGTGGAAAAAGCAACCCCAATTCCCGGTGATGGTATACTAGGCTTTGATTTCTTGTCTCAAAATTGCAACATTGAGGGTCCAAATAAACGATTAGTTTTCCCCGAAGTAAAACTTGACGAACACAACTTCGGAATGCCATTTTTTAACAGTGTATCCAAAAACCCCATGAAGATGGTCCATATAGATGTCGCACAGGCACAGGTTGAATCATCTGTACCTGAAGCTAAAATTGTAAGTGGCCCATGGATAGGAAAAAGAATGCTGCACCCAAAATCCAACTTGAACGACTCGGAGTATAAAGTGAAGACTCAGAGAGAAATTTCTATTCCGGCGCGCTCAAGAAGATTGGTGCAGATAAAAGTGACATTCAAACAGGAAAAACTCTGCTTATCGAAAGAAATAAGCGAAGGAGTTTATCTTGGAGGTTGTCTGGTCCGGCCTATTGACGGGAAAATTGTCATTTGTATCCTCAATACGCAATTAACAAACAAGAGAATTAAACCATTTAGCTTTAACACCCACCCCCTAGATCAATATGACGTTATAAATTTAAGACAAAAAAGCGAAGAATCTTCCGAAGAAACTATAAAATATTTATTCAGTATAAACCAGAATCAAATGGGTAAAAACAGAATAGAAGAACTTAAACAATATTTGAAATTAGACGAAAACGCAACACTGGAAAAAAGAAATTATAAATATAAAAGAAAAACACAAAAAACCCACCGCGAAAATTTGCTACCCGAAAACTTAACTTACAATAACAAAATAAATAGAGAAAAGATTAAAATTCTTCGATGAAACAATATTTACCAAAAAAAATACAATACATATATTGCATAGATAATAATTTTTTACCTATATATAAAAATCACCAGAACATATAGTAACTAATTTACTTTCATTCATTTTTTTAAATTTTCTTTTTCTCCTCTCAATAAATTTTTATCATAATTTCATTTTTACTTTCCCTATAATAAAGAAGAGAAAACATACTATATACAAAATAATTAAGAATAAGCAAATAAAATTTTGCGAGTAACCCCCGAACATAAAGAAAGCTTAAAAATTTCTTTTTGTATATGAAATTTTCTGCTGACGATACAAAAATAGTTTAACATTTTTAGACATATTAAAATACAATATACAATAATTCTAAGAAGTGTTCATGTAAATTTTTCAAAACTTGAATCTCATATTTCGAAAACGTAATAAGAATCTTACTTATTGTAATGTCTTTATTAAAATTTTTCGCCCAACTTTATTATTTTTTTTTTTTTTTTCTTCCTTTCGGATTTAAGTTACTAAATTGTAATTCAATCGCACATTTATTTTCGTGAATAAGAATTTTTGTTTAACTTATCCCAAATGCGAATGCAGTAAAGAAAAACAAAAATAATAGGAAAATGAATTTGAATACAAATTGAATTCAAAAGTTAAATAATCAATTAAATTAATTAATTGAATAAAACTAATGCATGTTGGTATTAATTATGAATAAATATATATATATATTGTTAAAATAAGATATATATTCAAAACATTATATTGTAAGATGAAAAACGGACATTTAGAAATAATTAATTGAAAAAAATTATATATGCTTTTTAACAACCATCCTTTTTGTTGTTGAAAAGCACATACAATTTTTTTGTTGGGGTATGAAGGAATGTAATGTAATGTCATGCCGATCGCCCCCTAGATATAAGTAGGTTTTAAGCTAAGTAGGCAAAAATGGCTTTTCGTCGGAACAATTCTCACGGGAAAATATTGTAGATAAAGTGCTTAATCGCGATTTCGGAAAAACAACGGTGTCAAATTCGAAGGTATTCAAAGAAACTCGAGAACATTCCTAAGACAAAATTCGTCTTCATGGAAATCCGAGTACAATGAAAATTGTCCCACGGGAAAATAGCATGGACAAAATGCTTAATTAGCGCGAATTCGAAAATGGAAAAACAACGGTTTCAAATTCAAAGTTGATAACAGAGAAACTCGAGAACATTCCTAAGACAAAATTCGTCTACATGGAAATCCGAGTACAATGAAAATTGTCCCACGGGAAAATATAGTGGACAAAATGCTGATTAGTCAACTTTGAAAATGGACAAACAAAAGTTTCAAATTCAAAGCAAAGCATTTTGAAATTTGAATATCCGGAATGCATTCTGCACCCGTAAGGATTTTGTTCCTATAAAAGCCAAGCAACGTAGTGAGATAAGTAATCAGACCATCGATTCAGTTGATAGAAGCAGTTCATAGAGAGAGTTGATAGAAGCAGTTCATCGAATCAGTTCAACAACAGAGTCAAGCTCGACTAAAAAGTTTAATTTAAAAAGTATTGTTGAAACGAGTTGAATAAAAGAAAGTATTGTTGAAAAAAGTTGAATATAAAAAGTATTGTTGAAACGAGTTGAATAAAAGAAAGTATTGTTGAAGAAAGTTTAATTTAAAAAGTATTATTAAAACCAATTGAATTAAAAAGAAAGTATTGTTGAAAAAAGTTGAATATAAAAAGTATTGTTGAAACGAGTTGAATAAAAGAAAGTATTGTTGAAAAAAGTTTAATTTAAAAAGTATTGTTGAAACGAGTTGAATAAAAGAAAGCATTGTTGAAAAAAGTTGAATATAAAAAGTATTGTTGAAACGAATTGAATTAAAAAGAAAGTATTGTTGAAAAAAGTTGAACATAAAAAGTATTGTTGAAACGAGTTGAATAAAAAAAAAGTATTGTTGAAAAAAAGTTTAATTTAAAAAGTATTGTAGAAAGTTAAGAATTAAAGTTAAGATTTGAAATTAATAAATATTGGTGAAAATAATTAAGTGAAAGGAAGTGTTTTTATTTCAAAACCAGCCATATTAATAGTGATTCGGGAGTTGACGTTGCCAGAGGCATTCCGACAAAATATTACACAACAGATTAATAACGACACGATTTTTTGGTAAATTTCCCATAATTTGATTAGTGTTTTCCTTGCGCCAACGTGTACATGTTATACACTGATGTATGCTCTTCTTTACCATATTCTTTAATCCGAAAATCCAATACGCCTTTCTGATGGTACACACAACTAGATTAATTCCGCCATGTAAGGTTTCTTTATGAATATGCTCGAGAAGAAGATTCGTGAAATGGATTGATTGAGGCAAGATGATAGGATGATTTTCGTCAAAACTTAAATCCGAATGCTCTAAGCGACCTCCAACACGAAGAATTCCATTCTCATCTAAGAATGGATTGAGAGAGAGTACTTTGCCCTTGGTGTTGATATTTTCTTTATGTTGAAGGTTCTGAATTTCACGCCCAAATTCCTGCATTTGACATTCTCGAATCAAAACGTATTTGGCGTGGAGTAATTCTTCTGTTTGTAAGTAGTCTATACACTTTGCTGTTAAGGATGATTCCTTCAATCGGCAATACTTGGTAAATCTGACACAGTAAGCGATAACTCGTATCGCTCGAGAAAGTGATGAAAACCGTTGTATTAGTTGATATTGGTTTACAAATAAATTAAATGCTTTTATCTTCTTTAACTCCTTATTACATTCAAGCCTGATATTAGCCTTTAGATTGGGTCAATATGATTCAAATTGGCTCAACCAGGTTGGACCGTTCCACCAGAGATTGTTTTTAATAAGATCTTGTGGTGATGACCCCCTTGAAGCTAAATCCGCAGGATTGTCCTTTGACGGTACATGTCTTCAGCGTGTGTTTCCGACATTGTCTAATATTTCCGTTACACGATTAGCGGCAAATGATTTCCATTTGTTCGGTAGTTGTTTCAACCAGGAGAGAACAATTGAAGAATCCATCCATAGGACAATGAGTGGTTTGATTTTTAAATTTCGCTTAATACTAACAATTAAACGCGATAGTAAAACTGCTCCGCATAATTCCAGGCGAGATAATGATAGAGTTTTCACCGGTGCGACCCTTGTCTTAGATGTAATGAGATGAGTGGAAACAATACCATCACTATTTTTGAGACGGGCGTAGATTACCGCAGCATATGCCCTCTCTGAGCTATCGCAAAACCCATGTACTTCAAAGACCGACTCAGTGTCACAACCAATCCATCTTGGTATTATTATCTTTTCGAGCAATGGTAAATTTTCTATGTAAGTTTCCCATTCCTGCTTTAAATCATTAGGAAGTTGGTCGTCCCAGCCTAATCCTGCAATCCACAACCTTTGCATAAAGATTTTCGCCATAATAAGAATAGGACTGATCCAACCTACGGGATCATAAAGCCGTGCAATATTAGATAACATCTTTCGTTTTGTATTGATATCATTGATATCTAGATTTAGTTTGTATTGGAAAATGTCTGAGGCGGGTTTCCAGTAAATGCCGAGTGCCTTTATTGTGGCGTTTTCATTACAATTAAGTACGGACTCTTGAGATATGTCTTCCGACGGAATAGTTTTTAGAATTAATTCGTTATTAGAAGAAAATTTTCTGAGCTGGAATCCACCTTTTCTTAACAAAGTTCTCAAATCATCTTCCAATTGATTTTGTAGTGATTACTTAAATTCACTGCATTATTTAAATTTACTTAAAATATTATTTTTCATCTAGATTTCTTTTCTTTTAAATTACTTAATTATTAATTTAATATTTTCAATCATACTTCCTTAGACTTAGTATAAATAGTTCGTAAAATTGTAAATTGATTTGACTTTTCGTTTTCGACTCATTGGATAGAGTCGTAGACTTGTAATAAAAATAAAACCAATATAAAAAATGATTTTATTTATTAATACATTGAAGCCCACAATTGGTGACTCCGAATTTTGAAGACGTTCCTGGGCGAGTGAAGACACATCAAAAAATTTGAAATAACATCAATTTTGAAAAACATATGAGCAATGTCGTTGGAAGAAAATCCACAGACGAATACTTCTTCTGAAATATTATTGAAACCATCAATAGAAGATGAGTCCACACAATTCCATATTGCAGCATACAACATCCACAAGTTACCTATCTTCTGGAAGGAAAATCCAAAATTATGGTTCACACAGGTTGAATCCATATTTGCAATTTCTGGAATCGTGAGGGATGAAACTAAATTTCAATACTTGGTGGCTAACATAGATGGAGCAACACTTTCTTTGGTTGGTGATATAATTCTTTCTCCTCCAAAGAAACTAAAATATGACACTTTGAAAGAAAAACTTATTTCTATTTTTGGTGAAGCAGATGAGTCTAAACTTCGCAGACTTCTTAATGGACAATTGATTGGAGATCAAAAGCTATCGCATTTCTTACAAAATTTACGTAGCTTGAGTAACGGCCAGGCGAGCGACCAAATTTTGAAGATACTATTTTTGGAACAACTCCCTGAAAATATCCGCTCAATTTTAGCAGTAAGCAATGCTCCAGATTTAATTTCTTTGTCAGAACAAGCAGGCAAAATAATTGAAATTATAAAGCCAACAGAAATATCTAGCATTTTAAATACAAATGTAATAGATCGACTCTCTTCTCAAATTGAAGCACTTGAGCGAAAATTTGACTCATTTAATAGAGAATCTCGCCCAGCCAGAAGAATTTCATCAAGGTCAGAGAATCAATTAAGAGCTAATAGTAGTGACAAAAACAAACAGTGGTGTTGGTATCATAATCGTTTTGGTACAAAAGCAACAAGGTGCACCACATCCTGTAGTTATTCAAAAAACTAAAAAGAATTTCAGCAACCGCAGCTACCGAAATTACTTCTTCATCTTCTGGCCGCCTTTTCGTTAAGGACAGAAAATCAAAAGTTATGTTTTTAATCGATACAGGAGCTGATATTTCTGTTTATCCTTGTAAAAACTATAATTACAAGAAAGATTTATCTACGCCAGCAATACAATTATTTGCAGCAAATGGTAGTGAAATTAAAACTTTTGGTACAAAAATTCTACAACTAAATTTTAGATTAAGACGCTGTTTTTCGTGGAAATTTATACTTGCTGATGTGACGAAACCTATAATTGGATCAGATTTTCTAAAATATTTTCACGTTTTACCAGATTTGAGAAATAGGACTCTTGTAGATGGAACGACTCGTCTTTCTTCACCTGCTCAGCTTTCAGATGAACCTTCTTTTGGAATAACAGCAATTGTCAGCGATTCCAAAAATAAATATAACAAACTTTTGGAACTATATCCTAAAATATACAAAATATTTTGCTCAACTCAACACAAGTCAAAGCATCAAGCTTTTCACTATATTGAAACTAATGGATATTCAGTTTGTGCAAAAGATCGTCGATTGGATCCACGAAAGTTAGCAATAGCAAAAAAGGAATTTGAATATATGTTAGAACATGGAATAATCAGACCTTCAAAAAGCAACTGGTCTAATCCTCTACATATGGTATCAAAAGGAAATGGAGAATGGAGATCTTGTGGGGATTACCGTTTCCTAAACAAGATCACAGTTCCTGACAGGTATCCTGTACCTTTTATCACAGACTTTTCCGCAAATTTAGTCAATTGTACATTTTCTCGAAATTGGATTTAGTTAGAGCTTTTCATCAAATACCTGTTTTTCCTGATGACGTTCCCAAAACTGCTATTATTACTCCATTTGGATTATATGAATTCATTAAGATGCCATTTGGACTAAGAAATGCAGCACAAAGTTTTCAACGGTTGATGGATGAAGTTTGTAGAGGGTTGGAATACGTATTCGTTTATATTGACGACGTTTTAATTGCATGACGATCAGAAGAAGAACATCTTAAACATTTAGAAACAATCTTTAAGAAATTCAAAGAATATTGCACTACACATCACTAGAAATTGCTGGAAATATTTTGATTTAATTTATAAATCAAAAATATTTCCAGAAAACTCCAAAATTAAATTGTTCACACGACCGGAACAATAGCAATGACTCATGTCATAAAAAAAGCACATACAAAAGATATTTTTTTAGAAGTAAATAATAATAGATCACTGGCACAAACCTAAACAATGATTAGAACTTTCTAGAACTATTCTTTGTGTATTGAATAAGAATTTTCGGGAAACTATTCTTTGTGTATTGAATAAGAATTTTCGGGAAACATTCTTTGTGTAAACGTTGCCATCTAACTTTTAGAAAGCCAAACGACCAGACTTTTCGAGAATATTCCGAAACACCAATTTTATATAAAAGCAGACCTAGAGTCGAGGCTAGAATCAATTCAAATTAGAAAGCCGAACTGTGAACTTGAAATATTCGGAGTAAAACTAAAGCTTTGATCTTAAAAGTAATTAAAATAGTGAAGGTCTAAAACTGTGATAAATAATTGTAATAATTAAATTATTGAAAGACAAATATTTTTAAGACTAATTGTTAAGCAGAAATAAGTACAAATAAAGTTTATACACTAAATTCACATAAGCAAAAAGTGTTATCATTCTAATAACATCGAACCGAAAGACTAACACGTCACATTGGTGTCAGAAGTGAAATTAGTTATTGTGAATCAGTGCAGGAAAGACAATTGTGCTAAATTTTCTGCAAGAAAATTCGAAATTAAACTAGAAACTTCTGTGGGAAAAATTTCGAAGAAATTCGTTATTAAGAAAATTGAGGGTATAATAATTTCACGGTGTGAGAAATTTCAGGGGCGTACAAGAAATTTTGTGAGTTGCATAAAAATTTCGATTGTGCGAAATTTGAGGCTATACATCGTATATCGTGTGAAAATTTCGATTGTACGAGAAATTTCGTGGAAATTAAGATTATACTAGGAAATTTCGTAGTATTTAGATACTGTGCGAGAAGTTTTGATAGAACAATAGAATTTCGTGAACAATTAAAAATATTTGAACAATGGAAAGTAAATTATTAGACAGTTTGAGTACATCAGAACTATCCACAGTTCTGCGTGTATGGAAGTCAGTTTCCACGGGAACTAAACCAGAAAAGAAGAAAAGAGTAATCGCTGAATGTGCAATAAGAGAACTAGACATTAGCACATTCGACTTTAGTGAAATTCTGAAAGAGGAAAAACAAGAAGAAATCAACAACGAAGAGGGAAACCAAGAAGAAATTATCAGCGAAGACGCGGCTAAAACAACAGCAAGTGTTCAAGGTAATTTAAAGACGCTTATGACCATGATGATCGGTCTTCAGACTAGTCTGCAAGAAGAAATGAAAACAAATGCTTCTAGTCTTCAGACTAAAATGGACTTAACTGCTTCTAATCTACAAGGCGAATTAAAATCAACTGTTTCTAGTCTTGAAAATGAAATTAAAACAAGCGTTTCTGGACTAGAAACCAAAATGGAGTCTAGTATGGGTGAATTAAAATCCCAAGTTGAATCCAGTGTTGCGAACCTTGAAAATAAAATTACTACAGAAGTCTCTACAGTTCGCACAGAAGTAAGCAAAGTTGAGCAGAGATTGGAAGATAAAATGAAAAGCAATACTACAGATCTAGAGAACAAAATAACTACCAAAGTCAGCAACGTTGAGCAGAAATTGGACCAGAAATTGGAACAAAAAGTAGCAGAAATAGAAGCAAAAATGGCTGATATCAAAGAAAATAAACCAAATATTGAGTCATCAGGTAAAAGGATGAAGCCACCAATATTTGACGGCAAAACTTCATGGCCAGTATACAAACGACAGTTCGAAGCGGCTGCTGGTGCGAACAACTGGTCCGATAAAGAAAAAGCCACAGCATTAATTCTGGCTCTACGGGGTAACTCAGCCGATTTATTGCGAACAATCTCACCGGAAAATGAGAAAAATTACAATTACATTGTAATGCAATTGGATAATCGGTTTGGGGACAACCACATGAAAGATGTATACCGGATCGAACTCATCAACAGGACGCAGTCATCTGCGGAAACGCTTCAAGAATTAGCGGCGGAGATCGAACGTCTAGTATACATGTCCTATCCCGATTACCCTGTGGAGATGCGGTGCGAGATGGCGGGAGAAAGATTCGTTAGCGCCATACGGGATACGGACATACAAAATAGCGTCCGGGTTAGCGGAAAGCGAACGCTACAAGAAGTATTGGCGTTTGCTTTGACATTAGAAGGTGCGCAGAAAGCTACAAGATCAGTCCCACGGATCAGGACTGCTACAGTTGCTGAAGGGTCGCCACAACTGGATATCAAAGACCTCAGGCAGCAGATAAAGGAAGTACTGCGGTCAATCCAGAAAGAAGGGGACAGAAACACGCGCAGAAAAATCACATGCTGGGGCTGCGGAAAAGAGGGGCATGTACAACATAAGTGCCCGAACCAAACAACAAGACAAAAAGGTTCGGGAAACGAAACGGAGCTAACTTAAAGGGGGACAAGTTAGCTCAAAAGAATAATGCCCCCAACATCGTTGTATCTGTCTCGCTTATGCAACACAACAACAACAGTCTAACGGTACAGGGTGTAATTGCTGGTCATCAGTGCAGAATTATCATAGATACAGGCGCAAGTAAATCCATCATTAACAAGAGACTAATTAATCATCAACACATCAGTGAAAGCAGTTACAGGGTGCTTCAGACCGTTACGGGTGAATCATCTCCGATTCTTGCGGAAGTCGATCTAGCATTGGAGCTAGATGGGTATGTGTTCCGACATACATTTTTGGTGGCTGATATAATGGACGATTGTATCATGGGCCTGGACTTCATGAAAAAGAATGGAGTGAGTGTAAATGTTGAAGAGGAAGTTCTGCGATGTGGAAATATTGATTTCTCGCTAACGTTGGAGGAAGCAGGTTCCAGTGCCAAAGTAGAAATTCTACAAGACCAAACAATTGCAGCAAATACTGAAGCTGTTGTAGAGGCGAGACTGGTCGATGGTACTGGGAGGCCAGCAATACAAATTATTGAACCTGACATTCAAAACTTAAAGGATGGACTAATGATAGCGCGAACAATAGTAAAAGTGAACGAAAAAGGGACAATTCCAGTCAGAGTGGCGAACTTTTCAAAAATTAACAAGAAATTGAAAAAGGGAACCATTGTCGGCAGTGCTAAAGGGGTTTCGTCAATAACAAATGAGGACTGCAGAGGCAAAGAAACTCAACGGGAAGAACGGGTTCTTCCGGAAGCCTTGAAACCACTTGTCTCTGATATCACTAAAAGAGTATCAGAGTCGGAAGCGGTTAAGGCTACAGGTTTATTGAAGGAGTTTGAAGATGTCTTTGTATGTAGTAAAGGGGACTTTGGACGAACAGACCAAGTGAAACATAGAATTAATACCGGCAATGCAGATCCTATTCGTCAACCACCAAGGAGACTACCATTAGCCAAACAAACAGAGGTTGCTGACATGATCGAGGAAATGCATCAGGAAGGAGTAATTGAACCATCAAACAGTCCATGGGCATCTCCGGTAGTCCTAGTACGAAAAAAGGATGGGACTACAAGATTTTGCGTAGATTACCGAAGACTGAATGACGTAACTAAAAAGGACAGTTACCCTCTTCCCCGCATAGACGACACGTTAGATACACTCTCAGGAGCAACTTGGTTTTCAACACTTGATCTAAAAAGTGGCTATTGGCAAGTTGGAATTGAACCGGAAGACAGAGAAAAGACAGCGTTCACAGTAGGAACAGGCTTATGGCAATTCACAGTGATGCCATTTGGATTATGTAATGCACCGGCAACATTCGAACGACTAATGGAACATGTCCTACGGGGCTTAACATGGAAGACGTGCCTTGTATACTTGGACGATATCATCGTAATCGGGAAAACTTTTGATGAACATCTCCAGCGATTACGAAAGGTATTTGGACGTCTTCGTGCAGCTAATTTGAAGTTAAGTCCGAAGAAGTGCGAACTATTTCAACATGAGGTGAAATACTTAGGACATGTTGTGTCTGCAGAAGGAATTGCCACCGATAAAGACAAGATAAAAGCAGTTCAACAATGGCCAGTACCAAAAGATAAGCATGAAATCCGGTCATACTTAGGCTTGTGTACTTACTACCGACGTTTCATAAAGAATTTTGCTAATATAGCCGGTTGTCTACACAAGCTAACGGATAAGGGAAAACCATACGAGTGGACCGAAGAATGCCAGTCAGCTTTCGAGGAGTTGAAACATAGACTATGTTCTGCTCCGATATTGGCGTATCCAAAATTTGGAGAAAAATTTATCGTGGATACGGATGCTAGCAATATCGGAATTGGAGGGGTACTCTCTCAACAGATCGAAGGTGAGGAAAACGTGATCGCATACTTCAGTAGGAAACTTTCCAAACAAGAGGTAAACTACTGCGTCACCCGGAAAGAACTCTTGGCAGTAGTTGAAACTGTTAGGCATTTCAACAAATACCTCTACGGGCAGGAGTTCCTACTTCGAACCGACCATGCGGCACTTAAATGGTTGCTACAATTTAAAAATCCAGAAGGTCAAGTGGCAAGATGGATTGAGCGACTACAAGGGTACCACTTCAAAATAGAACATAGAAAGGGGACATCGCATGGTAATGCTGACGCCTTATCTAGAAGACCATGTGGTGAGAATTGTAAGCACTGTGGTAGGCTAGATGAGAAGGAAATAGTCATGGTCAAGACAACAAGAATAGGTAATGATGACGAGACTAGTATCAGAAATGAACAGCTAAAGGACAAAGATATTGGACCAATCCTTGAATGGAAAGAACAGGATCAGCGTCCGGGACGGAGCGATATTACAGCTTATAGTAGTACAACGAAGAGTTATTGGGCTCAGTGGGACTCGCTGGAAATAGAAAATGGCGTTCTCAGTAGAAGATGGGAATCTTCTGATGGTAGAGATACACTAATGCAGTTGATTGTGCCCAAGTCCAAAGTACATGAGGTACTTGGTGAAGTACATGGTGGGACTTCAGGGGGACATCTGGGAGTCAACAAAACATTAGAAAAAGTACGAGAACGATTCTATTGGATAAATTGCCGAGCTGATGTTGAAAGTTGGTGTCGAAAATGTGACACATGTGCAGCAAGCAAAGGACCACAGAGACGAACTAGGGCAGCAATGAAGCAATATAACGTTGGCGCTCCATTTGAATGAATCGCAATTGATGTAGCTGGACCATTTCCTCAGTCTAAACAAGGGAACCGATACGTGTTGTTTGCCATCGACTATTTCAGCAAATGGCCGGAAGTGTACGCCATTCCGAATCAAGAAGCTACCACAGTGGCAGGAGTGATAATTGAAAACTGGATAAGTCGATACGGGGTTCCACTAGAACTACACTTGGACCAAGGGCGGAACTTCGAGTCAGCGGTATTCCAGGAAGTATGCCAATTGCTGGGAATACATAAAACCAGAACAACACCCCTGCACCCGCAATCTGATGGTATGGTGGAACGTTTCAACCGAACCCTGGAGGAACATTTATCAAAGGTGGTAACATCAGACCAAAGTGAATAGGACAAACACATTCCATTGTTCCTAATGGCATATAGGACTGCAGACCACGACAGCACAAAACATACTCCATCGGAAATATTGTTTGGACGCAATATACGGCTTCCTGTGGATATAATGTTTGGTAGACCAGAATGTGACAAAATGGAAGTTAGTGACTACACCGATAAACTGAGGGATCGTCTAGACGAGATACATCACATAACAAGGGATCGGATAAAAATTGCTAGCGACCGAATGAAAATAAGGTACGACATTGCTACGAACAGCTGTGGATTCCAGGATGGTGACTTGGTATGGCTTTACAATCCACAACGGAAAAAGGGAATGTCACCTAAGTTTATGCCAAAATGGGAGGGTCCATATACCGTCATAAAAAGGATGAATGACGTCGTATATCGCATACAAAGATCTCCAAGGGCAAAAATGAAAGTGGTTCATTTAAATCGGCTAGCAAAATATCACGGGACGACTTCAGAAGGTTCTGTTCGGGGCGAACAGATTTAAGGAGGGGGTAGTGCACTACACATCACTAGAAATTGCTGGAAATATTTTGATTTAATTTATAAATCAAAAATATTTCCAGAAAACTCCAAAATTAAATTGTTCACACGACCGGAACAATAGCAATGACTCATGTCATAAAAAAAGCACATACAAAAGATATTTTTTTAGAAGTAAATAATAATAGATCATTGGCACAAACCTAAACAATGATTAGAACTTTCTAGAACTATTCTTTGTGTATTGAATAAGAATTTTCGGGAAACTATTCTTTGTGTATTGAATAAGAATTTTCGGGAAACATTCTTTGTGTAAACGTTGCCATCTAACTTTTAGAAAGCCAAACGACCAGACTTTTCGAGAATATTCCGAAACACACCAATTTTATATAAAAGCAGACCTAGAGTCGAGGCTAGAATCAATTCGAATTAGAAAGCCGAACTGTGAACTTGAAATATTCGGAGTAAAACTAAAGCTTTGATCTTAAAAGTAATTAAAATAGTGAAGCTCTAAAACTGTGATAAATAATTGTAATAATTAAATTATTGAAAGACAAATATTTTTAAGACTAATTGTTAAGCAGAAATAAGTACAAATAAAGTTTATACACTAAATTCACATAAATAAAAAGTGTTATCATTCTAATAACATCGAACTGAAAGACTAACACGTCACAATATGGAATAATTCTTAAATGCCTATTTGCAGTTAATGAAATAGACTTCCTTGGATTTAGAATTAATTCTTTTGGTATAAGTCCCATGTCCACAAAGGTAGAAGCTATTTCAAATTTCACAAAACCAACAACTATTCAAGATCTCCGAAGATTCTTAGCGATGTTAAATTTTTATCGTCGTTTTTTACCACGGGCAGCACATAATTAAGTCCAATTAAATGAATTTCTGAAGGGTAGCAAGAAAAATGATAAAATAATAGTTCCTTGGACTGCAGCAACCGAGAAATCCTTTGAAGCATGCAAAAAACAGCTTGAATTCGCAACAATCTTGGCTTATCCAAAATCTAATTCTAAAATAGTTTTAAAAGTAGATGCATCGGATTTCGCGATGGGTGCAGCAATAGAACAACAAGTTGGTGATGATTATCAACCATTGGCTTTCTTCTCAAAAAAGTTAAGTCCGGCTGAAAGAAAGTATAGTGCATACAATCGAGAATTATTGGCAGCTTACTCCTCAATTAAACATTTTCAACACATGCTTGAAGGACGTCAATTTATTCTTTATACCGATCATAAGCCGCTAATATTTGCTTTTCATAAAAAACCAGAAACCGCAACATCACGTCAGTTTCGGCATTTAGATTTTATAGGACAATTCACAACAGATATTCGTCACATTTCTGGAATAAAAAATACAGTTGCTGACGCATTATCGAGAGTTGCAGAGATTTCTACATTAAATTTTACAGAATTAGCTGAAGAGCAAAAATCAGATGAAGAATTAAAGATACTACTTCAAGATTCATGCTCCAGCCTTCAGCTAAAACTTCTTCAAATGGCAGAATCTCAAGTGCAAGTATATTGCGACACATCTCAGAAGAGAGCAAGACCATATATTCCAACCTCATTCAGACGTCAGATTTTTAATCAACTTCATGGACTTCCGCATCCTGGAATTAGAGCAACGAGAAAATTGCTATCAGAACGCTTTATTTGGCCTTCTGTCAACAAGGATTGTGCATCTTGGGTTAAACTTTGTCAACCATGTCAAGCTTCAAAGATTACCAGACATGTAAACAGTAAACACGGCTCTTTTCCTTTGCCAGCAAGACGTTTTGCTGATGTTCATATTGATATCGTTGGACCACTTCCTCCATCAGAAGGGTATTTATATATTCTCACTTGCATTGATAGATTTTCTAGATGGCCAGAACCTTTTCCAATCAGCAATATCACTTTTCAAACAATATGCCGTACTTTCTTTGATGGTTGGGTTGCACGCTTTGCTTCACCAGAAGTTATCATCTCAGATCGTGGCAGACAATTTACATCCGCCCTTTCTCACGACTTACCAAAATTTCTTGGTTCTCGATCACAACAAACTACTTCCATACCATCCTCAAGCGAATAGAATGGTTGAACGTTTTCATCGAACCCTCAAAGCAGCTTTAACATCTCATAACAATCAACAATGGAATAAAACGCTTCCAATGGTATTACTTGATATTCGAACTTCACTTAAAGAAGTTTAAATGTTTCTGCATCTGAAATGGTTTATGGAGAATCGTTACATCTGCCTGGAGATTTCTTCTACAAAAGTGATCTCCGATTAAACCCTAC
Organism: Xylophagus ater; assembly: GCA_963422695.1. Classification (NCBI taxonomy): domain Eukaryota; kingdom Metazoa; phylum Arthropoda; class Insecta; order Diptera; family Xylophagidae; genus Xylophagus; species Xylophagus ater. The sequence goes on from OY730480.1 coordinate 58,794,537, forward strand.
AGATTTCCTGAGTGAACTAAAATCTTCACTAGATGAATTACGACCTACGCAAGCATCCAATCATTCAAATCAAGCAATTTTCGTACATAAAGAACTAAAAAATTGTTCTCATGTTTGGGTAAGATGTGATGCAGTGAAAAACCTCTACAACCGAAATACAACGGACCGTACCCTGTTCTCGAAAGACACACAACATTTTTCAAAATAAAATTCAACAACAAAGAAGACACAGTCTCCAGCAACAGATTAAAGCCAGCTTTCATCGAAAAAATGGAACCTCAAGTGATTGAAGCATCAAAAAACCAGCCATATATTACGAGATCGGGAAGAATAAGTAAACCAACGGTATCGTTTGCTCTGGAAAGGGGGTAATGTAGTGATTACTTAAATTCACTGCATTATTTAAATTTACTTAAAATATTATTTTTCATCTAGATTTCCTTTCTTTTAAATTACTTAATTATTAATTTAATATTTTCAATTATACTTCCTTAGACTTAGTATAAATAGTTCGTAAAATTGTAAATTGATTTGACTTTTCGTTTTCGACTCATTGGATAGAGTCGTAGACTTGTAATAAAAATAAAACCAATATAAAAAATGATTTTATTTATTAATACATTGAAGCCCACAATTTAGTTTTTCGATAGTATCACATCATCGACGTAAAAGTCTTCAATTAAACATTTTGCTGCTAATGGATATTTCGAACCTTCATCCTGTGCTAACTGATGCAAAGTTCTGATTGCGAGATATGGTGCACAGGAAATACCAAATGTCACAGTCAACAAACGAAAGTCTTTAACTTCTTGGTTCCTTGTCCATAGAATTCGTTGCAGATCTGCGTCTTCAGGATGGACCCAGATCTGCCTGTACATTTTCTCAATATCTGCGGTTATAACATATTTATATAGACGCCATCTAATTATTAAGGAGGTGATATCGTTCTGTAAAATTGGTCCAGTCAACAATATATCGTTTAAAGATTTTCCACTAGTGGTTTTGCATGAAGCATCGAAAGCGACTCGAAGTTTTGTTGTACTGCTGGTTGGTTTTATAACCGCATGATGAGGAAGATAATTGCTTTCAAATTTAGCACGAGTTTCTCCCTTTATGGTTAACATCTTGTAAGATTCATTCGAACAAGTTTCTTCCATATGTCCTGATAAGAGATAGTGTCGTGGGTGTGGTGTAGTTGAAGGAATATTCAAACACTTTCACTTTACACTTAAACTTTTCTTTTAATTTTATTTCAATTATTTTAATTTAATATAATTTATTACAATATAACTTAATAGAACTCCACTTCTTGGTGGCTTATCATCAACTGATTTTAATCAAGAATTATGTTCTTGAAACGTGCCGTTAATTTCAGTTAAATATTTTAAATTGTGAAATATAGATTTTATGCTTATTAATTAAAATTGCAATATATTAAAAATCTATATTTCACAATCGTGGTTCAAGTCCAATCACTTGAACTAACCTTTCATATAATTAATTAGATCAATTCAAATTGTAGACTAGAACCAACCAAGACTCCTTAAGTTGAAAAGCTCATTTACAATTAAGGTGCTTTTGATCTTAAAAGCACTTTTCAAAAACATAATTCACCACATACCTTCCCTCTTAAAAAGAGTGTTTTTCCCAACGAGAAAAACACTGCATAACATTTTTGAATAAAAAATGGAAAGAACATAACATTTATCAAAATTTGCTTATACATATTTATTAAATCTTACACAAAATTTTATTATCTCTTAAATATATAGTTGAATCTAATTTTTAAAAAAATTTCTTACATTTATTTCGTTTTGATTAATAACGAATTTATGGTGTGTATTTTTAAATTAATATTAAAATTTCGCTTGAATTTAGTTCGATTGTTTATATGATTCGCTTACTCGCGCTATATAGTATTAAAAGAAAACGTTGAAATAGATAATCAAAAAAATAAAATGTGGGTCTAAAAATTGAGAAGAGAAAAAAAAATGAATTTTTAGCCAATTAATTGCAACGATTTTGCGTGATTTCCCTGGGTGCTTGTGAAGTTAATATTTGGTTCCGAATTTGAACGTGCAATTGTTACTTGCACGGGTAGTGAGTTAGGATCTGCAGGTTTCTGTTTTGAACAACATATCTTTTTACGTGTGACAAATAGTAACACTAGAATTACTATGACCAGTAAAAATATTATAACTGAAGCAGTCCAAAAAGTTGTATGATTGAAAGTTGTGGTCGACATCCGATTTTTTTCTTCTATTCTAATTTTGTTTTATTGCAATATTTTTAACTTGTGATTCAAATACTTCTTTGAAATGCAAGTTCTATAATAGGATGCAAATTGGGCAATTTTGTATAGTTTTCGTTGTAAATTTCAAAAATACTTATGTTTTGACTGGGACTTTCCCAACTTAAAGGTTTTTCGTAATGGTAGATTTGATGACTTTGACCTCTGAACATCAGTGTTCCAATTTCGGCTATACAATTTGGTTTTAAATAAAAAATTCCGCGATTTTCTAAAATAATTGTTTCCTTGTTATCACTGCACGTAATTTCCATTTGAATTGAATATGGTATAATATATAAACAACCATTGGGTTGCACCCTTTTAATAATAATAATGGAAGAGAAAAAAAAAAAATAAAATAAAAATATATTTATTCAATTTATATAAGTTTTATTCATTAAAGACTTTTAATCGATTATTGTGTACTTTTCGTTTCTTATTTTTTATTAATATAGTTGTATTAACATCGTTGTCGATAGATACAATTTGAAAAGGACCACACCAAACGTTTGATAATTTTCACTTTTTAGCAGCATCTTTTAGTAAAACTTTATCTCCGATGTGAAATGCTACTGGATTCGAATTTTTATCATAATACTTCTTTGATTTATTTTTACTTGCGATTAAATTTTGTTTTGCTATTTCATATGTCTTTTGTAGTTTATATCTTAGGATATTGAAATAGTTTTCATGATTATAAATCGGATCTGGTTTACGTTGAAGATTTGTAGGTATTTCTGGAGTGAACCTGTACAAACAATCCATGGGTGTTAATTTTATTGCGGAATGCATAGTGTTGTGAACAAACATAGCTGGTCTCAAAAATTCGTCCCAAGATTTTGGATTTTTGTCGACAAATATTCTTAAATATTATGTTAGAGGTCTATGTGCACGTTCTAATGAACCGTTGGATTGTGGATGGTATGCTGTGATTTCTAATTTCTTTATTTTTAATAACTTACAACAATTTTTGAATACTTCACTTATAAAATTGGTTCCCTGATCGGTGATCAATCGATTTGGAATACCGTATTGACAGACGATGTTTTCAAACAAAACTTTGGCAACGGTTTGTGCTTCCATATCTGGCAGTGGATGGCAATCCATAAATCTTGTAAGGTCATCTTCGAAAGTAAGAATATATTTGTTACCATTGTTTGTTTCTTCAATGGGAGCCACGATGTCCAAATACACCTTTTCAAACGGTTTGCTTGCAGTATCCGTTATAATCATCGGCATCTTGTGACCGCGACTAGATTTAGCTTGTTGACATTTTTTACATTTCCTTATATAATTTTGAATATCGCGTAGCATATTTTTCCATTTATAATGTCTTCTAATAGTTTTGTATGTTTTAAAAATTCCTTTATGTCCTCCTAATGGTAAGTCGTGATTATCTTTCAGGATGGTTTGAATGTCATCAGAATCTGTTAATATTTCAACATTTTCGTTTTCGGTTTCTTCTTCCGAAAAATCGTGTTCATCAGACGTTTGTTCAAATTCCACTGATAATACTTTTTCATTAGGTTTTTGGACTTCTTTTTCTGGACTATTATCCTTCTTCTGTTCCTCAATTTTGCTTGCTTGCTGGCGTGTTAAAACATGAGTCTAATTTCGAGTCAGCTTCATGTTCTGCACTATCTGTTTGGTCGATTCTGCTTAAAGCGCCTGCATTTCGATTATATTTTCCTGGTTTATAGTCGATTGTATAATCGAATTCTGCGAGTTTTTGTTGGAATCGAACCAATCTATTTGTTGGGTCCTTCGTATTGATTATGACTTTTAGTAGTTTGTGGTCAGTTATAATCTTAAATTTTCGACCATACAAATAACAATGGAAATTTCTTGTGGCCCATACGACGGCTAAGAATTCTTTTTCCGTTGTTGAATAATTACGTTCTGCTTTGTTCAAAGATCGGCTTGCATGTACAATAGGTCTTTCATTACCTTCTATATCTTGAGAGAGAACTGCTCCCAATGCTGCGTTACTAGCATCTGTTGTTAAAATAAACGGACGGCTAAAATCTGAATAAATAAGTAAAGGTGGCGTCATAAGCGCATTTTTTAATTCACAAAATGATTCTTCACAGAGGGGTGACCATTTGAATTTAGTATTTTTTTTTAAACAGTTTATTGAGAGGTTCAGCAATTCGAGAAAAGTTAGGAATAAATTTCCTGTAGTAATTTGCAAATCCTAGAAAGGATTGAACTTGGCGCACAGTGCGAGGTCGCGGATAATTCTGCACGTATTCAATTTTTGAAGGATCTGGCGAAGCACCTCCGCTGGAGCATTTATGACCCAAATATACTACTTTTTTTCTTAAAAAATTACATTTTTCGGGCTGTAATTTTAAACCATTCTCTCGCAAACGTTCAAATACTGAAAACAATTTATTATTGTGGTCTTCCAAATTTTTTCCATACACTACTATATCATCAAGGTATACAAAAGATTTATATCCTTGCAAACCTGTGATTCATCAACCGATGGAAAGTGGCAGGTGCATCTGTTAAACCAAACGGCATTCTTTTAAATTCATAGTGTCCAAAGGCGGTACTGAAAGCTGTTTTTGATCTGTCTTTTTGATCGACAAGTACTTGGTGATAACCACTGGCGAGATCCAATGTTGTGAAGTACCTCGAATGTCCTAACTGATCTAAAATGTCTTCTATTCTCGGCAGAGGGAAAGCATCACCAATGGTTATATTATTTGGTTTTCGCAAATCAACAACAACACGCCATCTTTTTTCACCATCAGGTCCACTCTTTTTAGGTACAACTAAAAGAGGAGAGTTCCATGGGCTATGACTTGGAGTGATTATGTCTTGTTGTAACATTTCCTCAACTTGTTGCTGAATTATAGATCGTTGTTTTTCCGGAAGTCTGTACATTTTCTGATTGATTGGTGCACTGTCTTGTTTAATTGGAATTGAATGCTTTATAGTATGTGTATGTGAAAGTTTGTCACCGGGTAAATAAAAAATGTCATTAAAATTTGTACATATGTTTAATATGCTTTGTTTTTCTTCTGTGTTTAAGTTTTCATCTGTTGTAATTAACTTTTGTAAATTTTCTATTCGTATTTTATTGCCATTATAGTTATAATTATTTTTGCGAATTCTGTGGACTTCTCATTCTATTTTTGATTTATTTTTACATGGAATTATTTTAAAATTATTAAATGGTTCTAAAGTTGGGGAGAAGGGATCCAAATACATTGTCATTGCCGTTTACATTTACTATACTTACATTAATTTCGTAATTCATCGGTTTTACCAAACAATTGCTAAGATAAACTCCTTGACTTACTTCTTTTTGTAAGCAGAGCATGTCATCAACAGCATCAGCTGGTAAACTCACTATTTTTTCGCACCGTGCCGGCAAATAAATTTTTTCAAATTTAGAGCCGTTTTGACTTTTCTTTAAGTCAATTCCCGGATTTTTGCTAAAAATTTGAGTTTCTTCAGAATTAACAAAAGTTCCTATATTTGACAAAGGTACCTCTTGTTTATTAGTTATGTTATCTAGGATTTTGCTATCGGAATGCAGCTTGGCAGAATTCGTTTTAGACGATTTTTGCACTGCATTTCCGCACGTTTTCACAATTCCTAAATTATTTAACTGTTTTTTACAAGTTTTACGGATTTTACCTTTGTTTATAGGATTAAGTGGTATTTGTAATTCAACATCGTTGAATTCCGTGCGAGGAAAACTTAATGTCTTATTTGGACCTTCAATGTTACAATGTTTTGAGAAGAAATTATTGCCCAAAATTCCATCTCCGGGTATATTATGATTTTCTTCAATTATATGAAATTCACATTCTTTTTGAGAGTCTGATAGTAATAATTTGCCTACACAAGTACCCAAAGTAGATCCTTCATCAAATGCACTTTTAATATTTATTTTATTATTTTTATTTAGTATAGTATTTTTTTTTAATGTTTGTTTTTTTAGTAAGCTGATGTCTGTTCCTGAATCAACCAGTAAATTGGTATGAGATTTTTCTGCGATATTAATAGGAACATTAATAGAGCACGGACAAATTTCTGGAGACTGACACCTTTGTGTAATTTCGCAGTTTTCGCGGTGTCCACAATTATTGCGATCTAGTTTTCCGAATTGGGGTTTTTAGATTCCCAACTTTGGTTTGCTCGACAAACATCTATTTTGTGACCTATTCTCCGACAAAAATCGCATTTTATGTTCTGATTATTTCGATTCTTGTTTGGATTTTTTATTATAGGTTTAGGAGAAGAAACTCTTTGTTGAAAATGTACGTGTTTTTGTACATTATTTTCTTGAATATTGCATGTCGACAGGTTGTGGCCCTACGTTTTGCAATTTGGGCAATAGGGTGTGTTTTTTCTTCTGAAACAATCCCTAGAAATATGGCCAACTTTGTTGCAAAAATTGCAAGTTAACTGAATTTTATTTCTATTATTTTCTTGGCGGTTAAATTGATTCGAAGTCTATTGAGAATTGCGATTAAAATTTGAATTTATTGAATTATTAGTAAAAAGAACTCTGTTTGAATTTGAATGCATACTGCTTGACTGTGAGAACGGTACTGGATTTCTATATTCATCAGGATATAGCTGGAATGCATAATTCTCAATATGATCTGCTTCCAATGCACTATTGATGACTTTGTCCAGTAACGATTCTTTATCTGCTAGAAGGCTATGTCGTAAATGTGGATTCAAGACACCTACCTTAAATGTGAATGTAGCTTTATCTTCAAGTTCTTTTAAAAGAGAAGAACTTGCTCCATATTTCATTACGGCAGCCTCTTTGCATTCATGTAGTGCATTTTTAATTCTTGTTGAAAATTGCTGCAATTTTTCGTATGGCCTTTGACGACATTTTTTCAATTCATCGACAAGTTCTATATAGGTTCTACGGGGAAGGTATGTTTCATTTATTAGAGCTTCTATTTACGCAAACGTTTGTGTCGCATTAGAAGTTAATAGAATGAGCGCATCACCTTGAACTCTGGTTTGAACTAACCTTGGAAAAATTGTCCAGAAAACATTGGAATTAAAGTGCAAGATAATTTTGCAATTTTTTCAAAATTTACACTCATTTTATCTTTTTGAATAACTTCCCTACGAGACAAATTTTCTTTTCTTAATTTTTCGATCTCTGGTGCTAGAGGAATTTTTCTTTGCGTTGTTGCAGGTGTTGTTGATTTAGGTGGAGTTGGTGTGTTAAAACCATAAAATGATGATTCTAAATCTATACTTTCGTCTCCTTTATCTAACACACTTTGCTCAAAATCAGATTTTTCTGACATTAAAGCTATGAAAAATTCAGATAAATTTTCACTTCTTTAAAAATTCAGATAAATTTTCACTTTTTAAAACTTTACGCAATACTTTTACTTCGCGAACTTTGTATACCAAATAAGCGAAATAGATACACTTTCGAACACTCAAGGAAAAGACAAAAAAAATTACTGAAGATAACCAATAAATTCGTTTGACACAATATTTATATCTACATTCAATAATTAATTTTTTTTTCAAATTCTATGTTAATATAAGCTTGTACCTTTGAATTTCCAAAATTTTGTTCGTGCTTGAATTGATGAATTGAGTTGATGAGTTGAGTTGATGAGCTGATGTTGCTATTTCCTCTTGATGCCTTTATTTTCTCTGATGATTTTGTTGCTCCTTTTGTAGTTTTGTCAATTGATGAGACAATGAGCTGATGATTTTGTTGCTCCTTTTGTAGTTTTTTCAATTGATGAGACGATGAGCTGATGATTTTGTTGCTCCTTTTGTAGTTTTTTCAATTGATGAGACGATGAGCTGATGAGTTGATGCTTTTGCCTCTTGGTGAAGTGGTTATTGCTTTTTTCAATGTTGATTTTTCGTCTACATAATGCAGTTTTGTTACTATATTTTGTGTTCTTGAGACCAGACTCAATCTCAAGTTTTAAAGGCCTTTTGTTTTCTTAGCCAACACAACAAATAGTTTTAACTTTAACTTTATATATAGTTTTCCCATGCTGCGCCAAATGTCGTGGTTGTGGTGTAGTTGAAGGAATATTCAAACACTTTCACTTTACACTTAAACTTTTCTTTTAATTTTATTTCAAGTATTTTAATTTAATATAATTTAATACAATATAACTTAATAGAACTCCACTTCTTGGCGGCTTATCATCAACTGATTTTAGTCAAGAATTATGTTCTTGAAACGTGCCGTTAATTTCCGTTAAATATTTTAAATTGTGAAATATAGATTTTATGCTTATTAATTAAAATTGCAATATATTAAAAATCTATATTTCACAATCGTGGTTCAAGTCCAATCACCTGAACTAACCTTTCATATAATTAATTAGATCAATTCAAATTGTAGACTAGAACCAACCAAGACTCCTTAAGTTGAAAAGCTCATTTACAATTAAGGTGCTTTTGATCTTAAAAGCACTTTTCAAAAACATAATTCACCACAATAGTCATTTAATACTTCGTTGTGTTGCTCAGAATAAGTACTTTTTTCTAATGATCTGAATCTGCCAAGTGCAATGTTTCTAGATGCTCCTAGAATGTGGTCCTCTGTGCTAATAAACGGTAGTCTCATACAATATGTCCCATCTTCTCTTCTGGTATAACTTGTTTTGAAATTGCTCCCATAATTGATCTTCAGGTTTAAGTCGTATTGGTCTTTCAACTTCCTCTAATTCCCAAAACATTTTCAATTGATTGTCGAGATCAAACGTGTTGATGAAAGATAACACTTCCCCTTTTTCCAAATTTAAGTTTTCCTTAATTGGACCTGACAAGATCCATCCGAATATCGTATTTTGGGCTATAGGTGAGTCAGGTTGACTATTTTGTACACCATCCAACAGGATAAGTGGATATAAATCTGCTCCCAAAATAGCATCTATACGACTCGGTTTGTAAAATTGAGGATCGGCCAAGTTCAATTTTGTAATTTCTATGTAGTATGCCCTTAGATGGTAATAAATCGGTTAGTGTATGTAAAACAATAGCGTTTACATTAATACACGTATTTTCTTCTGATGACTGAATTTCTAAACATACTATTTTTGAAGATTTAGCGGTCTCACATTTCCCTAAACCAGTTATGCAAACAGCTGAGGGTAGCGTCCAAGCAATAAGTCTGCGGGCAGCTACCTCTGTAATAAAACTAGCCTGCGATCCAGGATCAATAAGAGCACGTAAAGAGCGTAAGCCTTGTGAGGTTTTTACGCTTATAATAGCAGTAGCCAAAAGCACATGTTGATTTTCCGTTATAAAATGGTTTAGCACTTTAGGTGCCGAGGTATTAATCCTTTTGTCTCCTGATGAAGAATTGGAAGTAGTTGTATCAAGATTCGTGTCCGAGTTTTTTGATTGCATATTATTTTCGTTTTCTCTATATATGTGAAGTAGCGTATGATGCTTTCTTTTGCATTTCAAGCATTTTTTAATCTTAAACACTTGTCAATCTTATGATTGTTTCCTAAGCAATTCATACAACTACCCTTTGATTTCACAAACTTGATCCTTTTTTGTGTATTCGTATCTTGAAACTTAGGACATATACGTAGTACATGATCCCCATTACACAATTTACAAATTTGTTTGGTGTTATGAAAAGTTTGCAATCGTGATTGTGATTTAAGGTGAGTCTCAGCCCTTTTTAATTGGATGTTGTTATTTTTCGGTTTATTGTCTGAAATTGACTCCAAAGTTCTGAATCTAAGTTCTAAGAATCTTTTGAAGTCATTCCAAAAAGGAAATTTGCTGGAATCAGATATGAACTCTTCCCAACATTTATGTGTTTCGAAAAATAAATTCTGAATCGATAAATGTATCAATAGCGGATCTTAATTCATCGTGGTAACGTTCAAATTTTCCAAAGAAGCCAAACATTCAGAAGTAACATCCAATAATTGTTTTAACGACGAAGCTGATTCATTTTCAACTTTGTGTTGAGAGGTTAATACACTACCGGTCAAAAGTTTGGGTTCACCTCATAATTTTCAAAAAATATTAACAAAACCAAGGTTTCACTCAATTATTGTTTTTTATTAGCATAATTTATGACAAATTTATCATTACGTGAACAAAATATGTCGACTTTTACAAATACTCGGCATTATTTCTTCATATTTTTGATTCTTCAAAATATCCGCCTCTCGCGCGTAATACAGCAGCGCATACTCTGCGCATACTTTCGACGAGTTTATGCAATGATTCCGTTGAAAGTCGATCCCAACAAGTTTGCAGGAACGCCGACAGGTGTTTTGAATTGGTTGGTTGAATTTTCCTCACTCTGCCCAATTCATCCCACAGCAATTCGATAGGGTTACAATCAGGTGACTGAGGAGGCCATTCCATATATTTTAGTTCTTTCTGCTTCTCTTGGCTGCTATGTAATTCCGGCAGAATTTGGAAGTGTGCTTAGGATCGATCTCCTGTTGAAAAACGAATGGACGACCCACAATTCTTTTCCCACACGGAAAAGCGTGTCCCTGGAGAATGTTATGGTACAGTTTTTTGTCCATAATGCCCTTGATTTGCACAAGATCTCCAACTTTGTCACCAGCAAAACATCCCCAGACCATGACTGATCCTCCACCATGCTTGACTGTTGGAATGACGCATTGATTGTTCATGCGTTCACCAACCAAACGGCGCACATATTGTCGACGTCGTCCGCTAAAAATTTCAAACTCCGATTCATCTGTAAACAACACTTTTGACCATTGTTGAATTGTCCAATCTTTATGTTTTTTTGCCCAATTCAATCTTTTAACTTTGTTTTGTTTGCGGAGTAATGGTTTCTTGGCGGCGATGCATCCTTTTTGATAAAACCATAAAATATGTAGTTTCTTACCCATTTCAATGATACGCTGATATTCTACGGATGACTTCAATTTACATGACAATCTTTCTTTAGCTTCACGATATTGAATACAAAAAATATTTTACTCACCTTTTTTGTACATAAAAAACACAAAAAACAGCAGACAATAAGATTTTTGTAGTGAACTTTCGCAATACAAAGAGGTTACGCGTGGTATGCACCCCTAACAGCACAATTACATCTCAAAGATGTCTAAAAGATATCTAAGTCCGATTTGCGAGATATCTATTAGATATTTCATAACGTCTAAAGATGTTTTCTAGAAATCACCCAGATGTAGTTATGACCGGCTTACAGACATCTTGTAAATGCATTTTCAAGATATCTGAAAACATCTCATCAATATCTAATATATATCTGTTAGCATTTCGAAGATGTTTTCTAGATATCCCCTAGATGTAGTTATGACCGGCTTACAGATGTATTTTGGATGCATTTTCAAGATATATAAAAAAATCTTTACAGGGACCTTGGTTCGACTCCCCGCGATTGCACTACTTTTTTTTTTTTAATTTGTAAAATTTTTCAAAAATTCATTTGGCTTGGAAATCGGAAAATCCATTTTGCGAGATATATAAAAAAATCTTTACAGGGACCCCTTGGTTCGACTCCCCGCGATTGCACTACTTTTTTTTTTTTAATTTGTAAAATTTTTCAAAAATTCATTTTTCTTGGAAAATCGGAAAATCCATTTTGCGAGAACCAATATTTTTTTGAATAATTTTTTTTCCGCACATCGGAAAATTCTCTGAAATCCTTTTTCTAGGAAAAAACTTTTAGTTGGCCGCAGTGAGATTCGAACCCGGGTCTACTGATGTTATGACTCTCATGCCATATGACCACTCCAAACCCTTATTAACGCAGTTTCATAAAATTTCCAATATATACATATGAAAGCGTTACAGGTAATTATTATTATTTAATTTGATGAGACATATTAAACATACTTTTCGCAGCATGTCTTTTTTAGATATCACATATACGTTTTTGCGATATCATTAAATGATTAGAAAATTTAATGTCTAAAATCGATATTGTATAGATATTATATAGACATCTTAAAATATTTTCCCATCACGGTATTTTTCAGATATTGCAGAGATATCTATCAGATATTTGGAAAATACGTATGAAAATACACATTTTTAAGACATCTTATATGCATATTTCAGAAATAATATCTAGACTAGATATAAATTAGACATTTTGACATATCTACAAGGAGCGTTCCAAAGTAAACAGGACTTTTTGAATCTAGCGCCCCTAGTGGCGCCATCTATATGTCGGTGCGTTAGAATCTGCTATCCTTTATCGACTTCCTGTGAGAATTTCATGACATTTCATCTATTGAAAGTGAAGTTATTGCGTTTTAAGTGTCAGTATGTTTGTGTCATCGGTGCGAAAATGAGCTTCGAACAAAGAGCCAACATTAAATTTTGTTTTAAAATTGGTAAAACTTTTACCGAAACGTTTCAATTGATGAAACAAGTTTATGGCGATGATTGCCTATCCCGTAGCAGAGTGCACGAGTGGTTTCAACGTTTTCAAAGTGGTCGTGAGGACATAAATGACGATCAACATGTGGGCCAACCAAAATCCGTGATCACCGAAAATTCCATCGAAACTGTGCGTGAATTCATCAAAAATCAGCCGAAATCCTCATTGAAATTCATGGAAATGGAATTGAACATCTCCAAAACATCGATTTATCGCATTTTGACCCAACATTTGGGTTTACAAAAGGTGTGTGCACGGTTTGTTCCGCACAAATTGACCGACGACCAAAAATTGCTCAGAATTCAACATTCGAAGGACATCATTAAAGAGGTCAAAAAGGACAAAAACTTCCTTTATAACATTGTGACTGGTGACGAAACGTGGTGTTTTCAATATGTTCCCGAAACGAAACGCCAGAGTGCTGAATGGAAGGCGCCGGACGAGCCGAAACCCAAAAAATCGCGCCTGGAGAAGTCAAAAGTGAAGACAATGCTGATTTGTTTTTATGATTCCAAGGGTATTGTCCACAAAGAATTTGTTCCACCCGGTCAAAACGTTAATGCGGTATTCTACCTAGGAGTTTTGAAGCGTTTGGTGCGCCGTATTCGACGTGTTCGGCCCGAATATCGCGAAGATGGAAGTTGGCGTTTGTTGCACGATAATGCGCCGTCTCATCGATCGACGCTTGTGACCTATTATCTCACCAAAAATCACATTTTAACCATCAACCACTCCCCGTATTCACCGGATATGGCACCGTGCGACTTCTACCTTTTCGGAAAAATGCATTTGCCGATGAAAGGAAAGCGTTATGCAGACGTAGAGGCCATTCAAAAGGCTTGCACCGGCATACTGGCGGGCATACAGGCCAACGAGCTAAAACACTCGTTCGACATGCTTTTGGATCGTGCAAAAAGCTGTATTGAAGCAGAAGGAGACTATTTTGAATAAAATCAAGTGATTTTGCCGAAAAAACCATTTGTTCTGTTTTTTTTTTTTTAAGTCCTGTTTACTTTGGAATCAGCCTTGTATAATACCTCATGTGCTATTAGGGCACTGGGCGCATCAAAACAATGCGTTCCATCGAGACACGTTCGAACTCGATTTTCGCATCGCCCCACCTACTACGCACTAATCAGGATCGTGTTCTAAGTCGACATTCGTATGTCACGCGTGTTCAATAGAATATAATGAGTAGCCGACGAAATCGCGTAAAATTAAAAAATGTATCAAGTGAACCCAAACTTTTGACCGGTAGTGTATTTTTAGTTGCGTAGTAATTAAAGCCCTCGTATTTTCAAAACGAGATGACAAAGCTGTCCAAGCCGATTGATAATTAGCGTTTGTGATGCTAAACTGCTTGATAACTTGAACTGCTTCGCCTGTTAAATGTGATTTTAGATAATGCAACTTTTGCACATCTACCAAGTTTGGGTTTGAATCAATTACCGATAAAAATAGATGACGAAAACTAACCTGATCATTGTAATCTCCAGCGAATTTGGGCAATGAGATTATGGGGAGTTGAGTTGATACCGGATTCGGTGCTTTGGATTCATCACTACTGTCTCCCCTCGCTAGCTTCGGATATCCAATTTTTTCCATCTTTTCCAACTTCTCTATCTGGTCCATCAACTCTCCCTTGAACTCATAATTCAACTCTTCCATGATAGCAAAATGATCTTCTTTGAAGTAGGCTACCTCTAAATCAGCAATGGCTTTTATTTGTTGGATTTTCTCTTGGTTATCTAGCACGTTGTGCCATACCTCAGACCAACCACTTGCACGCCCTGAATAATAACCGTGTGTTCTCTTCACCACAGCAGTTTTTCTTGTATTGGAGCCAAATTTTTGCATTTGCTCCAATAACGATTTTTGTGATCTTAATAAAATATCCATATTTTTTAAAAGTACTACTTTCTACGATAGGAAAATTAAAAAGGACTTACCAGGTTCTATATCCGGCTCGAAGGAGCAAATGTAAACAAAATTTAAAATTATTTAAAGCCGTGCGATAAAAATATGAGTATTTAAGTATTTAGAAATTTCACAAGCAAAATTTGACAAATTATTTATAATTCAAAAAAAGAAAGGTTCTAATTTGGATTGTAAATCTTAAAAAATGCTTAAACTCGATTTTAGATACCGCCGATGATTGTTGTAAGTTTTAGACTGACTTTCCATGAAAAACATTTTTATGATACAACAAAATTTTGATCTGGTCAACAGAATTCCTTTTTCGATGGGAAAAAGGTAAATTTTTCATAATTATACATTTTTTGCGTATCAGCATATTAATTTTGCTTATAAAAATTATTCTCACAATAGGAAAGTGATTAATCAGATTTCTGAAATAAAATTTGTTACCGGAAAGCAAATCTACGGTTTCAAGGAAATTTTCATTTTAAAATCGTGGGATATATTTTTTATAAGCAAAATCAATTTTGCGTTGAACAATGTTAGTTTTGAGAGTTTTTCTGTCCCAATTCTACCATAGGGCATCAAAAAATCGGCTATAGGCCGATTTTAAGTTACTATATGTTTAAACTATGTAAATCTCTTAGTAAGCGGGTCCTGCGTTGAAACGTGTCACTCTGAAACACAGACCAAGCGACTGAGATCACAAAGTCAAATTAAAAATAACCCCATTTTCAACTATAATTATTTACATTACAGACACTTTGAAGCTTTTAAGACTCAATTGCGTGTCTTAAAAAGTCATATAAAAAGTCGTGTCTTTTTAAATTGCGTCTTAAAATAATCTACTGAAAATTAAGCTTTACAGCTTTGAACCAAGATTTTTAAAATCTAGAGTGTTAATCGTGTAATTCTATTGAGACTAAATTGTATCGAAAAAGCATTACCATTCCTATCCCTTTTCGATACGATTTAGCTCAAATCGAATTATACGAATCCACTCCCTATTTTGTATAGAACTCTTGCGGTACCCTCCAGGTTGAAGAACGCAAGTCTCTACGGTATTTAAGAGTGGTGCTATATTTAATTGATAAAATACGGATGAAATACAAATTGGTAATACTTTTACTTTTTTTTCAAAATTATATATAAATAATTTTATTTCATAAAAGTAAAAAAAATTTTTTTTTAAATACACGATTTTATCGTAATTTTTGGTAAACCATTGAATTCTTCAATATTCGCTTGCAAATGAAATTGTCCATTAATCGATTTAATATTTTCCAATTCGATTATATCAGTTTTATCATTCGTTTCGATTGTGAACTTTTCAATATGTTGATTTTCATCTACAACATTTTGTTGTTCAACATTAATTGGTATTTTTATTGGTAATATCGTTCCTTTATTGATGATTAATTGTTCTTTATTCTTTTCATTATTACCATGCCATATAAATATATCATATTTTAAAAATGATAAACTTAATGTTGTCTCCATTAAATTATCACCGATTTTATTATCATCATCCATTTGATAATATGATTGTTTAGCACAACCGATTGCAACAATTTCATCTGGTGGTAAAGTATTTAGTAATTTTGCATCGGAAAATCGTGACATTATTAAAGATTGAATTTTTGGGATTTTCATTGTGCCACCAATTAAAATAATCTAGAAAGAAAAATTATATATGTATATATATATATGTCTACATAGATAGATAGTTAGTAAGTTTTTCGGTCAATTGAACGATGGTTTTATTCGCCATTAAAATAAATACATTTGTTCCATTCTCCGAGCGATTATATTTTCTTAATATTTGAATATCTCCTAAGGCCAAAAGATACACGAACAGAGACTGATTTCAGGAGATCGACAAGAGATTCGTGTACTACAAACACATATCAAACTTGAAAAGCCTGCTCAGAGACCATGTCTCCGAAGTCATTCTTAATCTTAGAACTTTTTTTTGCTCTTCTGAAAGTTTGAAAGATTATAAAGTACCCCAAGCTAGCGAAGCAACCAGAATAAAGTACAAAACCGTCCCCCCTTTCCGTTGCAATAAGTTCAAAAGAGCACGAGCACTGTCACCCAAACGTACAATTTGTAGCTCTATCTATGTCAGAAGTGGATAGAAAATTGTTTGAAAATTTACAGTCGCAATCTGAAAGACGTCATTACGTCAGAGATAGGAACTTTATAGTTACTTATTCTTTGCCAAAACCTTACTTTGTGTTTCTTCACCGTTTGGTCTGGTAAATGATTTCTCAGGATCTAAACCACTAGTTACAATCAAAAGATATATAATTCCAATATTAATATGAATATTACTTCCTAATGTGTTGCAATGTTCAGAGAATGCTCATTCTAAAGGTGACATTAGGCAGTCAGTTATTATGAATATAAAATGCATTTTGAATTAAAAATTCTACTAACTCCCTTTCTTCTGGCATTTTATACAATTTAAGTTTTTGGTATTCACTTCCAAAAGAAAAGCCCGTTCAAAATTGCATTTGTCAAAAATGAAAAATTTATCTTCGCAAGTTTGCGCAAATAATCAGCTCCAGGGCATGTTTATTTTTGACATAAGCTTCGCAATTCTGCGAAGTCTTTTAAGCATTTTGATTGGTTCAACGAATTGTCAAAAATAATCAAATATTGTAATTTCGCAAGTTTGCGAACTCGTGATAAGCCCTACTATATCAGTACGTTTATGTGCATATCGAAACGGTACGATTAAACAATTTTAGTTTCCGAAACGGCCCGATTGTGTTGTTATTGGGCTTTATTTTGGTACGGACCAGATCAAACCGAACTGGTTTGGTTTATGCATAAACGTCCTGTATGATACTAATTAAATCCTTGTTTAAAATTTGTCAGTCCATCTTCATGATAATGTATAACCAGGAATAGAATCATGTAATTCGATTGAGATTAACATGCTTATTCTGCCGTTGTGTGCAAATTTTTAGTCATAACAAACTTGCAACTACAAATATTATGACTGCTGAGAAAATTCGTATTCTGGCAGGCGAGTCATAATTATGCCGAAAATACGAATTTATAACAGTTTAAACTGTTATAATTCGCGAGCGAGTTGTTATGGTTATTTGAGAAATACTGTCGAAAATGTTTGTTTAGGTTTGAAATTTTTCTGTAGGTGTAAAATTATTTGTATTTAAAAAAAATGGTGGGAATTATTCCATATTTATCAATTAAATAACTCAGAGAACATATAAAATTTCGTTGTGATGTGCAAAATATTTTGTGATAATTTTGTATGACAATGGTGAGTTATGAGCGCGTCAGAATACGAATTAGTCTTTAAAAGTTATGACAGTGACGTAATGTTATGATCGTTATGACTGGGCTTAGAATAAGCATGGTAATTTGAAAAACCTGTATCAAAAAAAAGGTATACTTACTTCATCAATTTTAAATTGCTCCGGATTAATTTTCATCAATGATTTATTCAATATCAATAAGAATTCATTTAGAACTGGTTGAATTAGATTCTCATAACGTGCCCTCGACATTTGTACATTAAAATCGATACCATCCATTAATGAATCAATATAAATTTGTGTCGATTGTAATGTTGTTAAAATATGTTTACAATTTTCAGCTGAATTACGAATTTTCGCCATCGAACGACGACTTTCATTCGGATCTAAATGATATTTTTTTGAAAATTCTTTACCTAGAAGAAATTTTTGACAAATTTAATAACATAAAAATCAATAATAAAAAAAGCATTACTAATAAAATCAACTAGAACATCTGTAAATTGTTTGCCACCAATATAAAATGGTTCCGTTGAATCAACAACCGTATATAAACCATTTATAATATTAAATAATGTAAAATTTGTTAATAGGCCACCAGTTTTAATACATAAAACATATTTGTTCATAATATCATCATTATTGATATTAGTTTCACCTAATTCATATGCTAAACAAGCGGCGGTCGGTTCTGGTATCACTTGGGTAACATTAAAACCAGCTTGTTTAGCTGCATTCGATATATTTTCATATGATTCAATTGGATAATATAATGGTATTGATATAACAACAGATGGATGATCATCAGATAAATGGCAATGTCTTGCTAATTCTGAAGAAAAAACAAAAAGAGAAATAAATTATTAAAACCTTTCAATAAAAGATATAACATGTGATTCATCGTGAGGTAGTTTTTTCAATCGGGATTTTTTCTTTTTTCACATCACGCGTGAATAGTGTGAAGCTGTCATTGCAGTTTGAATCAGTAATGAATATCATTTCATCATGAAGACTTACACCGGCACAGCGTCTCTAAATGGGCTACTGAACAGCTTAATGATGATCCGCCGTTTTATTGCAGAATTTTGTTTAGCGATAAGACCCATTTCTAACTAAATGGATACGTCAATAAGCAAAATTGCCGGTATTTGGGCTGATGAACAACCCGAAGAGTATCAAGAGCTATCGTTGCATCCAGCGAAATGTTTGAACAGTTTGGTGTGATTTATGGACTGGCGAAATCATCAGTCCATATTTGCTCAAAAATGAGAATGGCCATAACGTAATCATCAATTGCACCCCCGTTATCGGGCCATAATGATGAAATATTTGCTATCTGAAATTCAAGCCCGTAATGTCGGTGATATCTGGGTTCAACTAGCCATACAGCGCGTGAAACAATGAAAATGTTGAGAAATCATTTCGATGATTTCACGCTTCTGACCGATGAATCGACCTCCTAGATCACCTCTGGATTATTTTCTTTAGGGTTAGGTGAAGTCTATAAAGGGGCCCATAAACGAAAAACACTGTTGTCAACCTGATTGTCAGCTTTTGCCACAGACGAAACGAGATGTTGGCAACCAAGTTGTCAACATCACTTCCGAGGCATTGTTATCGTCAGTAAGTTCACAGCGCGCAATTCAATTCACAACTGCTGTTGACAACCATGTTGTCGATACAACGTGGTCGCCAACATCAGACTCCGTTCACCGAATATCCGATGTTTTCCAAAATTTTTGAAAACAACCAACATTGTTGACAACATGAGATACAAACCACCAACACGCCCACAGACGTCTCACATCGACACCAACACAGCAAGTTGGCAATAAGGTTGACAACAATGTTTGTCGTTTAAGGACCCCTTAACGTCATCGAAGATAAGCCAGCTGCGATTGACGCCTTAAAAGCAAACATTACTCGAGCTATTTGCCAGATTCCAGTGGTAATGCTCGATCAAGTTGTTCAAAATTGAACCACCTAAAGCGTTGATGCGGTCGGTGCTCAGCATTTGAATGACATAATCTTCAAACAATAAATAATATCAATTGTTTTTTCGGTTCTTCTTAATGAAGTTTTCACCATCTCATCACATTCAGTTTTCACTGTGTTTTATTTCAAAATATTTTCCCTCACGATGAATCTGCCGTTATAACCATTTTGTATTTGTTATTACCAAAACTAGCTTTAAATAGTTCGACAGTAACATCGAATGGCGTCATTTTACGATAGATACTCTTCTCATCATTATTATCATCACCATTTTTATGATTTATTATTGTACCAGAATTTTGTAGTTTCAATTGAAATTCTTTTGTTTTTCTATCAAATTTACATGTTATATATTTTAAGGCTAATTCATAATTATCATCGGTTATATCATTACGTAACAATTGAAAACTATTACATATTGTTGATTGTAATTTTGTGGACATTTTTTGTTTTGCTGTTAAACCAATTTCAATTTCATCAGCATTATCCGATAGAAGAACTGCTTGTGATACACGATCACCATGTTTGTTAGCGATTACTTCAACTTTAAAATCATCCTGAAATGAAAAAGAAAAAAGAATAAAAATTCATTTTTTTTTTTTGTAAAAGTTAAGAATTAAGAGCTAAGTAACTATTTCTATTTGTTTGCCGAGTTTAAAATTTAAGATTTGGAAAGCTAATATTTCTATAATTATTGCTTTTCATATATTTCATTTATATTGCATTTAAACAATAGAACCCAAATTGGTGCACTAAAATAAATAATTGTCTTTGAACATAGAAAAACAATTCTCGAATTTATAATTCTTGATATTTTAAGAAAGAGTTGTATTTGAGAGCTTGCGCAAGTTGGTTTTTTTCGAGTTGTCGAGAAAAGTAGTCGACTTTTTTTACGCTGAAAAAAAAAATAAAAGAAAAAATCAAATTGATAAAAATATAAAATATTAATTTTTTCTCCTTCTTGCCTAAGATTAGGTCAAGTAAGGGTTTAATTTAAGTTTTTCATAATAACAAAATTAATATGACTTTTGCGGCGCTACGGCGAAAGTAAAAAGACTGCAAATTGTGAATGACAAGATTATGGACCCAGATAACAATATGTCGAAAAAACAAAAAAAAGAAGCAATGGCTAAATTAAGATTGCCTTTTACTTATGATTTGGTTGATGACAATGGTGCGGATCCATTAGCTTCTGGATCTGGTTTAAATGATAGCTGGACTTATCCAAAATTAAATCCGAGTAATGAAGACAGCATGGACGAATCTAGTGCTCATCTGGATAACTCAAATTGGAAAAATATGTCAACGAAAAATTCCGAGAATCGTTTCAAAGTACTGGAGGAGTTAGGAGACAAGGAAGTGGACACTAACTTTAGAAGAACATCAAAAGATAAGAATAATAACAATATTAACGCTAATAACAATAATTTACATAATAATAACAAATCTGCAGATAATCTTAGGCAAAAAATAGATTGGTGTCCTCCAATTTATGTTCATGGGGGAAATGCAAGAGGAGTGATTGATTCCATTACACTTAATTACTCCAATAAAGTAAATTTAAAAGTACAAAATACTGGAATAGGTAAATTTAAAGTTTTTGTGTCTGATTCAACGATACATAGATATATTTTGAACACTTTGATATCAGTGAAAGTGAACGGTTTCACATTCACACCAAAGGCTTTGAAGAAGGACACTCTGCTTCTAAAGGGAATTACGTCTGAGTATACTCCTGTGGAGATACTTGCAAGTATTAAGGAAAAAGCTCCAACTGTTGCAATTTTTAAAATTTCTCCCTTCTCTACCCCTAGATCTGGGGATCAAGTACTCGATTTAAATATGTTTATAGTACAATTGGAACCAGGGCAAAATGTCAGTGAGTTGATTGATATTAAGTACTTGTTATATCAAAAAATAACTTGGGAAAAGATAAATAGGTCGGGCCCTATACAATGTTTTCGATGCCAAAGATTTGGTCATATCAGCCAAAATTGTGCGTATGAGAGGAGATGCGTAAAGTGCGGTACCAATCATGTCAAGGACAATTGCCCTAGGGCAAATTCTCAGAAGGCCTTGTGCACAAATTGTACGCAAGAGGGACACCCAGCTAGCTATAGGGGTTGCCCGGAATACAAAAACTATTTGGAAAAAAAAGAACAGTTTAAATTGAAAATTGAAAATAAACGTAGTTTTATTAACAAATCTGTTAACAACCTAATTAACTCTAACCTAACTTTTGCCAACGTTGTTGCGCCTAAAGCCTCTGTGGGTAACCCATCAGATGGAATACTAATGAATGATTTTCTAGGTGAATCAAATGTTCTTTTTGGCATGCCATTAGCGGATCTGCTCAAAAAGCTACAAGTATTTTGGCCTAAGTATTTACAAATCAATAACCAATTCGAAAAAATGCAAGCATACCTCAGCTTTTGCTCGTCACTTGCTAAGAAATAAATGTTCAATATTAAAATATTCCTTCGGGATTGCAAGTTTTAAACTACGTGTTCTTCTTCAGCAGTTCTTTGCCTGAAACCGTAACATAAATCAATAAAAATCTAAATGATATCACTTAATTAAATAATATTTTTGATTCATGAAAGTGTTCAAATAGGAATCATTTACTCGTTTTGCATTTTATTTTTTTAAACTAAGTGATAAGTAGATAATAGTTATGTTAAAATATAAACACATGTCATGTGCCTTAATGTTTACCTTATAGTACAAATAAGCTTTCTAGTATTAAGGTGGTAAAAAGAAAAACAGAAGGAAATTCTATTTATTTTTTTATGTTTAGTTGGTAACCCCAATTAAGATTTTGACGTCTTATTGTAATTGTATCTACATCTTACATATATGTATAAGTCAAGGTGCTCTTGTAGCACTCTGTTCTTTTTTTTTTCTTTTTCTTTTTTTACAATTGTTACCTAGTTTTAAGTTAATTTTTAGTTCTGATTGTAGTGCCGGGAGCAAGCACTCTGCATTTATCTTTTCTTAAAAACATAATAATTTAAAATCGACTTTTGTATTAATGTATAAAATATTGAACTCTATTAAATTGCTAGCTAGGCAAATTATAAGCCAGCGTATTATCATTTAATTTTAAGCTTAGTATCAGTAAAATCAATACGTTTGTAAAATTTCAATGTACTTGTTAAAGCCTCAATAAAACAATACATACAATGAAAAAAAAAAAGATATTTTAAGAAAAAATTCTCAGTGAAAAGCGAAGGATACGAATTCTTTTCTATCGAAAAATCAGCGTCTTTATATTTTACTGTAATAGTTCGATTTCTCAAATTATGTGGGAAAATTAATTAATTAAAAAACAAATTATTTTATTTAACACAAAATATTGAAAAATAAATTAAACCACAGTACGCACAATATTACGACTAATATTTTATTTAGTTATTTTCTTCGTGTCAAATACGCAACCCATTCATTTAAATTCTGCGGCCCGTTGATTCCATAAACCTAACAGTGCATTGCGGCTCATAGTCGAAATTTAATATTTGATCGTTTGAATTTCCGTAAGACATAATTGCACTGTTGACTAAAGTGTAACTAATAATAAAGTCGGGAAAACTAGCGAAGTAGCCAGAAAAAGCACGTGGCAATAAGTGTGAAAGAATAGGCAAGAGTACATACAGTTTTCATAGGCAAAATCCATCAGGAAGAGAGAGAATGAAGTGTTTTAAAAAAGTACATGAAAAACTTAAAAACCTTATATTTCTTCATTGCCATACAAATTTCAACACGTGCTTCTTTGCTTAGACTTAGATTATATTACTCTTTCACCCATATGTATAATATCACAGAGTATATAAACAGAGGAACTTTTATATATAAAATTTGTGTACGCTGTGTTTTCCTATCCGTGTGTAAAAAAAATCCCTAAAGTTAACATAGTAGAACGCGTGATTTTTATTGGAGGAATGGGACGCGATCTTCATTGTGATTTATTCCCCCAAAAAATTTCTGAAACATTTTGAAGCACCAATTAACTACAAAAGAGCATGGCTGGTTTTCAAAAGCAAAAAAAATATGGTCTTATACAGGGTGACACAAAATGAAC
Source organism: Xylophagus ater (assembly GCA_963422695.1). Taxonomy (NCBI): domain Eukaryota; kingdom Metazoa; phylum Arthropoda; class Insecta; order Diptera; family Xylophagidae; genus Xylophagus; species Xylophagus ater. The sequence continues at coordinate 58,818,494 of OY730480.1, forward strand.
GTTTTGTATTATTTAGGAGCCATTAAGTCCCTTGCAGTATGCGCTGTGGCTCCATCTTGTTGGAACCAAATCGTGGTTTTCCACAGCTGTCCTAAAAATTTCCCAACATCTTCCGATATTGAGCACTATTAATGGAAACTGCAACACCGTCTTTATTTTCGAAGGAATTTGGACCAGTGATCCTCTCAGACGATACACCGCATCAAACAGTACAGTACAGTGTAATTGTCGTTGATGAATTGCTTTTGGATTCTCTGTAGCCCATATCCTGCAGTTCTGCTTGTTTATGAAACCGTTTAATTGGAAATGGGCTTCAATGCTCATTATCAAATTGTTAAAACAATGGACCGTTCATGTTCAAAATAAAGTTGGATGATTTTGGTTCGTTGTTCGATTGTGTATTGTTCCATTTCACATTCAACATTACAAAATCCTGAAATAACATTTTTAAAAAAATTGAACAAAAAATTATCAATAATTCACTCTACAACATTTTGCGCCACCCTGTCTTTCCTCTAATATGTACATATTTCTTTTAAATGCAATCTCAAAGACGAGGGGGACAACGTTTGCGGAGACAGGTGTTTGATTTTTTGCCAATATGAAAATATTTTTGGTGATTTGATTCCATGAAAAATATATTTCAATATAATTTCTGGTAGAGTTTCTGGACAAGTGATGTTTTAAGGCAGAGGGGAACACATTTTTTAGAAATACTCTTTTTGTGTTGTATTATCACAGATTGTGTGGTTTTTTTTAAAGAAATTTTAAAATCAATGTGCCGATCTGTGAATACATTTTCTATAAAACAAAATTAGGAAAGGTCAGTTTTTTAAGCGATTTTATGATTTTTGTTTTTTTTGCTAGCTAAAAATTTTTTTAGGGAATGCATATAAATTGCAATATCGGGAAATATATAGTAAATATTTTTCTTAAGGCTTATGAGGAAAATCTCTCTCAAAAATGGATTGATTATTCATTATTGCCAAAATAATGGCTATGAAATTGGTGTATTCGTCCAACGCTACCAATTGCGAAGCAGATGACGACGATTTTCTAAATTTGGATTGGAAGGCAATATTGAATTCAGAAGAATCTTATATTACCCAAGACACAACTGGATCAGATTTAACTTCTCGCACCTTTTCTCCGTTAGACGACCCGGAAATTGAACACGAAGATTTTAAAATTTTTGATAGCCCTAATGACACAGGTGCTCAACGCTTTTTTTCTGGTTTTATTTTATTTAAAGTTCTTGCGAAATTGAAATGTCTAGACTGTTGCGCATGCATGATTAATTCAGAATCTTCAATGACAAAAGCTTCCGAAGCCTTAATTTTTTTCAAAAATTTTAGCCAAAATTCTGATTTTGGCAAATTAATTAATCCGACTGATATGTGTGCCGAGATTTTTAATCTACATTTCAATGTTTTTAATATCATTTTTGAAGAAAGCCCGGAGGTTAAAAACATTAAAAAAATTATAGAAGCTAAATGTTTTGAAGAAAACAATTCTTTATACGGGCATTGGTTCTGTGAAGAAAACCCGTGTTTTGATCATAGAAAAAAAAGTGCTTAGTTACATGATCTTAGTTCTCCTCAGAAAGCACTGTTCCTTTAAAATGAATAATTCAAAAAAGTCTTCAAGTAAATCTTCTCAAAACAAATTAAAAAAACTGAAAACATAATCAATCCATTTTTGTACACGTACGCGTTTTCCATACCTTTAATGTGCAATATTTTATGCAGAAATTGAATGCTTTGCTTTTATTTTTTAGAATCTTGTATGTTTAATAGAATACCTTGTTTCAGTTTTTTTATAGAATGCAAACTATTTATTTTTTAATTTTAATTTTGCTTTAAACTAAGTATGAATTATTTATGTTATTTATTTTTTGCTGCTTTATGTATGCGTATAGTTTATTTAGCTGTTTTCTAAATCCACAAATAACCCACTAACATATCCTACCCCTTCCTTTCCTGGCAAGAATTCTCTCGGCTTCACGTGCCCTTGCTGAACTGCAATTACATCTGTTTGAAGTACAATAATTTTTTTATTGACCTATTCCAGTTTTAATTGTTGACTAAGAGAGATTTTCCTCATAAGCCTTAAGAAAAATATTTACTATATATTTCCCGATATTGCAATTTATATGCATCCCCTAAAAAAATTTTTAGCTAGCAAAAAAAACAAAAATCATAAAATCGCCTAAAAAACTGACCTTTCCTAATTTTGTTTTATAGAAAATGTATTCACAGATCGGCACATTGATTTTAAAATTTCTTTAAAAAAAACCACACAATCTGTGATAATACAACACAAAAAGAGTATTTCTAAAAAATGTGTTCCCCTCTGCCTTAAAACATCACTTGTCCAGAAACTCTACCAGAAATTATATTGAAATATATTTTTCATGGAATCAAATCACCAAAAATATTTTCATATTGGCAAAAAATCAAACACCTGTCTCCGCAAACGTTGTCCCCCTCGTCTTTGAGATTGCATTTAAAAGAAATATGTACATATTAGAGGAAAGACAGGGTGGCGCAAAATGTTGTAGAGTGAATTATTGATAATTTTTTGTTCAATTTTTTTAAAAATGTTATTTCAGGATTTTGTAATGGGGAATGTGAAATGGAACAATACACAATCGAACAACGAACCAAAATCATCCAACTTTATTTTGAACATGAACGGTCCATTGTTTTAACAATTTGATAATGAGCATTGAAGCCCATTTCCAATTAAACGGTTTCATAAACAAGCAGAACTGCAGGATATGGGCTACAGAGAATCCAAAAGCAATTCATCAACGACAATTACACTGTACTGTACTGTTTGATGCGGTGTATCGTCTGAGAGGATCACTGGTCCAAATTCCTTCGAAAATAAAGACGGTGTTGCAGTTTCCATTAATAGTGCTCAATATCGGAAGATGTTGGGAAATTTTTAGGCCAGCTGTGGAAAACCACGATTTGGTTCCAACAAGATGAAACAACAGCGCATACTGCAAGGGACTTAATGGCTCCTAAATAATACAAAACGTTCATTTTGTGTCACCCTGTATAAGACCATATTTTATAAATAAATTTTTTTTTCCTTTTGAAAACCAGCCATGCCCTTTTCTGAATAAGTAAAATATTTTTTTTTTTAATCTCTGTTTTGATTCGTCCTTCATAATTATTTAGAAATTTTTTGGGAGAATATCAGAATAAAAATGGCGTCCCATTTAATCATTTTATTCAAATTATTTTGAAGAGGTGGTAATGCGATAAATCACACACACACTCTCAATTTTGACCGTTCAATACTAATGAAACTTTCGGGGCAAACTGTTCCCATACTGATATCGGATTTGGATCTTCTATGACTTCCATCTTTTTTGATAATATGTAGCTATCTATGCCAGCAGTGGATAGAAAATTTTTTGAAAAAGAGCAGGCAAAATTTGAAAAACGGTGATACGGTAAGGATAGGAAGTTTCGCGACTTTATTATTAATTGCACATTGCTGTTGACACACTTACCTATTTTTATGCCCTATGGTAGGTATCATGGTTGTGTAGAGAATCAAAAGGTATGTCGATCAATGCATGTTCGTTTGTCCGTCCCTTGTACACGGACGGACGAACTCAAAAACGTGTTATCCGATTTTGTTGAAATTTAGAACGTTAGTTGGTTCTTCCTTAGGTGGATCTAGTATTGCATTTCAGTAAAATCGACTGAGGGCAAACGAAGTTATTAAGCAAAAACTAGGGTGACCAGAAAATTTTGTCTTTTTTTGTTGATGGTTTTACGGATTTAGTTTGAAAATTTGTGAATCAATTTTGTTTAAATTAATTATATTAGTTAAATAAGTAAATAGGCGATACCATATTAAATTTCAGTAAAATCAGTCTAAGGATAGAGCAGAAAGAATAAATCCTAGATGAAAATAAGTCTGTTCATCGAATTTTTTTGATGTACTTTAAAAACTAATTCACAGATTTGAATAAAATTTGCAGATTAGATTTATGCTATTATTAGTTTATTTATTAATTAGTTTCAATGTAAAGTTCTTGCCCTTTATGCTCATATCCATAGAAAATGGGAAAAATGCCATAAATTCTTCTATACATATTTCCCGGTGAGATTATATGTTAACGGATTTAACCTCATTTTATATACATTCTTTTAATTAAAATACTTTTATGTCACGTAATATTTTACTATGAAATTTCAAAATTAAAATAATTCCGGAAAATTTTATACAATTTATATTTTATGATAAATTGTTAGTTTCACTTTTTTTTTGATTTTGTTTTTATTTACCTTTACTGATGCAATACAAACTGTACTGTTTCCTAATTTTAAACCAAAACGTGGCCACATTTTTTTAAATTTTATTTACAATAATAATTTTATATATATAAATATTTTATACAATTAATACATTTCTTTTTAAAGAAATATTAAACCAAAAAAAACAACACACACCACACAAAATGCAAAAGAAAAAACCCACAAAATGTGGTGTACGCTTACCCTCTGCAATAAAGAAAGAAAAATTTTCCAAAACGTGTTTTTTTTATTAGGAAATTTGCGCCGGTTTACACGCGGTGTTTTCTGGGTAGAATTCTACCGCAGCCATAGGCATCGGTGGGTTGAAGGTGAGGCAGAAGATCTACCTCTCGAAATGTTGGCGCAACGCAATGACTTAAATACTACTGGACTAGGATTCGCTTACTCCAAGGGTGTCCAACCTTTTTGTTTCCCTGGGCCGCATTGGAAGGAGACATGGTGTTTTGGGCCGCAAGTATATTACTATGTATAAATCCATATCATAAAATGAATGTGATGCTTGGCATTGAAGTTGAGAAACTAAGCCGTCAATATCTGGTTCGATTGACGTGGTTACCTGACAATTGTCAGGCAGCTCTCAAGGTGTTCATCCAACATGTTGGTTCTAATTTTACACTTAGTATGTTTCATTCTTCACTTAACCCACTAGGTGACAAACAACAGAACAGTGTAGCTGAGCGAGACACAGAAAGAGAATTTACTACATAACGAAAGAGCTTTCTGTTCTGGTTCTCTTTCTGTTGTTTGTCACTTGGCAGCTTTAGCACGAGAGCGCAGACACACAAATCATTCCTCAAAAAAATGGAATTGCTTCAGCAACTTTGAATATTTTCGGGCCGCATTGATACTTGCTTTGGGCCGGGTTGGACAGCCTTGGCTTACTCGCTCATGGCTAAAATGTTCCTCAGGGGCAGAAACCTCTTTTTTTTACCATAAATTTTAAAAACACCAAATAAAATTCACATTAATTTTTAAACACCGAAAAATTCAAATTAAAAATTATTTTAAATTTTTTTGTATATGAATTATTAATAAAAATGCAAAATAAGTTATGAAAACCAAAGAATTATTAATTTCTGTCCTGTTTCCAATCCCTGGTTAGTTCCAAATTCTGCAACTATCTGTCTTTTTCGTCATGGTCGAATTTTTCAGGTCTGCCAACTTAATATGATCAAAATCACAGACGTGTTGTCGCCAAATTTAAAAATTTGGTTTGCGTAGTGAACATTTAGTTACAAATTGGGCGATCAACTGCAGAGAAAAATAAAGAAACACAGGAATGAAATCGATTGCAAAAAATTAACGAAAATCGATAGACAGAAAAGGGTCAAACACTGAATTTTTAAATAAAATAGATTTTAAAAAAATTAGGTTTTCAAAAATATTTGTTTATATTGGAATAATATATTCATTATATTCAAAATAATTATTTCAATTTTACAATCCGAAAATGTAAAAAAAATGTTATTGCAAATAAAATAAATTGAACAAAATTATATTTTTGTTTTATTTACCTTATTTTAAAATACAAAATTTATATTTGCAAGAAATTCAAAAAATTGAATAATTCCCGCTATAATTGTTTTTCGCTTCGTGACAAAAAAGTCAACCATTTCTGATGTTGGCAGTATTATGCGTTCGGCGCGAGAAAGATAAGTCCGAAAATGTGCCATTTGCTTCTGAAGGAATTTATTGCTTCGAGTAATCTAGTAATATATATATCTATGCTTCGAGTAATCTAGTAATGCATATATCTATAGCGCATCGGAGTTTTTTACGCACGCAAACAAGAGTCACTATTTGTGTCGGTTTCAAAAAAAATTGGAAGTTCGATTACTGACCGTCAACAGGCGATCATAATCTAAAAGTACATAGTAAATAGTAAAATAATAGATCCTAACAGTTTGGCGGTTTAAGTTCGACTGATGGTGTGCTCACATGCGCTAATACAATCCTTGTGTTGCTTGTATAAAAGACTATGGTCTAAATATACCTCGTCTAATCGGTTTGGTAGATTTCTACTCCAAACTTAACGATAGATTTCTTCCGCGTGTAATCCGGCAGGAAAAGAAATTTGATTTTTGAAATAAATAACGGAAACATTTTTTTGCCATTTAGAGCTGAATGTTCCACAATACATGAGCATTCAGCCCGTCGAATTCATATTTTTAACGCCGCCACTACGCCACAACGCATAAGCAATAGAAATGCAAGTGCATTTCAAAATAACTTCAGTTTCCCCTGCACGTGTCTTATCCTGTTCTCTTTAATCAAAGTTTATGACTATCGTAAAGGGCCCCATAAGTGACAGGCTTTGTTGTCAACCTGGGTTCCGTTCACTCTTAGATTAGGGAAAATATGGATAGGCCTTTCGCAGGGGAAATTGAAGCACTTTTGGAATTCACTTGCATTTTATTGCTTATGTGTGCGGCGTAGTGGTGGCGTTAAAAACATGAATTCGGAGGGGCAACATTGCAAATGGGCCAAAAGCTCATGCATTCTGGAACATCCGAATTGCAAAAAAATGTTTGCGTTTGATTGCTACAAAAATCAAGTTTTCTTAAACTTACAAAATTAAATTATTAAATAATAATTATAAATATTTATGTGCCTATATATTTCTTTCCTGCGTAAACCAATAGCCGAAAGCCATTTCATACGTAGAGCCTCATTTTTTGGAAACTCCAAAACCAAGAAAAAAAACATTTAAAACTGAAAATGCTGAATTTTCAAAAATTTCAACGAATTTTAAGAATTGCCCCCATTTTAACCAAAAACTGACTGTCACTGGTAGATTTCATTGAAATCAAATTAAAAAAAAGTGGGATTTGACGTTTCGGCGTGGATTAAAAAAAAACGAATTTTTTACTAATTTATGAATTAACATAATTTCTATTTGATTACCAATAAGTAATTAAACACCATAAAAACTTTTTTTTATACGGCAAGAACGAAAATTCGCACATTTTAATAAAAAATATGTCAAACTTAGCTGTGAAAGAAAATTCCACGAATTTTTGGATGTTGTTTGTTATTACACCCAGAAATTAAACACTTTATATAGGAAATTTATTAACTTTGATTATTTAATTCAAAAGAATTTGGTTTGGAATCCGAAACGTACTAAAAATTAGAAATTAAAAAAACGCAATTTTTTCCCCTCCAAATTTGACAGTTCGGCGTGAAAATCGATGCTTCAGACACAGATATTTTAAAAACGAGTTAATGCCTACGCTTGCGTTCACTCGATCACACCGGTGTAAAAAAAGTCGGTGTAAGTTAATGTCAAAAAAGCCGGTGTCGAAAAATGTAAGTTGCTTGCGAGTGAACGATCGTAGTCGTAGTCGTAGTCAATTAGTGTCATTTCGAAATGTCAATTGGAGAAAATGCGCATTTATAGGTTAATTAATGTACTATAATTATTAAAATTACTTTCATGAAATCCATTTATTTTTAATATTTTATTTAGTAATAAATATTTATATAAAAAACATATTCCATGGTTTCACTTTTTTTTATAAATTTAATATTTTAAGTTTTTTTCGAATATAATCTAACGAATTGAATATAAACTTATTACTAAAACTATAATTTTTCTATAAATTTGACAAAAAATAAAAAAAAATACTGAATTAATAAAAATTTGTTTTGAATTCAAAATCAAACTGACGAAATAGAAATGACAATAATCGACTATAGTCCATGACATTGGTTGAAAAAAGTTACTCTTTTTTACACCGGTGTTAATGAATGAACGACAGTGTCGGTACCATGACGTCATTGTAGTCGAAAAATGTTGACCAGTGAACGCAAAAGTGTAACTTTTAGTCGCGTTTAGTTACATTTAGTTGGAGAGTGAACGCAGCCCAGGAGTTCAAAAATTCTAACTGCTTAGATTAAGATTGTTAAGTTTTGCCAGAAATGAAACTAAATGTTGGCAACCAAGTTGTCAACATCACTTCCGAGGTAATTTTATCGGCAGTAAGTTCACAGCGCACAATTCAATTCACAACTGCTGTTGACAACCATGTTGTCGATACAACGTGGTCACCAACATCAGACCCCGTTCACCGAATATCCGATGTTTTCCAAAATTTTTGAAAACAACCAACATTGTTGACAACATGAGATGCCAACCACCAACATGCCCACAGACGTCCAACATCGACACCAGCACAGCAAGTTGGCAACAATGTTGACAGCAATGTCTGTCGCCTATCAGCCCCTTAAGTATATTGAGCAGACCCCGTACACGTGTAGACGTCATTACTTGTTATCTATACAAAACTATTCCATTTCTTGTTGGATTTATTGATAGAAAAAACAGTCGTTTTGACATTTACTTACTAATGGCTTTTTTTTTGTTTTGAAAAAAAACTAGTTTTTTTGTTTTGTTTTTTTTTTCATATTGTTGACACGTCGAAGAATTTTTACTTTTATTAAAAAAAAAACAAAAAACTTGATGTCAGCCTAAAATTTTCTTCAAATATTAGAAGTGAGAAATAAATTCACCAAAAATTTTTAGTATTGAAAATAATACAAACAAAAAAAAAGGAAAAAAGCTATGAATTAAGTAAAATGCCCAGAAAAAGAATTTCGTAAACAAAAATTTGAAGATAAAAAAGTATAAAATATATCAAAAAGAGCAAAAAAAAAGAAATATCCAGTGACAGAACATCCTTAGGGAGCGGACAGAAAAAGAGGAAACAAAAATAGAAAAATGGAAGAAACTTTCATATTACTTTTGCTTTGCGTTGTGATGTTAGTCGGATCTTATTTGGCCGGAAATATTCCGTTAGTTGTGAATTGGTCTGAAGTAAATATATGGAATTTTGTATTTGTGAAAAACATGTTTATTTTTAAGAATTTCCTACAAAAAATTTTTAGGAGAAATTAAAAGTTGTGACTGTATTCGGTGCTGGACTTTTAGTTGGGACTGCATTAACTGTTATAATTCCGGAAGGTATACGAGCCCTGTACGACGATAATATACAACATATCGAAACGAACTCAAATAAAGATTCGTTAACATCAAGCGTTCAATCGAATATTCTTAAAGATCATGCCGAACATAACGATCATTCCAGTACGATTGGGCTTTCATTAGTGTTGGGTAAAGAATCAAAATGTATTATCTCTTTAAAATACTATTAAAAAAAAACAATTTATTTCCAATAAAAGGTTTTATATTAATGATGTTAATCGATCAGATTTCCATAAGAGGTAACGAAGGCCCAACAGGATCTACGACATCTACTGATAAAAATATAACAGCAACATTAGGATTAGTTGTTCATGCTGCTGGTATTTATTTAAAGGGTGTCCTAAAATTCACGCAAGTAGTAATCTTGATAGAAAATACAGGTTTATAATTAAAAATTGTAAATTTTTTATTGATTCATAAAGTATACAGTATTTGGTTGTCTATGGAACAGCATATCGGGTAAATGGCCTCCACGGCTTTGCTGGCACATACGCACTCTTTGGTTGACATTTTCTATGACCGTTTTGCATAAATGTGGCTGAATTTCGTTGATACAGCACTCAATTTTCTTTCTTCAAGGCGTGGAGGGTTGTGGGCTTTTTGGCATAAACCTTAGACTTCAAAAAACCCCAAAGTAAAAAGTCCAACAGGGTTAAATCGCATGATTTGGGCGGCCAATTCTGATCACCAAAATGGGAAATTACACGTCCAGGAAATGACTCATGCAGTAATCGAATTGCTTCTCGGGCAGTATGGCATGTGGCGCCGTCTTGTTGAAACCGCATATCGTCCACATCTATATTTTGCACTTTAGGCATAAAAACTGGATTATCATGTCGCGATAGCAGTGCGGGTCTGGTGTAATATCCCGGACCCATATATTTGAAATCAATCAGTATAAATCCTTAAGGGGGTGGCGAGCAGAGAGTAGCGCAGCGACCATGCATTAAGTCACTACTAATATCATAAAAATAAGAAAAAATTTTAAAAAAACAATTGATAACTAAATGACAGCATCCGTGCAACGGTCCATTTTTAATAACCCTGAACTGTCAGCTGTCACGCTGTCTTTTTCTCGTTGGCAACATTTTACCGCACAAATGGCGCAGAATTTAAATCTTGCGTGAATTTCGGGAAACCCTTTATTAGTTTTGAAAAACAAAAGAACATTTGAAACATTTCATTTTTTAGCTGATGGTGTTGCATTAGGTGCTGCCGCAACTACAAGTCACAAAGATGTTGAAATGATTGTATTTCTAGCAATTATGTTACATAAAGCTCCGGCAGCATTTGGTTTAGTTAGTTTCTTATTACATGAAGGTTATGATCGTCAAAGGATACGTAAACATTTAGGGATATTTTCATTATCTGCACCGTTATTAACATTATTAACATATTTCGGTATTGGACAAGAACAAAAAGAAACCTTAAATTCGGTAAATGCGACCGGTATTGCAATGTTATTTTCTGCTGGTACATTTCTTTATGTTGCAACTGTTCATGTTCTACCAGAATTAACACAAAATGAACCGCATCATAGGCATATCAGTTCAACAACATCGACATCAACAACACAAATCCATTATAGCCATTTAGAAGATCAAATTATAACAAAAACAAAAGGTTATTCCGGTTTACGAAATACCGAATTATTTATAATGATTTGCGGTGCGCTTTTACCGCTTGTTATAACATTCGGTCATCATCATTAGTTCAAATATGTTTTTCTTTCCAATTCCTTTTTTTTTGTTTTTAAGATTAATTTTTATGTAATTTGAAATAAATGAAATTTAAGAGAAAGATTTTGGTTTTTTTTTTAATTGATTTTTACTGAATAGGAAAAATCAAAGGAGTGGGACGAAAGTGGGAACAGGACCGAATTAAAAACTAAAAGAATTAAACTAAAGAAGAATACACTAGAATAACTGCCAACATTCAAAATAAGTTGTGATGATAGTCAAGAAGAAGGACCCGAAAAAGGATTCTAGCTAAAGAATTGAAGGGGAAATTTCGTAAAATCTGACGAAATCAGATGTCGTACGGTTGAGGAACGGTAGATTATGGACCAGGTTAAAAAAAACTAAACTAAAGAAAAATACACTAGAATAACTCCCAACATTCAATAGTGTGAAGTAAAATAGGTGCGTCAACATCCATTAATGTGAATATGCAAGAAGGACCCGAAAAAGGGTTGTAGCCAACAAATTGAGGAAAACGTAAAGTCGGGCGAAAGCAGATGTCGTGCGGTTGAGGAACATTAGAGGATTAAAAGAACTAATCTAAAATAGAATACCCTCTTTCGATTCTAGATCGTGGTTTATGATTGTATTATTCGGTATCTATATCTATAAAACTGAAATTCTGTCCATTTGCACATATCGGTTCACACGATTCCGATAATAATCATTTATTACGAGATGTTTATTCGAGGTTGATTTCAAGTCAATCTCTCAATCTAGTAAAGCTAAAAAACTAGGATTGAGTTTTTAGCAAAGTGTAATTAATAAAGTCCGGAAAGCTAGCGAAGTAGCCAGAAAAAGCGCGTGGCAATAAGTGCGAAAGAATAGGCAAGAGTACATACAGTTTTCATAGGCAAAATCCATCAGGAAGAGAGAATGAAATGTTTTTAAAAAAGTACATGTAGCCCAGTCAATGGGTACTTTTACCTTGCAAAAGGTATAGGAAACTTTATATTTGGCATGATTGTTCAGTTAGGTGAGCTATGGAAAATTCCAAGTTTTCGACCCTGGGGGGTGCCGCTCGTACCCCTACACCGGGTTAAAGAGGTGGAAAATCGCTTTTTCGCGATTATCTCGTTACTGGTGCGAGATACGTTGATTGAGGTTAGTATAAAAAATGTAGAGCGTACAATTTTCTACATTTTTTTCTACAGTTTATAGTTTTGAAGCTACAGTGCGTAGAAAGTGAGCATTTTCATCAATTTCTTGGAAAATTTGATTTCCGAACGAAATTTCTCGCTGTTTATTAATTTTTTACTCTTATACTTTACCCCTTTGCACACCACCGTAGAGGTAGAGTAATAGGGCGGCTGTTTTTAACGCGGTAGCACGAAGCATTCATCATGTTGTTGGAGATAATTAATGATTTGACGTTTTGACTTTTCTTGTATTCATTGATGAACCCGGTTGTTCTGAATCAGTTAATCCTTTAACCCGGTGTGGGAGTGCGAGCGGCACCCCCCAAGGTCGAAAACTTGGAATTTTCAATAACTCACCTAACTGATGCCAAATATAAAGATTCCTATACCTTTTGCAAGCTGGAGCCGTTTTTTACGCTCTATTGACTGGGCTAATGAAAAACTCTTAAAAACCTTATATTTCTTCATTGCCATATAAATTTCAACACGTGCTTCTTTGCTTAGACTTAGATTATATTACTCTTTCACCCATAAGTATAATATGTAGCTATCTATGCCAGCAGTGTATAGAAAATGTTTTGAAAAAGAGCAGGCAAAAATTTGAAAAATGGCGGTACGGTAAGGATAGGAAGTTTCGCGACTTTATTATTAATTACACTTTGGTTTTCAGTCGACCTCAAGTCAATTTTAATGTCGTCTTGTAAACGTCACTCTGATAACAGTGTTTGCCGTATAAAGCTAAAGAAAATATGAAGATTTATATGTAGTGGTAATGTGTAAAAGTAGATTAGACTTATTTAACTAGTTTAACAAAATTTAAGGTTAACTTAAGGGCCGGTTTGTTCACTATTGGTTAAATCTGTGGTTAGGTAATCACGGCTTTTGCTTAACCCCTGATTATGAATCTGCGATTAACGAAATGCGTTTGTTCACATTTTTTCACTTTGGTAACCAAACCATAGATTTTTCCATTTTTCCAAGGATTTTCCAATGTTTTCCAATGCAACTGTCAAACTTCAATCAATGATTTATTTAAATTTTTGAATTTTTAAATAATTGATTTTAATTTTCGTTATTATCGTGACTACTTCACGAATTTCAAATGCAATTTCCGAAATAACTGAATTTGTAGATAAAACAATACAGATATACAAGAAAAAAGAATAAAAAATAACAAAAAAAAAATCACTCCATTTGGAGTTATTTTATTATTATTAATTTTGTATCTGTCAATATTTTCAGTGAATGTTGTTATATTTATATTAAAATATAAAGTCAAAAGTAAAACCCAGTCTGAAAACCAAGCATGAACAAACGAAATTCCAGTAAATCATGGGTTAAATGGCGTTAATCATGGAAAATCCGCTGATTAACGAAATCGTTGATTAACTAACCAAACCAGGGATTTTGTGATTAAAATTTTGGTAAACAACCGTAATCGATGGTTAACCACTAGAATAATCATGGGTTAAAGTTAACCAAGAGTGAAGAAACCGGGCCTTAATGTAACTAACCGACATAAAATAAATTAAATGAAAACCGGTTATGTGTTCTTTATTCGTATTTTTTTAAACAATTTTTTCAAACTCTCAAACAAAACAAAAAATAGAGAATTTTTGCATTTTTATGACGTTTTCCCTTTTTTAACTTCTATACGAAGTATAGAAGTTACTGGAATCATGATCGAAAAGAAAAAATTTTTTTTTTTTGCAAATCTCCACGTTTTATAAGATTTTAAATCGTTTGCAATCATTTTTGTCCAATGTCTGTCTGTCGGTCTGTCTGTCGTGTACAAGATTGCGGCCGTATTTTTGAAGCAATTTCCATGAAAATTGGTAAGAGCGGTTTTTTCCCCATGAGAACCATTCTATCAGAAATTGGGTTTGATCGGACTAAAACTTCGGGTAGCCGTCGAACAAAAGTTTGGTCTTTTGTGTTTTTACATTACAGGGTATTGTAACGGTATTTATGTACCGATTTCAATGAAATTTGGCATGGGACACTTTTTTAATCAGAGAACAATTGTGTCCAAAAATGAATTGAATCCGATTACAACTTCGGGTAGCTACCGTACAAAATTCGGATTTTTTTGTATGAAATTTGGAGCATAACTTTGGTTGCTCGGACAAAACCTCGAAATTTTTGTACAAAATAAATCATAAATTGTTGTATGAAATAATTTGATCGATATGTATAGAAGTACCCATAGTGGTTTGCACACTATAGCTTGTTTCTGGATGAAAACTGCTCTTTTTTTCAAGAAACGAAAACGTATTAATTTTATAGGAAAAGTACAAAAAAATGCAAATTTTAAATTTAACATTTTTCATAATTAACTTAAAGGAAATCTAGTCTGTCAACGACATAGGCTTTCAATTAGCTTGTGAAATCTCCAATTGTTTCACCAAATCTGTCGCAACTATAAGAATAATCAACTATAAAGTTGAATTTAATGGATATAATGTGCTTGATACTTTTCAACGATGCCCATTTAATCGATTATCAGGAAATTAACTCTACTTTAACAAATTATCGAAGAAATGAGACTCTTACTATAGTAAAAGTATACATTAATGATAATCTTAGAAGATGTAAAAACTGACTAGAGACCATGCGTTTATTTTTAAATCTTTACGACATTTTGTTGTCGCCTTGATTTTTATTTACGAAGAAGAAGAAGAAGTTGGTAAAGTAGAATATACCTGGTTTATAGATCATTTGTTCCCTAATGTAAAGTATTAATTTTCTTTCCCTATTTTGTGGGGAATTTTTCCGTTTCTTTCATTTACAAAGAAGCTATTTTATTGTGTGGCTCGCGTCTAATATCTCTTCAGTGTCTAGTTTGTATACTGTCTCTCTTATACTCTGAGTTCTTATGTTTAGGGGCTTCAAAGATGGTATAATTACGTCCCGGAATGAGTAGTGGGTTGATTTTTTTTGGGGGTATGTTGGCGGTTATAATATTTAACCGAATACATTATGAGAGGAGAGGCAAAAATAAGAAATAAAAAGCATGCGCTATTTGAATTTTCCTCTTTTATTTTTGTTGTTTTTAAAAAGAAAAAGACTGTCAAATTTTGTTTTATTTTGATTTGAAGAGGATTGAAAATTATTTTTTTAGCAAATCTATAAATGAAAAATTGTTTTTTCGATTTTAAAATCGGGGAAATTAATCAAAAACGGCCTTTAAATGCATAGATTTATATAGTTTTATTCCGCGGAAAATCCGTTGTGCCGTGGTATTTTTTTTGTTTTGTTTTTTTTTTTTTTTTTATGTAACAAAAAGGGATTTTTTTTAATTAAATTAAATTTGCTATTTTTTTCTGTAATAATTGTTTATTTTTGTTTATGGGTTGGGTTTTTGTCTTTTCATTGTCCTATTTCATTTTAGAAAATTATGTGCTTTAGAATTATATAATTTTCTTGGAAAAGATTTTTGTTTTTTAAATTTACAAAAAAAAAACAACAAGAAACATAAATTATTTTATAGTAAAACATTTAAAAAAAACAAAAAAAACATAAATATTATGGTAAAATTTGTGTGTAAACATCATCAACAACAAAAAAATGATATTCAACAAAATTACATATATTTAAAAAAATGGAAAAATCTGAAAAAATCAATAAATTTATTTAGTGAAAAATTATTAATTATAAAATTTATATGTTTTTTAATGTTATTAGCCAGCGTTACAGCTTTACCACCTGTTATAAGAATAGGTAAAGAGAAAAATATATAATATTTATTTTAATTTTATATTTATTTTTTTATCTACCCCTCTCCCGCCAGGTGCAATTTTTACCGATGAACAAAAAGAAAGTAGTATCGAATTGGCATTTAAATATGCTGTTTATAGAATTAATAAGGATAAGGCAATTTTACCAAAAACACAATTAGTTTATGATATTGAATATGTTCCTCGTGATGATTCGTTTCGTACATCGAAAAAAGGTTTGTGCTCTCTCTATATACATATATGATAAGTATCCCTAGTAGGATTTTTGGTCACTGCAGGGTTTCTGCCACTGCTGGTGGTATGTGAATAAGTGGCTGGCACGTAGCAAATACTGAAAAATGGATGTATCGGGGTTTTTCAATAGGAATGTTTTGTAGTGAAACTTCTTATGTCACGGTAGAGTAACTTTGCATGTTGGAGAATAGGAGTGTAACGAAAATTGAAAAGAATCAATAATTCGGTAAATAATAGGCTGATTTTCATATACATTGAAGAACTAGAATATGTCTCCACTCGGTGGGATTTTGTGGGTGGCCAAAATAGAAAACGTAAATAATTCGCTTAATAATAAGGCTGATTTTCATAAAACTTGAAATATACATTCTGCATAGACCAACTGAAAAGAATACATATGTATATCTCCACTCGGTGGAGGATTATGGCGGGCCAAAGAAAATTTATTCTGGAATAACTATAAATACGGTTATCTTAATTTTCGGACATAAGAAGTTTTAATGCACTTTAGTCATTATTACTAAAAAAATTTAATGAAAAATATTCATATTTAAAGAAGTTACTTAACTCTGCGTTGCGTACGCATCATCGTTTATAAAAACAAAAATGGCCGAATATTGTACATGATTTCTCATTTATTTATTTTATTTTTATTTCTATAGTATGTCGCCAAATGGAATACGGTGTTCAAGCAATATTTGGCCCATCAGATCCATTATTAGGAACGCATATACAATCGATATGTGAAGCATTAGATGTACCGCACGTTGAAGCACGTATCGATTTTGACACGCAAAATTTTAAAGAGTTCTCAATCAATTTACATCCGTCCCAACATCATATGAATACAGCATATCGTGATTTAATGGTATTTTTAAATTGGACAAAAGTTGCTATAATCTATGAGGAAGATTATGGTAAATAGAAAGAAAAAGCAATGACTAAATGTATTGTTGAACTTCCCTAAGTTGAAGTATGAGTAATTATAAAGTACCGAAAGCTAGCTAATAAACAATAACACCAATCAGAGCAAAGTAGTAAAAAAAACACAAAATAAAATTCACGTTACAATAAGTGCAACAACTGACAGTTTTCACAGGCAAAATGTATCAGAAAGAATTTAAAAACTTCACGTTGGCACATGTCGTAACGCCACTCACTCTTATGAAATTTCAATCACTCTTACCGTTTGTCTGGTATACGCACATTGGTATATAAATTTCAACAAGTATCTATTTGTTTACAATTTGAAATTGTGAAACTAAGGGCCGGTTTGTTCACTCTTGGTTAAATCTGTGGTTAAATAATCGTAGATTTTGCTTAACCCATGGTTATGAATCTGTGGTTAACGAAATGCGTATGTTCACATTTTTTTCACTTTGGTAACCAAACCATAGATTTTTCCATTTTCCAAGGGTTTTCCAATGTTTTCTAATGCAACTGTCAAATTTCAATCAATGATTAATTTAAATTTTTCAATTTTTATTATTTATTAATTATTTTGATTAAATTTAATATAAATTTGAATTAGTTTAATTAAATTCTTTTAATAAAAAAAAAATAAATTGCAAATTATTTAATTAAAAGTCGATTATCCATATTAATATGTCATAATGTTTTTTTTGTATATTGTGATAGCTCACGTTCGTTAGACATAAGAACATAAATAATATTTGTAGAGTTCAATTTTATTAAAATGTACTGAAAGTGAATGTTTTTTTTATCATTAACAAATCATTTTTTTGAATGAGAACATATCCATCATATCACAAAACTTGTCATAAAACCAAGCATGAACAAACGGAATTCCAGTAAATCATGGGTTAAATGGCGTTAATCATGGAAAATCGGCTGATTAACGAATTCGTTGATTAACAGACCAAACCATGGATTCTCTGATTAAAATTTTGGTGAATAAACGCAATCGATGGTTAACCACTGGAATAATCATGGATTAAAGTTAACCAAGAGTGAACAAACCGGCCCTAAGTCATATTTCTCAGTTACCCATACGTGCAATATGTCAGCAGAGAGAAAATTGATTGAAAATTTACAGTCAAATTCGGTAAATACGTCATCATGGTGAGAAAGTTTACTTTATAAATACTCATATTTTGTCTAAGGCTTCGGACTCCGATAAAATTGCATATAAACTTGACTTAGAGAAGTTCCATTGTATTTCTCACATTAAATTTGCGTTTGTGTCCTTTTTTTTAAATGGATTTTCTCTTTAGGCCTATTTAAACAACAAGAACTTATGAAAACGACACCAACATCACGTGCAGAAATGTATATTCGGCAAGCAACACCCGATACGTATCGACAAGTTTTACGGGAAATTCGTCAAAAAGAAATTTACAAATTAATTATTGATACAAATTCAAAAAATGTTCATTTATTCTTTCGGGCGGTAAAATATTAATTATTTTAATATTCTAAGTGCACTTTATTGGGAAAAATAAGGACAATACTATTTATCGCTGTTTATGTTTAACAGAGTTATTCAATGTTAAATTTGAGATATAGATGGCACTAATGGAAACATTTTTGAAACTTTTGTTGAAAAAATTTTTTAGTTTTGTTCAAACATCAAAAATAAAGCATAACTGAAGTTTGTTGCGTGATTGATCAAATATCAGTAGTGCCAATATGGAGAATAAAAATGTATAAGTGTATAGATTATAGTTGAATAGTAGTCGATAATAAACGCCGAGACAGAATGTTTTCGTTTCGTGCCGTACCATTTCGGTCTGACCCGCTCTATCAAGCACTGTTCATGCGGGTAAGACACATAGTTTTGTTTCGTTTTTCTAATATAATTCAGACAAATTTTAAATTTCTTTCATTTTTAGTATAAATTTATCTTTTCCGACTTGTTGACCTTATTTTACTAAAAAAAATTGTAAAATTCCACCAATATTTAGACTAACAATATAATAATACTATTTTGTTAACGTTTCCGTGAAAAGTTTAAAATTTGCCCAACTCCTTCGTTTCCTTTCGTTACGATTCAGACAGATACCGGTACATTATGTCTAATTTTCCGTTTTTCCATACTTTTGGGAGGCTGAACTGACCGAAACGAAACTAAACATTCAGTCTGGACCTTAATTCCCAAAAAGGGCACACATATAAATAATTAAAATATAGATCGTTTCTATCCATTTTTTTCTTGTTTTTTTCTAGATTTTACAATTACAAATGAACGATTATCGTTATCATTACATGTTTACGACATTTGTAAGGGTTTTCTTTTTCTTTAAATATATATATATACATATATATAAATTTCATATAATTTTTCTTTACTTTTTCTAACTAATAAGGATATCGAAACATTCGATTTAGAAGATTTTAAATATAATAGCGTAAATATAACAGCATTTCGATTGGTCGATGTTGAAAGTAAACGCTATCAAGAAATTATGGAACAAATGAAGAAATTCCAGCATAGTGGACATGACATTTTAAATGGCAGCAATATTATAAAAGTAATTATTTCAGTTTGAATTATTTTTAAGTCAAGAGGGAAGTATGAAGAACTATTAAAAAAAATATACTAAACAAATTTTAGAAAGTGAGATTCAGTAAAGTGACAATACGTTCTCACTTTCATTATATCAAGTAAGATAATTTGTCACTAATTGAACTGTCACTTTCATATAATGATTAAGGTGATATTCTAAGTAGAGTTTAAAAGGCCATGACTTAACCCTGCAGGCAATCTCGACGGACGCGACGGACGCAATGAACGCGACGGACGCGTGAAGTGTCAAATAAAAGTTAATTTCATATGGAATGTATGGGAGGTGGCAATCTCGACGTAGACGCGACGGACGCGACGGTTCAGACGTTGTAAAGTTGATTCGTGTTCAACTTTTTACGTGACGGACGCGTTCAAATGTCATTTTAAAATTTTTGTGTGTGAATTATTTTGTGAAAACTCCATTTAAAAACGGTATTTTTGTTTTTTATTAATTAACAATTCCTAAAAAACTATTTTAATTTATAACACAAAGGCTATATCAAATAATAATAAAAATTACAAATTTCATCAACGGTGTCGAGTTTGCCTACACAAAAATATTTATACCGTCACTAACGTTTTTGACAATACACGCATTCGTCGCGTTCGTCAAGATTGCCTCCAGCTTAAAAGTGAGAGGATTTATTTTAACCCTGGAGGCAATCTCGACGGACGCAATGAACGTGTGAATTGTCAAAAACGTTATTTGCCCCCATTTTAACCAAAAAATGACTGTCACTGGTAATTTTCGTTAAAATTAAAATAAAAAAGAAGTAGGATTTGACGTTGCGGCCTGGATTCAAACTTGATTCAAAAAAACGAATTTTTGACTAATTTATGAATTAACATAATTTCTATTTGATTACCAATAAGTAAATAAACACCATAAAAACTTTTTTTTTATACGGCAATAGTGAAAATTCGCCCATTTTAATAAAAAATATGTCAAACTTACTTGTGAAGTGAAATTTCAGGAATTTTTTGACGTTGTTAGTTATTACACCCAGAAATTAAGCACTTCATATTGCAAATTTATTAACTTTGATTATTTAATTCAAAAGAATTTGGTTTGGAATCCGAAATGCACTAAAAATTATAAATTAAAAAAATGCAATTTTTTCCCCTCCAAAATTTGACAGTGCGGCTTGAAAATCGTTGCTTCAGACACAGATATCGTAAAAACGTAAGTTTCAAGTATTATGCGAAAAACAGATTCCACACTATGTGTAGGGTTTTCGTTAATTGGAAATTTGCGATATCTATATGCGAAACGTCTTTCTTAGGCCTAAGTTATACGACGATCATTGTAATGAAGGAAATTGTGGAACTAGTGGAAACCGAGCGTTTTTCTTTGATTTTCAATGAAAGTTGGTTATACCTCCTTTACGAATGTCAGAGAAAATTTCAGTCAGATTTTCGTTCATAGCTAAGTCGTGTAATGGTTTTTTCATCGAATCCAATTAGATTATTTCTTCCCTTTCCTTTTTTACCGATGAGACACAAATTTTCTCCATTTTTTTTTATATATTATTATTTTCTTATTGGGACGCTAAAGTTTGAGGTTAGAATGTCGACGAAAAATTCCTAATGAAGGCAGTTCTCCAGTGAAATGAAATTAAATAAACGCAATCCACAAAACAGCTGATCGATTAAAACATGTTACCGTCATTCAAATTATAAAAATCATTATAAAAAACAAATTACATGATAATCCTAAGATTTTTTATTTAAAATCTATTTACTAAACTTTTTCCCATGTTTTGCATTATTTTTTTTTAAAGAAATAACCTTTGTAATACGTTAATTTTCCATTCTAAAATTATTTCCGTCATTACAATGATCGTCGTATAACTTAGGCCTTACAAAGAAAAAGACCAATTTTGTACCATTTCAAAAGAAATGGTCCTGATAAGTCTGGCACAAGGTGACGACATCACTTGTTTATACGTACCACTTCTTTTATAAAATTCCACTGCTGGTTTCTAAGTATGGTAAAAATTTAAGAAAGTAAAGATCACTATTATCTCTTTCTACTATATTATAAAATTTAAAAGTTTAACAGCAATACATCAGCTTGCCATCTATCCGACAGAAATGAACTAAAATTACTTTTCCGAATTGATAATGGCGAACAGATAACGCTCCAGCATTATATTTATAATGTTATAATTTTAGACTGAACCAGCATTAATGTTTGATGCTGTTTATGCGTTTGCGGCTGGCTTAACATCATTAGATCGTAGCTATACTTTAGTACCGAAGAATTTATCATGCGAATTAGAAGAGCCCTGGAGTGACGGTTTATCATTATATAATTACATTAATTCGGTAAGAAGAGAGAAACAAAATGGAGTCAGTTTTCAAGTATATTATATAATTACGTATTATTATTTAATTAGGCAAGCATAAATGGGTTAACCGGTCGTGTTGAGTTTAACGAAGGGAAACGTAATAATTTTAAAATTGATTTATTAAAATTACGTCGTGAAAATATTGAAAAAGTTGGCTATTGGAGTCCGAACGATGGAATTAATGTAACCGATACGACAGCATTTTATGATACGAACGCAACAAATATTACATTAATCGTAATGACACGAGAAGTATGTAAAGAAAACTATTTATAATAATATTTAATTTCGTGTGTTCTTATTTAATTTCGTGTGTTCTTTTTTCTTTTCGTTTCGTCCTTTTTAAGGAGAAACCATACGTTATGGTTAAAGATGATAAAAATATAACAGGAAATGCACGTTACGAAGGATTTTGTATTGATTTATTAAAGGGTATCGCACAACAAGTCGGCTTTCAATATCAAATACGTTTGGTCCCGGATCATATGTATGGAGTTTTTGATACCGAAACGAAACAATGGAACGGAATTGTACGAGAATTGATGGAACGAGTAAGGAATTTTTGTTTTTTAATCTATAATATTGCCTTCAAATAGTATACAATAGGAAATATTTCATTTCTGAATTTGTTAAATTTTCGTGAATGCTTAAAAAATCGTTCGGTATATTACCGGTAATATAATTTTAGATTTTTTCAATCAATTTTTTAAACGTTTACACGAAATATTTCATATATTTTTTTGAAGGCAATTTAAAGAATGAAACCAAATAGATTTTCTTATATTTTTTAAATTTATGTTCTCTTTAAAAGCGTGCCGATTTAGCGGTTGCTTCGATGACAATCAATTATGCCCGTGAAAGTGTTATTGATTTTACAAAGCCGTTTATGAATTTAGGTATCGGAATTTTATTTAAGGTAAAAAAGAAAATATTTTTTCTTATTATATAATTAAAAGTCTTTGTGCTTTTTAATTTTATTTAAAAAATATTTTAATTTAAAAAAAGCTTTCGCGAATGCAAGTTTAAAATTCAAATAAATTAAAAAAAAAATTCGGCGTCATCTTTATCTCTCTTTCTCTCTCTCTCTCTTTCTTTCATTTTTCTCTTCTCAAAATTTTTATTATTTTTTTTTCGTTTTAGGTATTCTTGGCGTTAAAAATTGAAATTTTATTAATTAAAAAGCTAAATTTTTTTCTTTTTGTATGATTTTGTATTTCTATTTTAAAGTAGTTCTTTGAAAAGTAAAATTATTATATATTATTATATGTAACTAGGCCTAAGTTATACGACGATCATTGTAATGAAGGAAATAATTAGAATGGAAAATTAACCTATTATAAAGATTATTTCTTTGAAAACAAATAATGCAAAACATGGGAAATAGTTTAGTAAATAGATTTTAAATAAAAAATCTTAGGTATATCACGTAATTTGTTTTTGAAGTGAAAACTTCTTTAGCCGCGTTGGGAGTGATTTGAAACTCGATGAAACGCTAAAAAAGCGACACTTTTTTGCCAAGATGAAATACCAGTCGATCAGAATTCATAACAACAAAAATTTTGCGTACAAAAATTTTGCAGAAAAATATGGCCAGTTATTTCAGAAAAATAATTTGTTCTGAAATTTTCTCTTATTATTCTGATTTTTGAGCGCCGTGATTCCTATTATCTTCGTCTCCTCTTTGTTCGTTGCTTCGTAAAAATATTTTGATTATATACAGGCCAAAGCATTCATTTCATGTTTCATAGCTAGCATCATGTATTGTTCACGTGTATCGTTTTGTGAATATTTTATCGTTTTAAAGTACGGTCCAGACGCTCAGTCTTTTTGCTCAGTCGTAGTTTGCGGAGTTTTTCTGTGGGAAAGCCTGCGCAAATTTTGTATCCACACGGTACCGTCTTTTCCATGTTTTTTACGCAGTTTTGTTTGGAGCTCCTTAGTTATTATTTATTTTGCAGACACGATCTGAAATCGCCCAGGCTGCACTTTTGCCTGCGCAAACGACCTGTGACTTGTCTAGACGCTCAGTTTTGCCTGCGCAAATCTGATTCGCGCATGCAAAACTGAGTAAAAAACTGTGCGTTTGCACGGCTCTTAATAAAACATTTTCCAAGTGTGCCGAAAACTAATGCCACAAAAAATTTACGAGCTCATGTACAGGATCTTCAATTAGACAGAATAGCATGGTCGTCGAATTTTCTAATTCTTACCGAGACGTGGATGAAAAATGAACTTATTGTAGACATTCCAAATTTTGATATTGTTGTTCAATATAAAAGAAAATATATGAGGGAGGCCGAGTTGCAATATACCATAATTATATAAATGACAACCAGTGTTGTTACTCCACAAATAGATCTCAATGTACAATAACTAGAATCATTGTCTGTTCAGCTTTCTCAAGTGGGCAAAATATCTGCTTGAGAAAATTAATTAACATTTAAAATTTGCGTTGTTTTTATTTTCCATACAAATTAACCTAAGTTTCATATTCCCCTATGTCGGCCCATGTGAGACAGAAAATTAATATCTCTAGTTAATGTACCTCTGTGGTCAATTAATTGTGAAATATGATTCTGGAGATTTAAAACAATTGAACTTCAAACATTTTAAAAATATTCTGTCAAACATTATGGTTACAAGTTTTTTAAAGCAAACGTCAAATTTGAGTAACACGATGTAAATTGATACGATTTTTTACCTAAACTAGTTAGGTAGGTTTTAGGGAACCGATGTAAACATAGTATTGATATAATCATTGAAATGAACTTTATCACTGAAGAAAACTATTCGATTAAAGTGTGGGTAAGTACGCAGTCATTCAACAGCTAAATCATCAAATCTACGACAAACTAAGTGGGTAATTCTCAAATCGCATGTCTATATAACCGTAACTTTCCATATGAAGAATTATAGTAGCTAAATTACATAAATGACCACATTCCTATTCTGAATTTGTTTCCATTTCGCTGCTGTAAAATCAATTCGCCGGGTTTTGTGATATGTCAAAAATGGGAAAAAAAAAGTTTGAAAATTTGTGTTTTTTTATTAAATTTTTGTTTTTATTTATTAAAAATTAATAATCTACATAATAATAATGGGTTTTAAAGCGAAAAATAGCCAAAAAATGTCACGGAACAGTTGGAAAACATATTTGTGACAATACCAACATCAGCTGTTATCAGTTCCCCTGTAGTAGTGTTGTGATAATTCCGCGCGTAATTTTTTTTTTTAAATAAAATTATTTAAAAAATTTTTGTTTACACCAAAACTTTTCTTTTTTCTCTTTTTTCTTTCCAACTATGAATTAAGTCGAAAGATTTTAAAAATTTCACTATAAAAAAAAATTAGTAAAAAATTAAAATTTTCTTGGAATTATTGGTTTACTTTCATTTTTATCTGTTCCACACACAATTTAAATAATTTTCACTTCAATTTTCCTTTTATTAAAACACAATTTCAAATTTTATGTCACTTTTTAATGAGTTCCGATATTTTTAACTCACTAGTAGAGTTACAGCGGATTTGACAGCAACTTATAGAACAGTTACATATACATATGATTTCAGAATAGGAATTTCGACATTGATCGGATCTTTGTGGCTACAGGGCGGATTTACGATTTGAGAATAACACCCTAAATCAGTGTTTCCCAACGTGGGGCTCATGCCCCACAGGGGGGCAATTTGATTATTAAGGGGGGCAATTCGAAAATGGACATGACACGAGTTTAACCCTTTCGCTCCGGGCCATTTAAATGCAATGGTAGATTTCGGTGCCAAATTTAGTTTCTTAAGTGAACAATTCAATTTTTTAATATTAAAAATTATGTATGTTACATAGGGGGGGGGGACATAAGAATTTTAGAAAGGCTAAGGTGGGGCATGGCACAAAAAAGGTTGGGAAACACTGCCCTAAATGATTGTTTAGCTTTAATTCCTGCGCTAGCTGAATTTTGTAAGAATGTAAGCCCAGATCTTTAGGCAAAATATGCCATGTTGTGCCATATCATAAGCCCTAAAGTTCCGAGCGTCGGGGAATCGACAAATTTAGATCATCCTTTATGCGCTTACCATTTACCAGGGGCAATATTTGCTTTACTCCGGTCATTTCTGTTGTATCAGGAATTTCTATCACACCCATTGGATAACCCTTTGTATATTATTATTAATTTATTTGGGCTTTGATTTCTAATTTGTTTTTTAAATTTTGTAAGCGTGAAAGCTTTTCTTGTTTTGTTTTTCTTTTGGTTTTCTTTTGGTTTTCTTTTTTCTGTGTGGTAATGGTGTTTTCTTTTCTTAATTGTAAAGGTTCCAACTAGTCAGCCGACACGTTTATTTTCATTTATGAATCCGTTAGCAGTGGAAATATGGCTCTATGTGTTAGCTGCTTATTTATTGGTATCATTTACATTATTTGTGATGGCTAGATTTTCACCATACGAATGGAATAATCCGCATCCATGCCTTCAAGAATCTGATATTGTTGAAAATCAATTTTCTGTATCGAATAGTTTTTGGTTTATAACTGGAACATTTTTACGTCAAGGATCTGGACTTAACCCAAAGGTGTTTTTTTTAATTTTTTTTTCTTAATTTTCTTGATATTATTTTTCATTTCTTTATATATAGTTTCCTTGGCCCTTATATAGTAGCTTGTTTTTAATGTAATTAAAAGAAATTATGATTTAAAAAAAAAAACAAAAAGAAGAAAGAAAAATGGAGTCAGAAGAAGAGAATCCTATTTAATATTTCTTTGGTTTTCCTTATATGAAAATTAAATGCATGCACAAAAACTTTATAAAAACAAATATATATATATATATATGTATCTTTAACGAATACTTCGAGCCAGCATAATAAGAGTTTACTCTATGGTTGTGATTATTAATATTAAAAGCACTATTATATCTTAGTAGCTATTAATGTGCTATGATTTAGCAATAAATTCTATTAAACATTTCAATGTTACTTGCGGGCATAG
This sequence comes from Xylophagus ater, assembly GCA_963422695.1. Classification (NCBI taxonomy): domain Eukaryota; kingdom Metazoa; phylum Arthropoda; class Insecta; order Diptera; family Xylophagidae; genus Xylophagus; species Xylophagus ater. The sequence goes on from OY730480.1 coordinate 58,845,527, forward strand.
CATCGAACCACAGGATTCAGGTTCGGGTTTGAAAATATTTTATACTATATAATTCCCGTTTCAGAGAAATTCAGGAGCTTAGTGAATTTTTCGTGTTCAATGGGGTTTGGAATTTATGATTTATAAAAATCATAAATCAGAGAAAAGTCAGAATTAAGATTTGGTCCAAAACACTGCTTTTAAATCAGTCACTTCTTATTGACTTTTGTGTAGGATTTCAGAGACGGAATCACACTAATGCAGGTTCATATTATAGTATATTCATAGAACGATTGATTATTTCGATCTTTATCAACGTACTAGTAACATTTTCAGTAGCCGCTACGTGCCAGCTACTTATTCACATCTCACCACTAATCGCAGAAACGTGCCAGCAACCAAAAATACTAGTTGGAGTGTGTCGCAGACCAAATTAGTTCGGTTTTATTTAATCTGTACATAAACGCACTGAATGTGTTGCCTAATAATGGACTGGTGACTATCTACTTATATAACCAAATATAACTTGGATCCTTAACTAATATTGTCAACGGCAAATATCCTAGATGAAAATCGATTGTGAACCATACTGAACCATCGTTATTTTGATGAACCAAAATCAAAATTTTTTATTTTCATCGTTTGTAAACCGAAAATAAATTTGTGAACAAAAACTGAATCCCAAACCAAAACCCAAAAATTCGCATGGTTTGGATCTTCGAGAAAAAAATGAAAGTAATGAAATGGCAATTCAAATCGTGCATCTCCAGCAGCAGACCTAGCGATATTTTATAGAGTAGTAAAGGTATATAGTATATGCTAAGGGAAATGTACAAAATCGGTAAATGTATACTTTTATCGGTAAATGTACTCATTTTCCAATGTATGTAGGTGAAAGTTAGAAATAATAAAAATATATGCCATATCTTTGTGACCAGTCTGTATAAGTTCTTAAGTGGAGTTAGTGGGCGGAGCGTAGCGCAGCGAGCATGCATCAAGTCATACGGTCTTCTTTCGACCGCTTTGGCGCTGGAGTCAATAAACACTTTTTAACTTTTTATATAGAGGTCGCACGCGATTACAATGTTCAGCAAAGTTGTGGAGGTTTCCAAGGGGATTGATTATTTCTTTTTCAGACCATATAGTTCTATCAAAAAAAAAATGTATTTGTGACCAGCCAGTGTAAGTTCTTTAAGTGGGGTTAGCGAGCGTGCATTAAGTCACTAGTAATAAAAAACAAAACAAATAACCTCTAAATATGCAGGTCTTTCGGAAAGCGCATGCGTGCTCTATGTTAACGTAAACCTATATACATTTACCAACATCATTAGGCATATGTATACATTTGCCGGAAATGGTGGATAAATGTAAGTTGAACTCACATTTACCAACCAAGCTGATAAATGTGTACATTTACCGTAACATATATACGTCAAATATGCTGCTTGGTATGTTAAGTAAATACACAGAAATAGAGTTGACGAGCGGAATAATCAGAAGCGAAGCCGCTTTTATACACACGTACATATGTATATATATATATATATACAATTTTTTAAAAATATTTTTAAATTGTTAAAATTTTGTTTTTAGAAAATTGTTTTCTTTTTCTTTTTTCATGCTTTCTCTTTTTATTTTTTTTTGTTGTTTCGTTAAAATACATATTTAATTATTATATTCAGAAATCTGAACGTGTACAAGATCGTTTCTTTTCTTTTATGAATCCGTTGGCGGTCGATATATGGTTTTATATTGCTTTTGCATATATTTTAGTATCATTAACAATATGGTTTGTTGCAAGCTTTTCACCGATCGAATGGCAGTTAATGAAATCAAAATGTGATGCTTTTACAATTAATAATAATTCGAATACAAATACGATAAATATGAATGATTTTAATTTAATAACATGCGAACATAATAATTTAATATTGACAAAAAATACTGGAAACAATTCAAATTCAAAACAACTTCAACGAAATAATGATGGATATTTACCATTTCAACGTAAATGAAATTAATATACCACAAATTTGGGTTACTTTGATGTAAAATTTAGACATAAGGTTATGTATGTACTTTTAACAAGTTAAATTAGTGAAACACAATTTATTTAAATGGTAATTAATTCTTAGCCGAATAAGGTATGGGTAAGGTATCTGTAGGACCCTGAATACCCGAGATATACATATAATTCCATAGTTGCGAATTTTTGGATTTTCTGTCCCAAAAGGGAATTGTTTTGAAAAGGGACAATGACATTTAATTCGTAATTAAAGCGTCCATGGAATGAAGTGTGGGTCATATCTGGATACCCAGGATATAAATCTGCTTCAATTTATACTAATTAAATCTAGCGCTTTTATTGGAACACCCTTTATAAATAATTAATTTAATATCTATCTATTATATAAAACAGTTTTTCTCCGAATATCATTTATAAATAAGTGTATGCATACTTTTAGGCGAATACCTCTATAATATAAACTAGTTTTATAATTAAAGCATACATACTTTTAGGCGAATATATTTAAGGAAAATACTTTTACAAATGAATTTAAATATAACTCACAGCGAAGAATAGAAAATTTAGCATCTTGAAAACTGAGACGGAGAGAAAAAGAAAAAAATAATCTTTTTCTACCATTAAAGGAAATAAAAAGAACAAAAAACAAAAGAATAGTGTCCTTGATAAATTTTTTTAACTGGTTTGGTATATTGATTGTTGTTTATACACACCGGGGTTGGTGAACGAAGCAAGCCGGGGCAGAGCCCCCTACTAGTACAAATAACAAACAAAAAAATTACAGCGTTTTTAAATCCAGACACTTCAATTACCGGACCCGATATATTATGTATATCATTTTTAGTATTATAATTTTGTAGAATAAAAGATAAGTAAGAAATGGAAATTAAAAATAAAGTCCAACAAAAAATCATTAACATATTCTTGCTAAATATTTTGAATCTCAAAACCCTGAAAACGATGGTTCATCAAAGTATCCCTAATTTATGGTATTCGCAACAAAATAAAGATCTCTTTAATATGAAGAGAGGAGAATGATTCTTTTTACGGTCGAAAATTTAAAATGTTTTTATTTTTATCGAATCTAGAAACAAGTTTAATTGATTATGCTAATGATAATGATGATGATGATTATGATGATGATGATGATGATGATGATGACGATGATGTTCTCGTTAATGATCATCATCAACATTCGATACAAATTTATAATAATGAAATCGAACGAGAATACGAACAAAATTCGGTAAATTGAAGGGGATGCACATTAAATACCTGTTTTCTTTACCTCTCGAAAACATGTTTGTATAATAAATTTCTTTAATAGATTAATGATGTTGATTGTAATTATAATAATCCCGTAAATGATTTATCAAAAACATTTGAATTGATTAATTTAAAACGAGATCATCAAGAAAATGTTCATGATCATATTGATGAGATTAATGAGAATGATGATGATCAAATATCATTGGTAAATGTTGAAAATGAATTTACATTGACGAATTGTTTTTGGTTTGCGATTGGAACATTAATGCAACAAGGATCAGATTTAAATCCAAAGGTGTAGTAGTTTCATTTGTAAAAAGAGTAAAAACATGCAATGTTCATGCGTCTATGATGCGTAAGGTTATTATAAAAGAGAAAAACTGTTCACGGAACTTAGCCGGATAGAGATTTCTTACTGTCAATAGCAATAGCTCTAAACAACTTAAGAAAAACCATACAAATGCTAATCATTTTCACAACTTGTACAATTTCAAGCACCAAACATGTTTTATCTTTCAGAAACAGCTTTTGATTTAGAATATTTTTCTAGGAGTTTTAAGCGTTTAATAAAATACAAATAATTAGTATTGAATGATTCACGAATGTACAAATAACAATTATGTATTGTTTAAATAATATTTAATTTACAGAAAAGCTCAAGAACAACTTTGTGTTTAGACCTTTCCCAAACAGTACCTTTTGACGTATATAAAACTTAGCGACGCTTGAATTCATAATAAAGAGTCACATAGGATTAGTTATAATATATATTATTAGTTATACGTCAATTGTGCTGCTTGGCTCGTTCCTAATTTATACCTATAAAACTGAAATTCTGTTTGTTTCCACATATCGGTACACATCGTACGATTTCGACGATGATCGAATATGCATTATTTGCGCTTAAACAAATTCAGTTTAATATAAAGAAAACAAAATAAAACAAAAAATGTTTACACGAAATTGTAAAGTATTTTGTATATTGAATGAATTAATAAAAATCATTCATAATAATAAAATTTACATTAAATCTAACTTTTGAACCATCAAGGGTCATGTAAAATCCAGGGACCATGACCAACGTCCGGGAATTCAGCTAGTAACTGATAATAGTCAGATTAAATCTCTCCTGTTTTTGGTCTTTAACAATTATTTATTTATCTCTACATTTGTTTTCTTCAAAACAATTCTAAACGGTCTAAACTAATAGATCTAATTGCTATTTATGTTGACGTTATCTATTTTAATATTATATTATAACGGGTGTTTTTTTAGAGGTTTCTTTTTCGAATTGACAAAACTTTTTCCAGCAGTAGCCAATTTGACAGCTGATAGCTAATTTATGCTCAGTTTGGTTTGCCATTTCACTACGAATAGACTTACACCAGAACAATATTTGGAAATTGTGCAAATTTATTTCGAAAATCGTGGTTCTGTTCGCGAAACTTTTAGCGCCTATTGAAGGAAACATTCGTGAGCTCATAATTTCAGGTAATGGAGTTGTAAGTTCCTCTTCAAGATCGTGTGGGGTATGTGAAGTCGCTAGTCTACGCCGATAAACCAAAGACAATTGGCGATTTGGAAGCCAACATTCGCCGCTGTATTGCGATATATGGTGGCAGCTGCTCCAAAAGGTGGTTCTAAATTGGACTTCTAGATTGGGGTTTATTCGGCCCTTATGCCCGAAGTCATATTTAAACACTGATAGCATAAAATAATGTTTCCAATAAAGCCAATATTATGGCTATTACCACGATTTTATGTGTTTCATTTAATTTTAAAGTTTTATACCTCCAAAAAAAACACCCCTTACGCATCATATACACTGATAATCAATTAGGTCTAGTCTAGTCCTGGTTCTGCCAAACAATATACGCTTATTATCAGCTCCTCTTCTATATATGTATGTTCGAGTTTCTTTTTTCTTTCTATTTATATGCTTTTTATTTGAGAAGTCCAAAATGCTTTTTATTTTTAAGAAATACAAAAAACTAACAATAAAAATATATTTTTTTGTTGTATTTCGTAGGCAACATCAACACGTATTGTTGGTGGAATTTGGTGGTTTTTTACATTAATCATAATATCATCGTATACAGCTAATTTGGCGGCTTTTTTAACCGTTGAACGAATGATAACACCGATCGAAAGCGCTGCAGATTTAGCTGAACAAACAGATATCTCGTATGGAACACTTGAAGGTGGATCAACAATGACATTTTTTCGAGTACATTAAAAAAAAATATTACAAAAAGCAAAAAAACAAAATTATATTTAAAAAACGGAAAAAGGGTATTTTTTGACGTCCATTTTGAAGTATATTCCACAGATGGCGTGTGTAATGCATTTTTTTTTTGGAATTACAAAATGGCGTAAAAGGACAAAAAAAAATTAAGATTACCTTTTTTTTCTTTTCCTTTTCTTTTTTTCTTTAAAAAAATCTTTAAAACAAAATACGATTTAAAGATAGAGAAACAAACAAATTAAATTAATTTCTCACTTTTTTTGTCATTTTTCTTTGTGTTTAGGATTCAAAAATCGGTATTTATCAGAAAATGTGGCGTTTTATGGAAAGTAAAAAACCATCAGTATTTGTAAAAACCTACGAGGATGGTATTAATCGAGTTCTAGAAGGAAATTATGCATTTCTAATGGAATCAACAATGCTAGATTATGCTGTACAACGCGATTGTAATTTAACACAAATTGGTGGTTTATTAGATTCAAAAGGTTATGGTATTGCAACACCGAAAGGATCCCAATGGCGTGATATTATATCATTGGCAATACTTGAATTACAAGAGAAAGGTGTCATACAAATTTTATATGATAAATGGTGGAAAAATACCGGTGATGTTTGTAATCGTGATGATAAAAGTAAAGAATCAAAAGCAAATGCATTAGGTGTCGAAAATATTGGTATGTATTATATACAGGGGTGGGCATAATTATTTTTACACTTGAAATTTTTTGGAAAACGTTTCTTTTGCATGCCGATATTATTGGGTTCTAATTAGAATTTATAAAATTTTTTTCTTGAAGATATAGCAATGATATATTCAAAATGCAATAGCGAAGGAAGGGACGAAAACGGGTGAAGGGTTTTATAAACGGCAGTATAAACTTTTATTGGCGTAGGGCATAAGTATTTTTACAAATAGTACAAGTGTCGGAAGTCTTGTGTTTTGGTCAGTATGGTCCGTTTACTTAATAAAATTATTGAAGAGAATTATTTTCTAATATTTAATCTTTGGTATTTAAAAAAAAATTTGTTTGGAAAATCTTTCAAAATGGCGAAAACAAGGGAAATCAATGTGGAAGACCGTGCGACCATTGTAACGAAATTTGAGTGTGAAATTTCTGCTACTAAAACCGCGGAAACTTATAAAATCTCACGGTAGAGTGTTTATCTGCTATTAAAGAAAAAGAACGAGTTAGAAACACTTGAAAAGATCAAAAGCATTTGCAGAAATAGAGTCACAAGTGACCACGAAGACAGGCGTCTTGTCGGTTTTATTCAGAAAACTCGTCTATTGCTCCATATAAAGGAGCAGTAAATTCAAATTAGGTAGCTGCAAGAAACATAAGTAAATGGACCACACCTACAAGATGCACTAAAGCCATATTAAAGACCTACGTTATCCGGAATATGCCATATATTTCTGTCGCAAACAAAGTAAATCGCCATTTTGAAAGTTTTTCAAAAAAAATTTTTTTTAAATATCAAAGATTAAATATTAGAAAATAATTCTCTTCAATAATTTTATTAAGTAAACGGGCCATGCTGACCAAAACACAAGACTTCCGACACTTGTACTGTTTGTAAAAATACTTATGCCCTACGCCAATAAAAGTTTATACTATCGTTTATAAAATCCTCCACCCATTTTCGTCCCTTTTTTTTGCCATTGCATTTTGAATATATCATTGCTATATCTTCAAGAAAAAAATTTTATAAATTCTAATTAGAACCCAATAAAATCGGCATGCAAAGAAACGTTTTCCAAAAAATTTCAAGTGTAAAAATAATTATGCCCACCCCTGTATATTTAGGTATAACACAAGGTGACTAAGAAATGTTGAAAGTGTCAATAGAACAAAATACCCTCTCCTCCTGTACATTTTCTCACTGGCAATTTCCTTCTCATTTCGATAAAATTTTTGATCCTAAAACCAAAGTATGAGTAATTATAAAGTATCCCAGCTTCCTATACATGCCCTGTTCGACATTTTTAGCAATTTCGACTGGAGATGTACTAGAGTAAGGGAGCAAAACAATTTTCTATCCACTGCATACATATTGAACTTATATATTGACAGAGAAATATGATTTAATTTTACTATTTCAAATGGTAAACAAAGAAATGCATGCTGAAATTTATATAGTATATCAATGTACAAATCCTAGGAAAATAAGAGTTTTAAGAGTTTGTTTGAGCTGATGGGTCCCTAAGTACATTTGATGCGGCGAAAACAATCATTTTAAAAATAACTTTTAAGCAATACACTTCTCTGTCTCCTTTTTCACGAGAAAGTAATTTATATAAATAAAAGTTAATAAAATTTGTTAGTTTATATATGTATATATTACAACAAGTGTGGATATTTCATGTTAGTAAAATAGCATATTTTTAAAGTTCTTTAAATATATCTTCTATAAATTTTATCAAAAATTTGGCATTAGAAATGTCTCTAAACAATTCAAAAACGCATAAGTTCACGATATCTGAGTGGACATTTTTGATAAATTGTATACGAAGCCATATGACAAAAGATATAGTCTGAATGCACCTTAGGGCGACAGTGATGGTCATTTTTAAAAAGTTAGGCGATTATAAATACTTAGGCCTAAGTTATACGACGATCATTGTAATGACGGAAAAAATTTTAGAATGGAAAATTAACGTATTACAAAGGTTATTTCTTTAAAAAAAAATAATGCAAAACATGGGAAAAAGTTTAGTAAATAGATTTTAAATAAAAAATCTTAGGATTATCACGTAATTTGTTTTTTATAATGATTTTTATAATTTGAATGACGGTAACATGTTTTAATCGATCAGCTGTTTTGTGGATTGCGTTTCTATTTAATTTCATTTTACTGGAGAACTGCCTTCATTAGGAATTTTTCGTCGACATTCTAACCTCAACCTTTAGCGTCCCAATAAGAAAATAATAATATATAAAAAAAAATGGAGAAAATTTGTGTCTCATCGGTAAAAAAGGAAAGGGAAGAAATAATCTAATTGGATTTGATGAAAAAAACCATTATACGACTTAGCTATGAACGAAAATCTGACTGAAAGTTTCTCTGACATTCGTAAAAGAGGTATAACCAACTTTCATTGAAAATCAAAGAAAAACGCTCGGTTTCCACTAGTTCCACAATTTCCTTCATTACAATGATCGTCGTATAACTTAGGCCTTAGGGCATTTTAACTGAACTGAAAATTATATTTGAAAGTGACAGCACTATTTATCTCGCCTTAAATTCATCACTTTTAAGTGACGAATACATAATATGAATGTGAAAAACGATTATTGCTTGTCGCTTGTCACATAATTCCATAATTAATTGTTCCGTTCAGCAAAATTATTCACGCCAGAAGCTCGCCATAGTTGCTATAGTGATTTTTCCAGTGATGCGCTATACTTAATTTTTCTTGGGTCACGTTGTATCTCTATTTTTTTTTGTTTTGAAATTATATAATTAATTTTCATATTTCATTTCATTTTATTTCACAGGCGGTGTTTTTGTTGTACTTCTATGTGGTCTAGCATTGGCTGTTGTTGTTGCAATCTTAGAATTTTGTTGGAATTCAAAAAAGAATGCTCAAACTGATCGTCAGTCTTTATGTTCCGAAATGGCAGAAGAATTACGTTTTGCAATGCATTGTCACGCATCAAAACAGCGTCCAGCATTAAAACGTAATTGTTCAAAATGTAGTCCAGGCGGTACAACAACATATGTACCAGGCGGTATTGGTATGGCACATTTAAATGGCGTTCATTATAATTTTTTCAATTGAAACAACAACCCAAAAAAAAGTAAATGAATATAATAGAAAATATATAACTAAATTAAAGAAAATAGCTAAAAAAGAAAACAAATAACTGAAAAAGAAAACTTACATGAATTTTTAATTATTCTCGTTAAGGGTACAATCAGAGCAATCCATTCGACGTATATAAATCTGAACATCTCTTTTATGACTTTATTTAATGATATAAGCGCCGTTTTAGTTCTAAACATGTGGTAATGTTCTGCTCGCGATACAGCTACTTTTATTTGCAACGCAGCCAAATGGTATGAATTGTTGCGCAGTACCACGTTACCTTCCGAAAGCCTTTCTAAAAGAAAGATATATGAATATGGAAATTCAGAGTGAACGTAGTCCTTAGTTAATCACAACATTTGTTGTGACAGACAGACAGACAAACAGACAGACAGACAGACAGACAGACAGACGACAAAAAGTTTTTTGAAAAAGTTTTTTGCAAATTTACTTCAGCAAAAAGCCATTTCCTTCTCCAGGACCTGTATCCTTTTTTAGATCCTCGCAAGAAGCAACAAATATCTATGCCTACGTACAACCAATGTACTAGCCTAATTTCACTGAAATCGCGTAATACGTTTGTGAGTTATCCTAACTGCAAATTTTGAAGAAAATATGTAAGCAAAGTTTGAAAATCTTATCATTTCATACAAAAAATCCGAATTTTGTTCGGCAGCTACCCGAACTTGTAATGGGATTCAATTGATTTTTGGACACAATTGTTCTCTCATTGAAAAGATGTCTCATGCTAAATTTCATTGAAAGTGGTTCATTAATAACGCTACAATACCCTGTAATGTAAAAACGCAAAAAACCGAACTTTTGTTCGGCGGCTACCCGAAGCTTTAGTCCGATCAAATCCAACTTCTGATAGAATGGTTCTCATGGGGAAAAAACCGCTCTTACCAATTTTCATGGAAATTACTTCAAAAATACGGCCGCAATCTTGTACACGACAGGCAGACGACAGACAGATATTGGATAAAAATGATTGGAAACGATTTAGAATCTTATAAAACGTGGAGATTTGCAATCATCATGATTCCAGTAACTTATATACTTCGTATAGAAGTTAAAAATAATACAATTCTATTTTCCTATTCTACTAGATTTGTGCTATTTAAATGGGACTGTAAACGGCCTTTGAAAAAACCCCAAGACATTTTTCAGTATCTAATTACTGAAATTTCAAATTTATTTTCTTTGTTTTAATTATTAAATAGGTCATCTCTAACACGTAGTAAATTATGGACAAGTCCATACTGCACACATGGTTTTTTACTTTCTTATCATATACCTATCTTTGGCAACATCTTGTTCTCAGTGATGGCCTGGGTCTATAATATTGGTTGCCAAGAGACAAACAGGCAACTGTAAAACCATCATATAAAGATTCTGTCATTTTTTTTAGACAATTCAGACAATTAACTGACAGTCGAGATGTTTCAACAATACTGTTTAGATAATTTCATAACAATACTGGTCAAAGACAAATCAGACAAGACAGAACTCCTAGTAATTCATGTAAATAAATCTAGTTTAGATTAGCGGTAAGCATGTAACAATATTATTTGTGGAGACTGTATCTTAAATATATTTCCACGGGACAATTCAGCAAGTTGACAATCTCGACTGTCTGTCATTGATGCGATTGTCTGTTGTCTTAAAATCAAGTAAGACAAGAAATTTTTGAAATATAACCCCATGAAAAAATTGCAAAGAAAGAAAATATTAAATATTTTGAACTTGCACCAGTATTTAAAACTTTGGCAAGTTTACGTGTATGTGTATGTGTGTACAAGATCTGGGTTCCGTTCACTCGATCACACCGGTGTAAAAAAAAGTCGGTGTAAGTTAATGTCAAAAAAGCCGGTGTTGAAATATGTAAGTTGTTTGCGAGTGAACGGTCGTAGCCATAGTCAATTAGTGTCATTTCGAAATGTCAATTGGAGAAAATGCGCATTTACAGGAAAATTAATGTACTGTAATTATTAAAATTACTTTCATGAAATCTTTTTGTTTTTAATATTTAATTTAGTAACAAATTTTTACATAAAAAACATATTTTATGATTTCACTTTTTTTTATAAATTTAAAATTTAAAATTTTTTTCGAATATAATTCAACGACTTGAATATAAATTTATTACTAAAACTATAATTTTTCTATAAATTTGCCAAATAATTAAAAAAAAATAGCGAATTCACAAAAAATTGTTTTGAATTCAAAATCAAACTGACGAAATAGAGATGACAATTAACAACTACACCCTATGACATTGGTTGAAAAAAGTTACTTTTTTTTACACCGGTGTGATCGAGTGAACGACAGAGTGTCGGTGTCATGACGTCATCGTAGTCGAAAAATGTTGACCAGTGTAACTTTTAGTCGCTTTTAGTTACAGTAAGTTGGTGAGTGAACAGCCCTGGAGTAGAATTATGCAACTCGATTTGAATCAAATTGTATCGAAAAATCATAGGCATGGCAATGCTTTTTCAATACAATTTAGTCTCAATCGAATTACACGAATCCACTCTAGCATAACTTTTTCCAGCTGCTGCAACTGCGACCCAAAAGTCGTATCTGTGCCCGTACCTTAAAGATTTCATTGTTTTACTATAGTTGGGTGTAATTTTTTTTTTTTTTAATATTAGGTGTGATTATAAAATTAATTATAAAAGTAATAATAAACGACGAAAAATGACATTATTTAATGAAATGGAGAAAAAAAGAAAATTATAAATAAATTATACAAAACAAAAACAAAAATATAAATATAATATTTAAGTTATATGAAAATCCTGGAAAATCTTAAAAAATTTCATTGAAAACAAAAAGAATAAATGAAGACCTACTAAATGTTGAAAAAATCTTCTTTAAAAGTCAAGTCTAAAAAAAATAACCCCTGTATGTATGCAATTAGAGGAAAAAGAAGACATATTTGACTGCCTTTTAAGACTTCACCCCATAGAGTTATATTAATTATCAGTTACTTCGTTTACATGGCAATTTCAGAATTGACTTGAGATCGACTTGAAATTCAACCCGAGTTTTGTATCTTTACCGGATTGAAAAATCGACTTGAAATCGACTTCAAATCAACGTCAATTTCATAGACGCTGCCAATCATATTTTTTTTTTTAGGTTATGTTTCCCCTCTTTTCATACTCCATTTCAAATTTTCAATTCGGTTTGAAGTCGATCTGGGTTTACATGCAAATCTCAAGTCGATCAGAAAAATTTTTGTGATCGGATTGACTCAAGTCGATCTGGGTATACATGCACGATATTCGGATTGAAATCGACTTCAATCCGGTCATGTAAACGAAGTAAGTCTCACGTGACCCGACAGATGGGAATATAAAACTTGGGTTTATTTATATGAAAAATAAAAGCAACCCAAATTATATATATAAAAGGCTAGTCCTTCTTTCTTTCTTTCTGTCCGTCCTAGATTGTGCGGAAACAAAATTCGTTGAGCAAAAAAAAAAAAACACTTTTTGATATGTGTAGAGAATTACTTGAAACGTGGAGAAATTTTGTTTCCGGGGAGATTGGGGGTCGGAGGAGTTACAAAGGGAGGCTTGAAAGCTTATTTCAGAAAACCGCATTTATAATCTGAAATATACATCGGACATAATACCTGAGGCAATCTTATTAAGATTTTTATGCCGGACATTCTGACATACATGGCAAAGTCCCATTTCCCACCGCTTTGGCGCTGGAGGCAATACAAATTTACGAACTTTTTATATAGAGGTCACACGCAATTACAATTTTCAGCAAAGTTGTGGAGCATTTCATGGCGACTATTTCTTTCGGAGACCATATAGTTCTATCTCTCACCGCTTTGGCGCTGGAGTCAATAAAATTTTGGAACTTCGTATATACACGTCGCACACGATTACAATGTTTGGCAAAGTAATGGAGGTTTTCATGGGGATAATATCTCTCGAAGACCAGATAGTTCTATGAGTCACCCCTTTGGTGCTGGAGTCAATAAAATCTTTGGATCGTTTTATATAGGGTTAACCGCGATTACAATGCTCAGCAAAGTTGTGGAAGTTTTCATTTGGCACTATTTCTGCCGAAGAACATATAGTTCTATCTTCCACCGCTTTGGCGCTGGTGTCAATAGAAACTTTTGAACTTTTTATATAGAGGGCAAACGCGATTACAATGTTCAGCTAAGTTGTGGAGGTTTTTACGGGAATTTTTTCTGTCGAAGATAAAATGGTTCTATCTCGCACCACTTTGATGCTGCGGTTGTCGAGGTTTTTGCCTTTACGTAATATATGTTTGACGGGAGCTATTTTACCAATCGGGGAAATGGGATCAATTTAATGTCTCCACTCGAGGTGTTGCGTCGTAAATAATGTGTTTTCTGAATACGTAAACCTAGGATATGAAATATATCTCGAGTGGTGTTACGGGAACAGGGTAAAAGATCTATAATGTTGCGAATTGAGATACTACGCTTGAATAAATTTAGTTAATTTACAGTGATCTGTAAACTGAAATTTCTAGGAGGCCGTCTTAGGACGGGTAACCCCCTAGTTATATATATAAAAGGCTAGTCCTTCTTTATTTCTTTCTTTCTTTCTTTCTGTCCGTCCTATATTGTCCGGAAAGAAAATTCGTTGAGCAAAAAAAAAAAACACTTTTTGATATGTTGTAGAGAATTACTTGAAACGTGGAGAAATTTTGTTTCCGGGGAGTTTGGGGGTCGGAGGAGTTACAAAGGGGGGCTTGAAAGCTTATTTCGGAAAACCTCATTTATAATCTGAAATATATGTCGAACATGATTCTGACCTGAGGTAATTTTGTTAAGATTCTTATGCCGGACATTCTGACGTACACGGCAAAGTTCCATTTCCCACCGCTTTGGCGCTGGAGGCAATACAAATTTACGAACTTTTTATATAGAGGTCAGACGCGATAACAATGTTCAGCAAAGTTGTGGAGGTTTTCATGGCAACTATTTCTTTCGAAGACGATATAGTTCTATCTCTCACCGCTTTGGCGCTGGAGTCAATAAAATTTTGGAACTTCGTATTTAGAGGTCACACGCGATTACAATGTTCAGCAAAGTTATGGAGGTTTTCATGCGAATTATTTCTGTCGCAGACCATATAGTTCTATTTCTCACCGCTTTGGTGCTGGAGTCAAAAGAAACCTTTAACTTTTTAAATAGAGGTCACACACGGTTACAGTGTTCGGCAAAATTATCGAGGTTATGAAGGGGATTATATCTTTCGAAGACCAGATAGTTCTATCAGTCACCGCTTTGGCGCTGGAGTCAATAAAATCTTTGGATCGTTTTATATAGGGATAACCGCGATTACAATGCTCAGCAAAGTTGTGGAAGTTTTCCTTTGGCACTATTTCTGCCGATGACCATATAGTTCTATCTCTCACCGCTTTGGCGCTGGAGCCAATAGAAACTTTTTAACTTTTTATATAGAGGTCACACGCGATTACAATGTTCAGCTAAGTTGTGGAGGTTTTCACGGGCATTTTTTCTGTCGAAGATAAATTAGTTCCATCTCTCACCGCTTTGGCTTTGGAGCCAATAGAAACTTTTTAACTTTTTATATAGAGGTCACACGCGATTACAATGTTCAGCTAAGTTGTGGAGGTTTTCACGGGGATTTTTTCTGTCGAAGATAAAATAGTTCTATCTCCCATCACTTTGGCGCTGCGGTTTTCGAGGTTTTTACCTTTACGTAATGTATGTTTGACGGGAGCTATTTTACCAATCGGGGAAATGGGATCAAGTTATTGTCTCCGCTCGAGGTGTTGCGTCGTAGATAATGTCGATGTGCTTTCTGAATAGGTCGACCTAAGATATTAAATATATCTCCAGTGGTGTTAGGGGAACAGGGTAAAAGATCTATAATGTCACGAATTGAGATACTACGCTCGAATAAATTTAGTTAATTTACAGTGATTTGTAAACTGAAATTTCTAGGAGGCCGTCTTAGGACGGGTAACCCCCTAGTTTGAAATACTAACGGAGGGAAAACCAAGTTAAATTATTATATTGTATCATATTGGTTGAGCGGCTAGTTGTTATCTCCGAAACTTGGAAAACTTGGGCTTCTATCGTTTGGAGTAAGCGAGCGAGTAGACAAAATAATGACTACTTCTCCTGCATAAGTCTGTATGAAAACGGGGGAAATAAAATCTCTAGTTAATGTATCTCTATACTTCACCCTATTAAACGAGCGTTGAACAATGTGAATGGACTTTGTTTCAGGCATTATGACATGTCTGGTTTAAGCCTGGAGGCAATCTCAACGGATGCATGAATTGGCAAAAACGTTAGCGACGCTATAAATATTTTTGTGCAGGCAAACTCGACGCCGTCGATGAAATTTGTAATTTTTATTATTATTTGATATAATCTTTGTGTTATAAATTAAAATAGTTTTTTAAGTAGTGTAAATTAATAAAAAAACTAAAATACCGTTTTTAAATGGAATTTTCACAAAATAATTCCCACACAAAAATTTTAAAATGACATTTGAACGCGTCCGTCACGTAAAAATTGAATACAAATCAACTTTACAACGTCTGAACCGTCGCGTCCGTCACGCCTACGTCGAGATTGCCACCTCCCATACATTCCATATGAAATTAACTTTTATTTGACACTTCACGCGTCCGTCGCGTTCATTGCGTCCGTCGTGTCCGTCGAGATTGCCTCCAGGGTAAGATTTAAGCATAATGATGTGAATATCATCAAATTGAAATCTCTAATCAATTCAATTACGTTAATTTTATTGTATATCAGACTGTGCAGACTAATGCAAAGAAGTTTTCTTTAAAAAGAAAAAGGCCGACAAAAATCCACTGAAAATTTTGACATTTCAATCCTTTGTCTCTTCGATGGTTTTTATGTCATTCTATGTTTAATATTTCGCCCAAACCAAACAAAGAACTTGTGTGTTCTGCTGCTGCTTGTTCGATTGGTGTGGACAAGCCTTTAGCAAAATTTCTATGAAGGACGACAATGTTTTATGCGGAACAAAAATTCAACTCAAAACAATTACAATATATTGGGATTCATTCGACTCAGAATTTTACAAATTGTAATAAATACGAATAATCGCAAATTTTTATGAAATTTTTTTTGTATATGAAAAAAAAAGAAAATTATATTAAATAAATTCTGGTGTGAAAATAATTTTGAAATTATTGTGTTTTTATGCATTTTTTTTCTTCTATTTTTATTTGGTTCTCATGTGTTAAAGAAAAACATTGCGCGACACAAGACTAATTAAAATAATCCACTTCTTCCAATATTCATTAGCTTTACAGCAATAAAAACACTATGTTTTACAACAAATATAACGTTTAATTTTAAAAAAATGTTGATTATAAAAAGTATATTATTAAAAAAAAGAGAAAAAATGATAGCATAAAACATTGCTTAATTTGACTTAACTTTTTCTTTACTTTTAACTTTTCCAAAAAAGGCTTTTCTTTACTTTATCTAAATTAAATATTAACTGCTCAAAAAAACTTAGTGCGAACGACTGTTCAAAAAATTAGTATATCTCTCAATAGTATAGACAAACACAGTAAATTATGATAAGATGTGTAAAATTGGGTTTGCCCACAAATTTCGACTTAAAAAACTAAATGAAATATAAGGAAATAATATACGAGGAGAATTCTTTCTTATTTTTACATTTCGTTTTTGAGCTTTGGTTTTTGTACTGGATTGATAACTTTTTTCAAATCATTTAAAGAAATTAAGCTTTGAATTCATTCATTTTATAAATCCCGTAGATGAGTATATTTTGTTCTTGGTTTTTTTTTTTTTCTCATTTTAGAATTAAAGTGTTTGATAGTAGAGAAACTTTTATTCTATTAATGTGCGCATACAAACAATTTGTGGCTTTGAATATATCTTATAGAGAAATATGATTGATATATTTGGTGTCGGTTTTTTCCTACACTGATTTTAGAATTCAAACGTACTTTTAGAAATATTTTGTACAAGTATGTTCGATTGTGTGCATAATTTGATAATATTGAACGTATTATAATTTTTCTGCGAGTGCCTCATTCTAATCGTATACTTCTTGCGCTCAAGTTGTCTTTAGAAAAAAGTAAAAAAAAAATGAGTGATTCTTTGAATTTAAAACCAACAGCCTTTTTCAAGGCTAACAAAAAAACGAATTTCCTCAGATGTTGCATATCTGGTTGCAGTGGGAAACATTTTTCATCAAATGTTACTTTCTTTCGTTTTCCGAAAGATATCAATTTGTTTGAAAAATGGTGCCATAATTTGCAACTAAGTCCAGAATACTGCAAAAAAACTATTGTGCGAATCTGTAGTCGTCATTTTGAGAAACAATTTCTCGGTAGAAGAAAATTAATCGCAGAAGCGATACCTACTCTTTTTTTGGGGCACGGAGAAAATGAAAAAAATTTTTTAAACTCCAAGCTAGAAAGAAAAAAATATAGAAAATGTTGTATGGAAAACTGTAAAAGTTTTGGCAAAGGGAAATTTTTTGCGTTTTCAAAGAATGCAAAATTAAGGAAACAATGGATCACTATTTGTCGTTTGGAAGAAAATTGTAATACAAAAAATAAGTTTATTTGCGTAAAACACTTTGATCCCGAACATATAGGAAAACAAAAACTTGTGGCTGGTACTTGTCCTACATTTAGACCAATTGAAAAGTTGAACGACAGTGCTTTAAATAAAATATCACTAGATATAGATTATAATTCGAAAGATCAGATATGTGATGTTTACGAATTTAACGATAATAGTTTAGACGAAGTTCCGCAATCAGTGTTGATACCAAAGAAAACATACAATGGGCCTGCTTCCATAAATAATATTCTTCATAATGAAAGTGATATTAGCTTAAGTGAGCTGAACTGTCTTAAGTCTCCGTCGAATTCAAGGCGAAGGGTTTCTGATTCCGCCGAAGACATTCCCTTTTGTAGTCAATGTAGGAGGATACAAGAAAAATTGGAATATTATAAAAAGAATGCTAAAAGTTTTTCTGAGGAATGCATGCAATTACGGAAAGAAAAGGAAATGTTGTTAGAAAAAATAAAACAATTGAAAGAAAACAAGTCCATTGATGCTCATATCGATTCGTTACCTAGCCTAAACTTAAATAGCAAAGAATTTTGTAAAATGATTTTAGCTGAAAAGAATAGCTATAATGATATCCAAAAATATTTGTCTCAAAATGTCAATTATAAGTCTGCATCTTGTTATAATTTCTTGCGTGATGATTTAGGGCTTCACTTTCCTAGTCAGTCAGCTATATATAAGTGGAGTCCTGTGAAACGACTTCAACCAGGTTTTGATGATGTTTTAATAAAAAATTTGGTACAATTAGTTAATAAAATGGACAAGCAGTGTAAGCAGGCAGTGTTATTATTTGATGAAATATCAATCAGAAGAGATTTAGTTTATAATACATCTCATGATCTCGTAGATGGGTTAGTGCATTTAGATGAAAATGATAGGAAATTATTACTAGGAAAACAAATATGCGTTTTCATGATCAGGGGCTTGTTTTCTAATTGGAAATATATAATTAGTTATTTTGTTTCTGAGAACAGCATTGATGGTGCCATTTTAAAACAAAAATTGGAGGCTAATGTAAAAATATGCTTCGAAATAGGGCTTACGGTTAGAGCTATAGTGTGCGATCAAGGTATGAATAATCAAAAATGCTATAGGCTGTTAGATATTAATAAAGAGAAGCCATATTTCTATTATAATCAGAATAAAATAATTGCATTATATGATCCTCCTCATTTATTAAAAAATATAAGAAATACACTCAAAGATTGCACTATTGAGACTCCTGACGGACCTGCGAGTTGGGAAGTTATAAAAAGTGTTTATAGCATAGACGAAAAATCCAAAAAATATAGGTTGTGTCCAAAGATAACAAAAAAACATATTGAACCAGGGGTTTTTGATAAAATGAATGTCAGACTTGCAGTGCAAGTCCTGAGCAATAGTATGGCTGACGCAATAGATGCATTATTAGAAAATAACTCCTTTCCACAAACGATTAAATTATATGCAGCAGCGACGAGTAAATTCACTCGTAGTTTTGACAAAGTTTTTGACTGCCTAAATAGTCGTAATTGTGCGGAAAAAAATCCATATCGGAAGCCATTAACAAAAAATTGTGCTCAATTTAATTATTTAAATGAATTCAAAGAATATCTTACAAAATTGGGTCTCCCTGCAAAAAAAAAAACTATTGTTTTGACGGATTATATCTTACAATTAATGGTATTTCAAATTTAAGTACAGATATATTTTCGGACAAATATTTAAAAATTAACTTTATATTAACATCTCGACTAAATCAGGATCCATTAGAGAATATGTTTGCACAAATTCGGGCAAAGGGCGGTAATAACAAAAATCCTAGTGTACACGAGTTCAATGGAATAGTTGCGCGCCTAATGTCAATGAGAATTATAACGTTCTCATATGCAAATAAGAATTGTGAAACTGATGAAGACATTTTACTTAATTGGGATAACCCATTAGAAGATACTTATATTGATAATTCTAATGAAATTACATCCAGATTATTGGCACAAAGTTCTGAAATTGTTTTGGATGATATAGAAAAAGATGCGAAAATAAATGAAACCTTAAACTCCAAGAGTATTTCCGACGTCGCAGACCCAGCAAAAAGATATATTGTCGGCTATGGAATTTTAAAAATTATTTTGAAAAAAATAAACTGTCCAAATTGTGCCATGATAATGAATAAAGACGAATGTGATTTTCTTTTACCGTCGGAAAAACTTATTAAACACAAAAATTTCGACAAAACTACTGAAAGGACTTTTCTACAAAATCCTTCCGATCTTTTTTTCGAAATTTGCAAATTGCATTTTCAAATATATGAAACTTTTTTTGATAATTATTTGCATTTTACCAACTTAAAAGCAAAAATTATCGAGGAATGCATTCAAAGAACTAATGAATTTTACCCCAGTTGGTTTGCTGAGAACCAATGTTTAGAACATCGAAAGGAAGTTCTAAATTTTTTAATTCTGGTTCTATTAAAAAAGAATTGTTCTTGGGTCAAAAAAAATGGAAATAGTTTACCCAATAGTTTTACAAAACACCCACGCTTAAAAATTTTAAATGAATAAATAATCCTGATATATATTTTCAAACCTTCTAACACGACATTATGAAATCAGTTATTTGGTTATTCAAAGCATTCCAGAAAAAAATTATGTCAACATTCGATCTTAAAATTGTAGGAAAAGGTATGTTGGCAAATATCATCACATATTAACTGTCGAACGTACTTAAAATAAGTTAGACAAAATTCTTCCAAATAAATATATTATATTGCACTATAAAAATCACTAGCACAAATTAATTACTTTGCTGAGTTTTTCTTAATAAAAGAAAAACCCAGAAAACACGAGAATAATTTATTTATAAACAAACAAAACGATTTCCGCGAAATGTCTCCAGACTATTCGGGAAATACCGCCATCTAATGTACAAAAGATCTATTCCAGAAAACTCCAAAATGCAATTGTTTACACTTCTCAATAACAATAGCAATGACTCATAGCACATACAAAAGATATTTTTAGGAGGAAATAATAATAGATCATTGGCACAAACCTAAACAATGATTAGAGCTTTCTAGAACTATTGTTTGTATATTGAATATTCTAGAAATCTTCTTTCTGTAAACATTGCCACCTAGTTTTTAGAAAACGACCAGGCTTTTCGAGAATATTCCGAGACACATCAATTTTATATAAAAGCAGGTGTGGGGTCGAGCCTAAAATCAATTCAGATCAGAACTTCAAACAGTGAACTTGAAACATTCGGAGTAAAACTAAAGCTTTGATCTTAAAAGTAATTAAAATAGCGAAGCTCTAAAACTGTGATAAATAATTGTAATAATTAAATTATTGAAAGACAAATATTTTTAAGACTAATTGTTAAGCGGAAATAATTACAAATAAAGTTTATACACTATATTCACATAAATAAAAAGTGTTATCATTCTAATAACATCGAACCGAAAGACTAACACGTTACATTGGTGTCAGAAGTGAAATTATTTATTGTGAATCAGTGCGGAAAAGATAATTTTGCTAAAATTTTCTGCAAGAAAATTCGAAATTAAACTAGAAACTTCTGTGGGGAAAATTTCGAAGAAATTCGTTATTAAGAAATTTGAGTATAGTAATTTCGACTGTGTGAGAAATTTCAGGGGCGTACAAGAAATTTTGTATGAGTTGTATAAAAATTTCGATTGAGCGAAATTTGAGGTTATACGTCGGGTATCGTGTGAAAATTTCGATTGTACGAGAAATTTCGTAGAAATTAAGATTATACTGGGAAATTTCGTGGTATTTAGATACTGTGCGAGAAGTTTCGATAGAACAATAGAATTTCGTGAACAATTAAAAATATTTGAACGATGGAAAGTAAATTATTAGATAGTTTGAGTACATTAGAACTATCCACAGTTCTGCGTGTGTGGAAGTCAGTTTCCACGGGAACTAAACCAGAAAAGAAGAAAAGAGTAATCACTGAATGTGCAATAAGAGGACTAGACAGTAGCACATTCGACTTTAGTGAAATTCTGAAAGAGGGAAACCAAGAAGAAAACACGAACGAGGACAATGACAAGTCCGATTTCAGTGAAGAGGGTGCAAAAACAACAGCAAGTGTTCAAGATAATTTAAAGACGCTTATGACCATGATGATCGGTCTTCAGACTAGTCTGCAAGAAGAAATGAAAACAAATGCTTCTAGTCTTCAGACTAAAATGGACTCAACTGCTTCTAGTCTGCAAGAAGAAATGAAAACAAATGCTTCTAGTCTTCAGACTAAAATGGACTCAACTGCTTCTAGTCTGCAAGAAGAAATGAAAACAAATGCTTCTAGTCTTCAAACCAAAATGGATTCAACTGCTTCGAGCTTACAGAATAAAATAGATTCGACTTCTGCAAGTCTTGAAAGTAAAATCAAGTCGAGCGTTTCTGGACTAGAAACCAAAATGGAGTCTAGTATGGATGAATTAAAATCTCAAGTTGAATCCAGTGTTGCGAACTTAGAAGACAAAATTACTACAGAAGTCTCTACAGTTCGCACAGAAGTAAGTAAAGTTGAACAGAAATTGGAAGACAAAATAACCACAGTTCGCGCGGAAGTAAGCAACATAGAACAAAAATTGGACCAGAAATTGGAACAAAAAGTAGCAGAAATGGAAGCACAAATGGCTGACATCAAAGAAAATAAACCAAATATTGAGTCATCAGGTAAAAGGATGAAGCCACCAATATTTGACGGAAAAACTTCATGGCCGGTATACAAACGACAGTTTGAAGCGGCTGCTGGTGCGAACAACTGGTCCGATGAAGAAAAAGCCACGGCATTAATTCTGGCTCTACGGGGTAACTCAGCCGATTTATTGCGGACAATCTCACCGGAAAATGAGAAAAATTACAATTACATTGTAATGCAATTGGATAATCGGTTTGGGGACAACCACATGAAGGATGTATACCGGATCGAACTCATCAACAGAACGCAGAAATCTGCGGAAACGCTTCAAGAATTAGCGGCGGAGATCGAACGTCTAGTATACATGTCCTATCCCGATTACCCTGTGGAGATGCGGTGCGAGATGGCGGGAGAAAGATTCGTTAGCGCCATACGGGATACGGACATACAAAATAGCGTCCGGGTTAGCGGAAAGCGAACGCTACAAGAAGTATTGGCGTTCGCTTTGACATTAGAAGGTGCGAAGAAAGCTACAAGATCAGTCCCACGGATCAGGACTGCTACAGTTGCTGAAGGGTCGCCGCAACTGGATATCAAAGACCTCAGGCAGCAAATAAAAGAAGTATTGCGGTCAATCCAGAAAGAAGGGGACAGAAATACGCGCAGGAAAATCACATGCTGGGGCTGCGGAAAAGAGGGGCATGTGCAACATAAGTGCCCGAACCAAACAACAAGACAAAAAGGTTCGGGAAACGAAACGGAGCTAACTTAAAGGGGGACAAGTTAGCTCAAAAGAATAATGCCCCCAGCATCGTTGTATCTGTCTCGCTTATGCAACACAACAACAACAGTCTAACGGTACAGGGTGTAATTGCTGGTCATCAGTGCAGAATTATCATAGATACAGGCGCAAGTAAATCCATCATTAACAAGAGACTAATCAATCATAAACACATCAGTGAAAGCAGTAACAGGGTGCTTCAAACCGTTACGGGTGAATCATCTCCGATTCTTGGGGAAGTCGATCTAGCATTGGAGCTAGATGGGTATGTGTTCCGACATACATTTTTGGTGGCTGATATAATGGACGATTGTATCATGGGCCTGGACTTCATGAAAAAGAATGGAGTGAGTGTAAATGTTGAAGAAGAAGTTCTGCGATGTGGAAATATTGATTTCTCGCTAACGTTGGAGGAAGCAGGTTCCAGTGCCAAAGTAGAAATTCTACAAGACCAAACAATTGCGGCAAATACTGAAGCTGTTGTAGAGGCGAGACTGGTCGATGGTACTGGGAGGCCAGCAATACAAATTATTGAACCTGACAGACAAAACTTAAAGGATGGACTAATGATAGCGCGAACAATAGTGAAAGTGAACGAAAAAGGGACAATTCCAGTCAGAGTGGCGAACTTTTCAAAAATTAACAAGAAATTGAAAAAGGGAACCATTGTCGGCAGTGCTGAAGGGGTTTCGTCAATAACAAATGAGGACTGCAGAGGCAAAGAAACTCAACGGGAGGAACGGGTTCTTCCGGAAGCCTTGAAACCACTTGTCTCTGATATCACTAAAAGAGTATCAGAGTCGGAAGCAGTTAAGGCTACAGGTTTATTGAAGGAGTTTGAAGATGTCTTTGTATGCAGTAAAGGGGACTTTGGACGAACGGACCAAGTAAAACATAGAATTAATACCGGCAATGCAGATCCTATTCGTCAACCACCAAGGAGACTACCATTAGCCAAACAAACAGAGGTTGCTGAAATGATCGACGAAATGCATCAGGAGGGAGTAATTGAACCATCAAACAGTCCATGGGCATCTCCGGTAGTCCTAGTACGGAAAAAGGATGGGACTACAAGATTTTGCGTAGATTACCGAAGACTGAATGACGTAACTAAGAAGGACAGTTACCCTCTTCCTCGCATAGACGACACGTTAGATACACTCTCAGGAGCAACTTGGTTTTCAACACTTGATTTAAAAAGTGGCTATTGGCAAGTTGGAATTGAACCGGAAGACAGAGAAAAGACAGCGTTCACAGTAGGAACAGGCTTATGGCAATTCACAGTGATGCCATTTGGATTATGTAATGCACCGGCAACATTCGAGCGACTGATGGAACATGTCCTACGGGGCTTAACATGGAAGACGTGCCTTGTGTACCTGGACGATATCATCGTAATCGGAAAAACTTTTGATGAACATCTCCAGCGATTACGAGAAGTATTTGGACGTCTTCGTGCAGCTAATTTAAAGTTAAGTCCGAAGAAGTGCGAACTATTTCAACATGAGGTGAAATACTTAGGACATGTTGTGTCTGCAGAAGGAATTGCCACCGATAAAGACAAGATAAAAGCAGTTCAACAATGGCCAGTACCAAAAGATAAGCATGAAATCCGGTCATACTTAGGCTTGTGTACTTACTACCGACGTTTCATAAAGAATTTTGCTAATATAGCCGGTTGTCTACACAAGCTAACGGATAAGGGAAAACCATACGAGTGGACCGAAGAATGCCAGTCAGCTTTCGAGGAGTTGAAACATAGACTATGTTCTGCTCCGATATTGGCGTATCCAAAATTTGGAGAAAAATTTATCGTGGATACGGATGCTAGCAATGTCGGAATTGGAGGGGTACTCTCCCAACAGATCGAAGGTGAAGAAAAAGTGATCGCATACTTCAGTAGGAAACTTTCCAAACAAGAGGTAAACTACTGCGTCACCCGGAAAGAACTCTTGGCAGTAGTTGAAACTGTTAGGCATTTCAACAAATACCTCTACGGGCAGGAGTTCCTACTTCGAACCGACCATGCGGCACTTAAATGGTTGCTACAATTTAAGAATCCAGAAGGTCAAGTGGCAAGATGGATTGAGCGACTACAAGGGTACCACTTCAAGACAGAACATCGAAAGGGGACATCGCATGGTAATGCTGACGCTTTATCTAGAAGACCATGTGGTGAGAATTGTAAGCACTGTGGTAGGCTAGATGAGAAAGAAATAGTCATGGTCAAGACAACAAGAATAGGTAATGATGACGAGACTAGTATCAGAAATGAACAGCTAAAGGACAAAGATATTGGACCAATCCTTGAATGGAAAGAACAGGATCAGCGTCCGGGACGGAGCGATATTGCAGCTTATAGTAGTACGACAAAGAGTTATTGGGCTCAGTGGGACTCGCTGGAAATAGAAAATGGCGTTCTCAGTAGAAGATGGGAATCTTCTGATGGTAGAGATACACTAATGCAGTTGATTGTGCCCAAGTCCAAAGTACATGAGGTACTTGGTGAAGTACATGGTGGGACTTCAGGGGGACATCTGGGAGTCAACAAAACATTAGAAAAAGTACGAGAACGATTCTATTGGATAAACTGCCGAGCTGATGTTGAAAGTTGGTGTCGAAAATGTGACACATGTGCAGCAAGCAAAGGACCACAGAGACGAACTAGAGCAGCAATGAAGCAATATAACGTTGGCGCTCCATTTGAACGAATCGCAATTGATGTAGCTGGACCATTTCCTCAGTCTAAACGAGGGAACCGATACGTGTTGGTTGTCATCGACTATTTCAGCAAATGGCCGGAAGTGTACGCCATTCCGAATCAGGAAGCTACCACAGTGGCAGGAGTGATAATTGAAAACTGGATAAGTCGATACGGGGTTCCACTAGAACTACACTCGGACCAAGGGCGGAACTTCGAGTCAGCGGTATTCCAGGAAGTATGCCAATTGCTGGGAATACATAAAACCAGAACAACACCCCTGCACCCGCAATCTGATGGTATGGTGGAACGTTTCAACCGAACCCTGGAGGAACATTTATCAAAGGTGGTAACATCAGACCAAAGTGAATGGGACAAACACATTCCATTGTTCCTAATGGCATATAGAACTGCAGACCACGACAGCACAAAACATACTCCATCGGAAATATTGTTTGGACGCAATATACGGCTTCCTGTGGATATAATGTTTGGAAGACCAGAATGTGACAAAATGGAAGTTAGTGACTACACCGATAAACTGAGGGATCGTCTAGACGAGATACATCACATAACAAGGGACCGGATAAAAATTGCTAGCGACCGAATGAAAATAAGGTACGACATTGCTACAAACAGCTGTGGATTCCAGGATGATGACTTGGTATGGCTTTACAATCCACAACGGAAAAAGGGAATGTCACCTAAGTTTATGCCAAAATGGGAGGGTCCATATACCGTCATAAAAAGGATAAATGACGTCGTATATCGCATACGAAGATCTCCAAGGGCAAAAATGAAAGTTGTTCATCTAAATCGGCTAGCAAAGTATCACGGGACGGCTTCAGAAGATTCTGTTCGGGACGAACAGATTTAAGGAGGGGGTAGTGCACTATAAAAATCACTAGCACAAATTAATTACTTTGCTGAGTTTTTCTTAATAAAAGAAAAACCCAGAAAACACGAGAATAATTTATTTATAAACAAACAAAACGATTTCCGCGAAATGTCTCCAGACTATTCGGGAAATACCGCCATCTAATGTACAAAAGATCTATTCCAGAAAACTCCAAAATGCAATTGTTTACACTTCTCAATAACAATAGCAATGACTCATAGCACATACAAAAGATATTTTTAGGAGGAAATAATAATAGATCATTGGCACAAACCTAAACAATGATTAGAGCTTTCTAGAACTATTGTTTGTATATTGAATATTCTAGAAATCTTCTTTCTGTAAACATTGCCACCTAGTTTTTAGAAAACGACCAGGCTTTTCGAGAATATTCCGAGACACATCAATTTTATATAAAAGCAGGTGTGGGGTCGAGCCTAAAATCAATTCAGATCAGAACTTCAAACAGTGAACTTGAAACATTCGGAGTAAAACTAAAGCTTTGATCTTAAAAGTAATTAAAATAGCGAAGCTCTAAAACTGTGATAAATAATTGTAATAATTAAATTATTGAAAGACAAATATTTTTAAGACTAATTGTTAAGCGGAAATAATTACAAATAAAGTTTATACACTATATTCACATAAATAAAAAGTGTTATCATTCTAATAACATCGAACCGAAAGACTAACACGTTACAATATAATAATCTTTATATATAATATATATAATTTAAAATTTACGGAAATCCAATAATCCTTAGTTGACCATAAAATATCAATATATCTATAATTTTTAAAAAAGCAATCAGATACATGCATATGTCCATTACTTAAAACAAAATTCAATTCAATTCTTGGCCCAAGTTCGAAAGATTTTAAATTCTTTATTTAACATTATTTAACAGTACACGAGAAATTCTGAGAAAAAAATTTGTTCAAAAAATACATATAATACAATCGACATTATCTTGTTACACACACAATCGAACATACAAAATATTTCTAAAAGTACGTTTGAATTCTAAAATCAGTGTAGGAAAAAACCGACACCAAATATATCAATCATATTTCTCTATAAGATATATTCAAAGCCACAAATTGTTTGTATGCGCACATTAATAGAATAAAAGTTTCTCTACTATCAAACACTTTAATTCTAAAATGAGAAAGAAAAAAAAAACCAAGAACAAAATATACTCATCTACGGGATTTATAAAATGAATGAATTCAAAGCTTAATTTCTTTAAATGATTTGAAAAAAGTTATCAATCCAGTAGAAAAACCAAAGCTCAAAAACGAAATGTAAAAATAAGAAAGAATTCTCCTCGTATATTATTTCCTTATATTTCATTTAGTTTTTTAAGTCGAAATTTGTGGGCAAACCCAATTTTACACATCTTATCATAATTTACTGTCTTTGGTATAGACCTAACAGTCTATAGTATTGCCATCTCTACATTCGGCCATCCTACTTATCGCATGACCCAGGCGATTCATCTTCGTCTTCTTCGTTATCATCCTCACTGTCTTCATTGCTGTCTTGCCACAATTTCATAATGTCAGCTGTGGATGATGTGGTATTCGGTCCATCGTGATGTCCCACTTTGACCAAATCATAACGATCGTTCTTTTTAACCTTGACAATCTTGTAAGGTCCTAAAGATGTTGGGTACAGTTTCAGACCTGTACTAAATTGCGTACGTTTAATCGCAACTAGGTCATTAATGTCATATTGATGAGCTGGTTTTCATTTTGTATTGAATGTATTTATATTTTCTCGTTGCATTTTCTTTATTTGATCTTTGGTTGCTTTTCTAATGTTTGTTCTTTCATCATAACAGGTGTTTTCTATTTCTTCTTCTTTTCCTATTTCCTTTTCTTTTCCTTTTACATTTTCTTTCTCTTCAACTTCATTTTCTATTTTAGTTTTCATCTCAGAAATTTCAATACTTTCTCCAGTTGGACTGTATAGATCATAATCTTCATCACTCCCCTTTCTTTCAAAAATATCCTTTTTAATTGATTCTTCGATTACTACTTCTCCCATTTCTACCGTATCTTTAATTTTCATACTCATATCATTCAATAAGTTCAAAATGTTCTTTCGATTGACTTTCTTCAGCGATCGATAGTAAATTACTTGCATTATCTCTAACTAAATTCGCCAACAAAGAACTGTCAACACAATCCGATAGATTTGTTACCATATTCTCATAAGTTTTTCCATCAGAGTTTTCTGAAAGCGGAACATTTACAAATGGAAATGATGAACTTTTCTCATCTTCCGATTGAATAATCTGTTCTTGGATAATAATTTGTTCTTCGCCCTCCTGAATTTGAAATTTCGTATCTGGTTCTTCACATTCTAACACCTTTTCCAAAATTTCCGTTTCTTGAATAGCAATTTCTTCATCAACACTTACAGACGCCCTTTTTGTTCTTCTAATCTTCGAAATTGAAACTTTCCTATTTTCGATATTTCAAAAAATTATTCCCAAGCAAAATATCGTCTGTTAACCAATCGTCATTCACAACGTGACATACGACAGAATAAGTTTCGTTGTTAATTTCAATTATAATGTCGCAAGATCCGATAGTTTTTTTCATATTTTGACCAAAACCTGTTAAATATATTCCTGATCCATTATAAACTATATTCTTAAATTTTTCTTTAACAGATTTCTTTATCAGGGTAACATCGCTTCCTGTATCTAAAAAAGCAAGAAATTTCTCACCATTGATATCGATGTTAATACTCATATCTGGAACAATAATACGTAGAGTTTCCATTTCCCGACACTTTTTAATTTCCCGGGATACGTGAAATTTTGAATTACATTTTCCCGGAATCCCGGGATTTTCCTAAAAATATTAAAGGGAAGTATAAACAATAACATTAAAAATAATATTGTATTATAAAAACATATAGTAATTTAAAATCGGTCTATAGTCGATTTGTTGATGCCCTATGGTAGAAATGGGACAGAAAAGCTGTCAAAACTAACATTATTTGAAGGTTTTTTCTTCATAACTTTATTTTTTATTTTCAAAATTTCTTCTAATTTGCAGGTAACCTAGACCCTATGGTAAGGGTATTACCAGAGGGTAGATTAGTTTTGTCACCCCATTTGTAACACATCGAAATAATTATCGTAGAAAGGTTTTAAGGGTATGGTTGTGTAGAGAATCAAAAGTTATATCGATTTATGCATGTCCGTCCGTATACAAGATAAATCTTAAACGCGTTATCCGATTTTGATGAAATTTACAATGTGAGTTGCTCATTCCTTAACTCGGATTGGTATTGCATTTCAGCAAAATCAATCCAAGGGGAGCAAAGATATAAAGAAAAAACCAGGGTGACCAAAAAGCTCGTTGTTTCTTTGTCTATCGTTTTTCGGATTTAATTGGAAATTTGTGAACCAATTTTGTTTAAATTAATTGTATAGGTTAAGTACATAAATAGATGATACCATGTTAAATTTAAATCAAATCGGTCCAGGGATAATGGAGAAATAAATAAACCTAGGACAAAATAACTCTTTATATAGTTTTTCTTATGTACGTTAAAAACTAATACACCAATTTGAATAAAATTGGATATTAGATTTATGCTTTCAGGTTCTGGGTTTCCTGTAAATTGGAAGAAATTTTGAAAAGAGGAAACAAAGTTATGAAGAAAAAACCTTGAAATAATGTTAGCTTTGACAGTTTTTCTGCCCCATTTCTACCAGAGGGCATCAAAAAATCGGCTATAGGCCGATTTTAAGTTACTATTATATATATAAAAGACTAGTCCTTCTTTCTTTCTTTCTTTCTTTCTTTCTTTCTGTCCGTCCTATATTGTCCGGAAACAAAATTCGTGGAGCAAAAAAAAAAAAAACACTTTTTGATATGTTGTAGAGAATTACTTGAAACGTGGAGAAATTTTGTTTCCGGGGAGGTTGGGGGTCGGAGGAGTTACAAAGGGGGGCTTGAAAGCTTATTTCAGAAAATCGCATTTATAATCTGAAATATACATCGGACATAATTCTGACCTGAGGCAATCTTATTAAGATTTTTATGCCGGACATTCTGACATACACGGCAAAGTTCCATTTCCCACCGCTTTGGCACTGGAGGCAATACAAATTTACGAACTTTTTATATAGAAGTCACACGCGATAACAATGTTCAGCAAAGTTATGGAGGTTTTCATGGAGACTATTTCTGTGGAGGACCATATAGTTCTATCTCTCACCGCTTTGGCGCTGGAGTCAATAAAATTTTGGAACTTCGTATGCAGACGTCACACACGATTACGATGTTCGGCAAAGTTATGGAGGTTTTCATGAGGATTATTTCTGTCGCATACCATATAGTTCTATACCTCACCGCATTGGCGCTGGAGTCAATAAAATTTTGGTACTTCGTATTTCGAGGTCACACGTGATTACAATGCTCAGCAAAGTTTCGGAGGTTTTCATGGGGATTATTTCTGTGGAAGACCATATAGTTCTATCTCTCACCGCTTTGGCGCTGGAGTCAATAAAAACTTTTGATCTTTTTATATAAAGGTCACACGCAATTACAATGTTCAGCAAAGTTGTGTAACTTTTCATGGGGATTATATCTCTCGAAGACCAGATAGTTCTGTCAGTCACCGCTTTCGCGCTGGAGTCAATAAAATTTTTGGATCGTTTTGTATAGGGGTAACCGCGATTACAACGCTCAGCAAAGTTGTGGAAGTTTTCATTTGGCACTATTTCTGCCGAAGACCATATAGTTCTATCTTTCGGTTGTCGAGGTTTTTGCCTTTACGTAATATATGCTTGACGGGAGCTATTTTACCAATCGGGGAAATGGGATCAATTTAATGCCTCCACTCGAGGTGTTGCGTCGCAAATAATGTGCTTTCTGAATAGCGACCTAAGATATGAAATATATCTCCAGTGGTGTTACGGAAACAGGGCAAAAGATCTATAATGTTACGAATTGAGATGCTACGCTCGAATAAATTTAGTTAATTTACAGTGATCTGTAAACTGAAATTTCTAGGAGGCCGTCTTAGGACGGGTAACCCCCTAGTTATATATATAAAAGGCTAGTCCTTCTTTCTTTCTTTCTTTCTTTCCGTCCTATATTGTCCGGAAACAAAATTCGTTGAGCAAAAAAAAAAAAAACACTTTTTAATATGTTGTAGAGAATTACTTGAAACGTGGAGAAATTTTGTTTCCGGGGAGGTTGGGGGTCGGAGGGGTTACAAAGGGGGGCTTGAAAGCTTATTTCAGAAAACCGCATTTATAATCTGAAATATATGTCGGACATGATTCTGACCTGAGGCAATCTTATTAAGATTCTTATGCCGGATATTCTGACGTGCACGGCAAAGTTCCATTTCCCACCGCTTTGGCGCTGGAGGCAATACAAATTTACGAACTTTTTATGTAGAGGTCACACGCAATTACAGTGTTCAGCAAAGTTGTGGAGCATTTCATGGCGACTATTTCTTTCGAAGACCATATAGTTCTATCTCTCACCGCTTTGGCGCTGGAGTTAATAAAATGTTGGAACTTCGTATATACACGTCGCACACGATTACAATGTTTGGCAAAGTTATGGAGGTTTTCATGGGGATAATATCTCTCGAAGACCAGATAGTTCTATGAGTCACCACTTTGGCGCTGGAGTCAATAAAATCTTTGGATCGTTTTATATAGGGTTAACAGCGATTACAATGCTCAGCAAAGTTGTGGAAGTTTTCATTTGGCACTATTTCTGCCGAAGACCATATAGTTCTATCTTCCACCGCTTTGGCGCTGGTGTCAATAGAAACTTTTGAACTTTTTATATAGAGGGCAAACGCGATTACAATGTTCAGCTAAGTTGTGGAGGTTTTTACGGGAATTTTTTCTGTCGAAGATAAAATGGTTCTATCTCGCACCACTTTGGTGCTGCGGTTGTCGAGGTTTTTGCCTTTACGTAATATATGTTTGACGGGAGCTATTTTACCAATCCGGGAAATGGGATCAATTTAATGTCTCCACTCGAGGTGTTGCGTCGTAAATAATGTGCTTTCTGAATAAGTAAACCTAAGATATGAAATATATCTCCAGTGGTGTTACGGGAACAGGGTAAAAGATATATAATGTTGCGAATTGAGATGCTACGCTTGAATAAATTTAGTTAATTTACAGAGATCTGTAAATTGAAATTTCTAGGAGGCCGTCTTAGGACGGGTAACCCCCTAGTTATATGTATAAAAGGTTAGTCCTTCTTTCTTTCTTTCTTTCTTTCTTTCTTTCTTTCTTTCTGTCCGTCCTATATTGTCCGGAAAGAAAATTCGTTGAGCAAAAAAAAAAAAAACACTTTTTGATATGTTGTAGAGAATTACTTGAAACGTGGAGAAATTTTGTTTCTGGCGAGGTTGCGGGTGAGAGGAGTTACAAAGGGGGGCTTGAAAGCTTATTTCAGAAAACCGCATTTATAATCTGAAATATACATAGGACATAATTCTGACCTGAGGCAATCTTATTAAGATTTTTATGCCGGACATTATGACGTACACGGCAAAGTTCCATTTCTCACCGCTTTGGCGCTGGAGACAATACAAATTTAGGAACTTTTTATATAGAGGTCACACGCAATTACAATGTTCAGCAAAGTTGTGGAGCATTTCATGGCGACTATTTCTTTCGAAGACCATATAGTTCTATCTCTCACCGCTTTGGCGCTGGAGTCAATAAAATGTTGGAACTTCGTATATACACGTCGCACACGATTACAATGTTTGGCAAAGTTATGGAGGTTTTCATGGGGATAATATCTCTCGAAGACCAGATAGTTCTATGAGTCACCACTTTGGCGCTGGAGTCAATAAAATCTTTGGATCGTTTTATATAGGGTTAACAGCGATTACAATGCTCAGCAAAGTTGTGGAAGTTTTCATTTGGCACTATTTCTGCCGAAGACCATATAGTTCTATCTTCCACCGCTTTGGCGCTGGTGTCAATAGAAACTTTTGAACTTTTTATATAGAGGGCAAACGCGATTACAATGTTCAGCTTGAATAAATTTAGTTAATTTACAGTGATCTGTAAACTGAAATTTCTAGGAGGCCGTCTTAGGACGGGTAACCCCCTAGTATGTTTTATATTTAATAAAATAATTTTTTAGGAAACATAATGCATTCAGTGAATGGTCGCTTAATAATGACCTTTTTTTGGTTGAAAATATAGAAGCTATTGAGAAGACTCTTTCTCTCTCAGTCGAAGGTAGGCCTTATTGTTTTTAAACAACTAAATATTTTTTTTAAATGTTCAGTCCTTTCGCCAGTTAATTCAAACATTTTTATTTCTTTTTGAAGATTACTGCCATAATCTAAGTTATTCGGCATTTTTCTGAAGCAATCATTAACTGTAGTGTGCAAGGTCTTCTTTAGTTTCAATTCACTGAAAAATATGTTGCCCAGCGAATAATTTGTTATCAAAAATTTTTGTAAATCATAATTTTCCTTAGAATTTTATTAAATTAAATTTCCCGGGAAATGAAAAATATGTCCAAAATGACCACAATTAAAACAAAGTTTTCCCTTCAATTTGTTTGGACAATCTGCTTTATCATGTGAAAACGAACCGCAATTTGAACATCGTTCAGACTTATTGGGGTTTCCTAAAAAATGACCTTGTTCGATATTTGCTTTCCTTCTATGATTGACTTCATTTTTCATTGCTTCATAATATTTGAATTTGCGTTTTAGTTCGTCTAAATCTTTTGCTTCGTACAACATTGCCTTATTCGTTGCAAAATCCGGAATTCCAGCCACAATATATGCTATTAACGATGCTTCGTCAACATTTCCATCATTTGCAATTTTTTTCATTTTGTAAACATATTCTAAGTACGACTCTGTATTACTTTTCTTTGTTGAATCTAATTGTTTATGTATGTCAATACTTAAATGTGGATCTCCAAACTCTTTTTGTAATAGAGTCTTTAGCTTTTCCCAACTGGTAATACCAAATTCTGCTTCGATTGCCAACTTAGAAGTTCCTCTTACCCAGGGTCTACACTAGCCAATATTTCTGGTATACCAATTGGCTTACCAGAAATAAAATACTACCAGTTTTTTTTACGTGGGCCAATACTGGTATACCAATTCAGTATCTGACATGCCGTTGAACCGAGAACAGAAAATAAAAATAGCCAAAATATTGGCTTTAAAGTGTTTGGAGGAAGAAGAGGTAAGAGGTTTGAAAAAACGGAGACAATACTGGGTAAATCCATTTTTATCATTACGGGATAAATATGATATCGAAACGAGGCTGTTGAAAGATTTACTTTGGGAAACCAATGATGCTGAATATAAAAATTTCTCTCGGATGAACGTTCACCAATTTGAAGAAATCCTCGGATTGGTAATATACTATAAAAAATACATATATACGTACATACTTAATTTTATTTGAATTTTTTTCAATAGGTGAAAATTTCAATTACAAAATTGGACACAAAATTTCGTCATGCTATTAAGCCAAGAGTTCGTTTGGCAATCACACTAAGATTTATAGCATCCGGGGATTCATATCGATCTCTTGAATTCCTTTCAAGAATTTCACGCAAAACTATAAGCAGATTTATTCCAGAAGTTTTAGAAGCCATATATAATTGTCTACAACCAACTTACATGAAGGTGAAATGAATTTTTTGTTGTTTATATTAATTCATCATATAAAATTTTCTTACAGATTCCCACAACTACTATTGAGTGGTTAGAAATTTGTAAAGATTTTTACGCAATTTGGGATTTTCCAAATACACTAGGTGCCATTGACGGAAAACATATAAGAATTAAAGCACCAGCACATTCAGGATCATATTTTTACAACTACAAAGGATTTTTTAGTATCATATTATTTGCATTAGTTGATGCTCATGGACGCTTTCTTTTTATTGATGTTGGAACAAATGGAAAAGCGTCTGATAGTACAATATTTAAAAATAGTTTTTTGTGTGAATCTCTACAAAGCAATCGGTTAAACATTCCGCAAGCTAAGCCACTTTTAGGACAAACAATATCTACACCCTATTATTTTATTGGAGATGACGCTTTCCCTCTAGACGTACACCTATTAAAGCCCTTTAACAAAAATATGGATCTATCAGTGGCACAAAAGGCATTCAATTATAGAATAAGTCGTGCTAGGATGACTGTTGAGATGGCATTTGGAAGGTTGGCCAACAGATTTCGAATTTTTCAGCATCCTATCGAAGTTTTACCTGATATATGTGACAAAATTGTGAAGTCCTCGTGCGCTCTTCATAATTTTTTAACAAAAAAAATTCAAAAAGCCCCCGATTGTGAAACTACAAGCGAGAAAATAACCGAAAGTTTTTCAAACTTGTCACCACAAAGTTTAAATACATACAAAAATGCGTGCCAAATTCGAGAAAGAGTCGCACTATTTTGTATTACTGATGGTGATGTTCCTCACCAATGGAATAAAATAAATATTTAAATAACAACACTGTTTTTTATTAAAAATCATTTATTGCACTTGAATTTGTAGGACATATCACTTCATTACTTAATACAATAACCTTTGAAGACGTTAATGATAAATTACTTTGAATTTCCTGCATATCTTCAGTGGCTTCTAGAAATGGCAATTTTTCAAGTTGCATTCCGATACTTCCACCAAAGGTGAAAATCATTGACTCATTATTATTTTCTTTTAAAATGTTTTGAATTGCTGCATCATATTTTTATGAAATTCTGTTTGCATTGGATGTCCCGGGATTCCTAACCCTTTTTGATTGTGCTGGAGTACAATTTTTTGGAGTTTCGACAATATCCAAGGGAGAGTTTATTATGGTGTCAACTTCAAAATCTGTAATGCCTGTATCTACTTCATTCGCAGTGGTGTCATCAAATTCCTGCAAAACATTTAAATCAAACAAAAAAAACCATTTTTAAGTTCAAGTAACTTACTTCCTTTCCATTGTGTGTACTCTTCCGGTGTACTATGGTTTCATCCAAAAAATGCATATCGTCAAAATAAAACAAATTTGAAGCAGGTTCAACTGCCGCTGAACCCGATTTTTGTGTTTTTTTCATTTTCGCTTTTTCTTGGACGTAGGTGGATCTAAGTCCTTTTATTTTCTTTTTTATATTTTCTACAGTAGAATTAAATTCTGTGGCAATATCTTCCCATGCCCTCTTTTTTAAATCAATCCTTCTATAATTTTTTGACTTCACATTCCACAAACATTCTTTTTCTCGAAACATATTTATCAATTTGATAATTTCACTGCGCAAAAATTTAGTTTCCGCCATTTTATTAAATGCAAATGTCAAAAATTGGTATACCAGCGTTGGCAACGAAATTGGTATACCAGAATTGGCATACCAGAAAAATTGGTATACCAACAGGGTCTACACTAGCTTTTTAGCAACCAATTTTGCTGGTATACCAGAAATATTGGCTAATGTAGACCCTGGGTTAGCAATCTTCTTGCATATAGGTATTTTTGTACATCATTCCATTCGCAAACTGTAGCAATTTCTTCAAATTCTTTAGTCCACGAACGAATATCTTTGTTGGACTGTCCGTTGAATATTTCCAAAGATTCTTTAACATCTTTGAAAACAAAATTATTTTTTGATCCTGGCTCTGGTTTAGTCATTTTTGTTGTTTCACTGTCGTTTTCCTCAAAAATTTCTTTTATATTACTTCTATCTTCTATAATCTCTTGGTTTTTATGTAATTTTTCTTCGTCTAATGCTTTTTGTAGTCTGTCAATAAGGACTACCTTCAAATTTTATCTATATGACAAATTTCTACTGGGTAGCAATTGCTGAAATTCAATTGTGGTTAGCGTATTTAGATTTAAATCCATCAATTTTTTAAATTGAATTCGAAAAAAAATTGTATGTTATATAATATTTAAAAATAATAAAAAATTATACGTTAGACCCTGTACCAAATTTTTCAAATAATTTCAAAGGAACAGTTTCTCTTTTTTTTTGTTTAATTTGAAATTTTTAAATAATAGTTTTTTAGCTTTTCCACTATTTTTCAAGGCCACAAAAAAAAATGTTTAAACAATAGTTATATTTTGCCCGTTATATTTGAAAAAAATTTGAATGTTTTATATATATAGCACAATTTCTGTCTGAAAAAAACTTTTCTCTAAAAAAAATTTCACTGTTAAAGAAATATGATTCTTTAAAGCACTTCTGACACCATGTTTGTGGGTTCATTAGCTTTACAGCAATAAAAACACTATGTTTTACAACAAATATAAAGTTTAATTTTGAAAAAAATGTTGATTATAAAAAGTATATTATTAAAAAAAAGAGAAAAAATGATAACAAAAAACTTTGCTTAATTTGATTTAACTTTTTCTTTACTTTTAACTTTTCCAAAAAAGGCTTTTCTTTACTTTATCTAAACTAAATATTAACCGCTCAAAAAAACTTAGTGCGAACGACTGTTCAAAAATATAGTATATCTCTCAATAGTATAGACCTAACAGTCTATAGTATTGCCATCTCTACATATATATATATTAAGAAATGTTCAAAATTACCTATAGTATAGAATACCAAGAGGTATATTCAATTTTTAATAGACATCCATTTTTCCGCTTATATTGATAACATCAAAAATGCTAGCGTAAAGCACTCTCTATACCAGGAGTGGGCAAACTTAATACTAGTATGATCGACATTTATTTTTCTTATTTATGCGCGATCGACTTCGAAAAATGGGTTAGATTAAAAACAAATAAAAATTTAATCAAGGTCTTTATTGATAATAATACATTAAATACATTGTATTTACCATTTATTGATAAATATTTGGATTAATTTGTTGATGTAGATGCGTGACATTCCATTTCATCAACAAGTCTTGTAAAGTTAGGTTTGTAATCACTGATGCACAATCGAATAGATGCCATTAAGTGGTCATCAGTCAAAGAACTCCTAAATTGCAATTTGATGTTTTTCATTTGAGAAAACGCTGCTTCACATAGATAAGTGGAACCAAAAAATGCAAATATCCTCATTGCCACCGATCTCAATAATGGATATTTTTCTTCTGGTAATAAGTTCCAAAAATAATTTTTATTTGCACGTGCCTTCAGAATTATATCTGATTGTATTGTTAAAATTTCTAACTGTAGATCCGATGAATTCAGTTGAAAAGTATGAGCTAGATTTGATGAAATATCCTCGTTATCGAATTCTCCAAAAGGAAAGGAAATAAATTCAAAAATGGGGTGAAGATTATTGAGATTTGCAAATCGTCTCTCAAATTCTTGATTAAAATTTTCCAGTTCAGAACAAAACATTTCAGTATTACATACACCAGTAAGTTTAATATGTTTTTCTAAATATGGAAAATATTTAAAATTTTGCCTTTTTAATTGTGAAGCAAAAAGTTTTAATTTTGCTTTAAAAGCATTTACCGAACTGAACAACTCAATAATATTTTTTCCTTTTCCTTGTAATTGTAAATTAAGGGAGTTGTAATGGCCCATAAAATCCGTAAGAAATGCTAATTTTTTACCCATACTGGATCTTCCAATTGTATATGGTTTTCTCCCAATGTGTTCAAAAATGCAATAATTTCAGGCAAAAGATTTAGAAATCTTTCCAAAAAGCGTCCTGGGTTGAGCCACCTAACATGACAAAAAAGAAGTAAATCTTCATATTCCGAGTCATTGTCTTCAAGTTGACTACGGAATAGACGCCTCCTTAAACTTCGCGCTCTTATCGAATTAGCAATTTTCACTGCCACATCCATAATATCATTAACATCCAATATTTTTGCACATAAGGCAATATTATGAATTATGCAATGAAATGATATGAAATCAGGAAACTGTTCATTTTGTTTGCAAAGGGCTAAAAATCCATGATTTTTACCAATCATTGAAGGTGCTCCGTCAGTAGACATAGCAACCAATTTATGCAAAGGCAAATTTATTTTTTTAGCAAATGGCATAAAAGTTGCCATCATATCTGCACCTCGCGTTGTTCCCTTTATCGGAAGTATTGTTAAAAATTGTTCTTTTACGGAGAAATCGAAAAAAATAATTCTTATAAAAACAATTAATTGTGCAGTGTTGGAATTCAACAAAAATATTTTTTGTTGAAATATGTTTTTTTTATTTTATTTAAAAAAAAGTAATATTTGTAAAATTGAAAAATTCATTCACCTGATCATAAATTGAAATAAAATATTTGCATCCGGTGAATGAATTTTTCCATTAATTTTGATTAATTAACAAATTTAATTTTAATAATTTCAATATGATATTTCCCATCCGGAAAATATAAAAAAAATTCAAGTTGATTAAGGGCAATGCACGCACCTGTAAATTTTTGTACAGTTTGCAAATCGGAATAATTATAATTATTAATTTTGTAAAATGTTTTTTCAGTCAGTTAGTTTTTCTCGCGATAACCGTGCACCAAAATTCGTTAATAAATGTCGCGTTACATTTTTGCATAAAAAAAAACCAATTTTGTAATAATTTAAAATAAAAAAGTTGTGATAATAAAGGAAATTAATTTTATAAAACATTTGTGTTTTTTCCGTTGTATGTTTTTTTTTGTTTTTCATTAAATCCTTTCAGGATTTAACATTGGTCCTTCGAGCCGGATAGATATTCTTTTTATTATCAACCACAATTTAAAGTGTTTTGTGAGTTTTATTATTAAATTAAATCAAGTGCTACAAGAACATCAAAGCGGTAAGTGAAGTATATATTATTATTGTAAACTTATTGACTATTTCCCCATATTGTCAGAGTATTCAGTTTCCTTTTTTTCCGTGCGTTTTGTAACCAATTTTTGTGTTTCCGTGTTCTATTATTAAGCAAATGGAGGATTTAGTCAATGCACAACTCATCAATAAACATGAATTTGACAAATTCATAATCAACCTAAAGAAAACATCCAAAGATAAAAGATCTGAAGGATTTTTGATGAAAAAACAAGAATGCTTAGATGAGTTGTGGACTACTATAAAAGATACAAACAGAAAAATGCTTGAGATTTTTTCCAAATCAGATGAAACATTGCCTTATTTTAAACTAGATACATTTTCTGATCTCGAAGAAAACTATTGTACGGCTTCTAATTTCATTTATGACCACTTAAAACTATTTAAAGTACCCTCTGGAAGTCATAATTCAGA
Organism: Xylophagus ater; assembly: GCA_963422695.1. Taxonomy (NCBI): domain Eukaryota; kingdom Metazoa; phylum Arthropoda; class Insecta; order Diptera; family Xylophagidae; genus Xylophagus; species Xylophagus ater. The sequence goes on from OY730480.1 coordinate 58,886,708, forward strand.
CAATAAAAAAAGTGATTGTGAAAGTTCTGAATTAAAGTTACCACGAACTGCAATTCCTCGGTTTTCGGGAAATTACCAAACATGGACATCGTTCCACGATTTATTTGTTGCAATCGTTCATAGCAACAAACAAATTTCAAATGTGCAAAAACTACACTATCTCAAGACTAGCTTATCTGGTGAAGCTGAACAATTAATTCGGCATGTGCAAATAACAGATGTGAACTATTTATCAGCGTGGGAAATTTTAGTGAAAAGATACCAAAATAATCGAGCACTAGTTAATGCACAATTAAACATTCTTATGACTTTGCAAATTCAATCAGGTGAATCCACAAGTGGTTTAAAGACAATGTTGGATGTGACCAACGAAGTTCTGGAAGCACTTAAAGGCTTAAGAATAAACATTGATAATTGGGATCCACTTTTGATTTTTATTTTGTCGCAGAAATTAAGCAGAGAAACTATTTCTCATTGGGAACTTTTATTGAGCGCGAGAGTTGATGCTTGCGCTATACCTACAATAGAAGAGTTTAAAGTGTTTTTAGAAAGCAGATTTCGTACGTTAGAAGCAATTTCAGCTTCAAATACAACAAATTCTCATATTGATAAAAATCTGCGTGGAAATAAGAAGCCACTTGTAAAACGTTCTCATGTGGCCGTGACCACAACCAAGTGCCCGATCTGTTCAGATGATCACCGATTACGAAATTGTACAAAATTTCTTAATATGACGATAAAGGATCGACATGATTTTAGAAAAAAGCATCAACGATGTTTCAATTGTTTGGCACTGTCTCACTCTTCACAAGATTGTAAAAACCTGATGAATTGTCAGAAATGCAATAAACGACATAACACGCTTTTGCATTTTGATCGTGAATTAAACAAAAATAAATCACCTCAAGGTCAAGCAGGTCCACGAGGTATTCAAGACAATTCGAATTTGGTGAATTTTTTAAATGTCACACCGAGTCAAAATTCTCAGCCATCAAATGTAAACTCAACTCACAATGATGTGTTTCGTGATACGAATCATTTTGCTTCCCATTTTACCAAGGATATGTGTTCTAAAACTGTATTATTGGCTACAGCTTTGATCCACATTTATACACCAAGGGGCGAGATAGCAGTTTTACGAGCTCTAATAGATCAAGGGTCTCAAGCCTCGTTTATTACAGAAGGCGCAGTTCAACGTCTGCAATTATTTAGAAAACCCACGCATGCAGTAGTAAGTGGACTTGGAACAAAACAAGCTGATGTTATTCACAGTTCGATTTCATGCAAAATAACATCCCATTTTCGTTCTTCTTATGAAGGTCAATTAGATGCCTTTGTACTTAAAAGGTTGACAGGTTTATTGCCAGCACAAAATGTAACGAGACAACCATGGCCTCATATCGAGAGATTAGAGTTAGCTGACCCAAATTATTATGTTGCACAAAAGGTCGATATTTTATTGGGTTCAGATATTTATGCTGATATTATAAAGGAAGGTGTTATTAAGGGACCTACTGGTACACCCTTAGCACAAGAAACATCATTAGGGTGGATCTTATCAGGCCAACTCTTCACCACAAGACGACATCAATCTTCGTTTCACGTCAAGATTTCTTCTGTAACTGATGACAATTTGGAATTTCTGTTACGACAGTTCTGGGAGCTTGAAAACATCTCATCAGAGCGCAAGCTTAGTCCTGATGAAGAAGATTATGAGAAACAATATGCAACAACTCATAGAAGAGATGATGATGGCCGATACATCGTTAGATTGCCTTTCAAAGGGGAAGGTTCACCAAGAATTCTGAACTCTAAAACAAATTCTTTCATTCGTTTGTTACAAATGGAAAAAAGATTTCGACAAAGCTCAGACCTACTTATCAAATACGTGAAGTTTATGGCAGAATACTTGAACCTTGACCACATGGAAGAAGTTAGCGAGTCTTACATTAAATCCAAAAATACCACAAGCACACCATATTTTTTGCCACACCATGCTGTACTTAAAGAAGACAGCACAACTACAAAGCTACGAGTAGTTTTTGATGCTTCAAGTAAAAATAAAGGGCAACAATCTTTGAATGACAATGTTCATATTGGACCTACCTTACAAGATGAACTCAGTGTAATTCTACTTAGGTGGCGAAAACACCAAGTAGCATTTACAGCTGACATTGAGAAAATGTACCGTCAAATACTAGTGGCAAAAAATCATCAAGATTACCAAAGAATATTATGGCGAAATAGTACTGCTCAACCTATACAAGAATTTAGATTGAAAACAGTAACATATGGAATGTCATGTGCTCCTTATTTGGCTATTCGTACACTAAGACAATTGGCGATTGATGAAAAAGACGATTTCCCCGTGGCATCAAAAATCACTCTTAAAGATTTTTACGTTGATGATGTTATGTCAGGAGCCAATAGTGTAGAACAATTGTAAAAAATGTACCAAATGAAGATCGAGAATTGAAGGAGCCATTTGATATTGAATTCAATGAAACCGTAAAAACCCTTGGAGTCCACTGGAATCCTGTGAATGATGAATTTGGTTTTTGTATAAAATTGCAATCTGCGAATAAACCAGTTACAAAGCGTTTGTTCTTAGCAGAAGTTTCTCGATTATTTGATCCCTTAGGTTGGTTAGCACCAACTGTAATAGTTGCTAAAATAATGTTCCAACAACTCTGGTTAAGTGGAATAGGTTGGGATGATGTACTTCCTGATCTATTAGCATTACAATGGGAAAAGTTTCGTAAAGAGCTTCATGATATACAAAACATTAAAATACCACGGTGGATTAATTACAAGAAAGAAATAAGTGAATTCGAATTATATGGGTTTTGCGATGCTTCCATACATGCATACGCTGCTGTAGTTTATTTTCGTTGTGTAGATAAAGAAGGAACTCTTCACGTGTCATTACTGCTATCAAAAACTAGAGTTGCTCCAATTAAACAGATAAGTCTACCTCGTTTGGAATTATGTGGTGCGGTTTTGCTCAGTAAATTATTAAAGAAAGTCAAAGACTCCATGCAAATAGAGTCAATGACAATACATGCATGGACAGATTCTACTATCGTACTGGCATGGTTGCGTGCTTTACCAAATAAATGGAAAACCTTTGTCGCCAATCGGGTAAGCGAGGTTCAACAAAATTCAAATATTAGTCAATGGAGACATGTTATTTCAAGTGACAACCCAGCCGATTGTGCTTCAAGAGGCTTAACACCATCTATTTTAAAACAACATACATTATGGTGGTCTGGTCCTGAGTGGATAAATCGTCTTCAGAAATGTGGCCCACCGGGTTATTAGACATCGGAGAAACGCAACTAGAAGAAAAGGGACCACGAATATAGTCAAATTTGGCGGCAATAGATGTTGATATTGTGACGTGCTACTCTTTCGGTTCGATGTTATTAGAATGATAACACTTTTTATTTATGTGAATTTAGTGTATAAAGTTTATTTATAATTATTTCTGCGTTACAATTAGTCTTAAAAATATTTGTCTTTCAATAATTTAAATATTACAATTAATTTATCACAGTTTTAGAGCTTCACTATTTTAATTACTTTTAAGATCAAAGCTTTAGTTTTACTCCGAATGTTTCAAGTATACAGTTTGAACTTCTGATCTGAATTGATTCTAGCCTCGACTCTACGGCTGCTTTTTATACAAAATTGGTGTGTTTCGGAATTTTCTCGAAAAGCCTGGTCGTTTGGCTTTCTAAAAATAGATGGCAATTTTTTTTTTCGAAACTTTTACATAAAGAATACTTCTCGAAAATTCTTATTCAATACACAAAGAATACTTCTCGAAAATTCTTATTCAATACACAAAGAATACTTCTCGAAAATTCTTATTCAATACACAAAGAATACTTCTCGAAAATTCTTATTCAATACACAAAGAATACTTCTTGTTTGTGAATCATTGTTTTGGGTTCGTGACAATGATTTATTATTTCGGAGAAATGTATTGTATGTGCTTTTTTTATGACATGAGTCATTGCTATTGTTCACATTATTGAGAAGTGAATTGTATTGTCTCGGTCGTGTGAACAATTTAATTTTGGAGTTTTCTGGAAATATTTTTGATTTATTTATTAAATCAAAATATTTCCAGCAATTTCTAGTGATGTGTAGTGCACTACCCCCTCCTTAAATCTGTTCGCGCCGAACAGAATCTTCTGAAGTCGTCCCGTGATATTTTGCTAGCCGACTTAAATGAACAACTTTCATTTTTGCCCTTGGAGATCTTCGTATGCGATATATGACGTCATTTATCCTTTTTATGACGGTATATGGACCCTCCCATTTTGGCATAAACTTAGGTGACATTCTCTTTTTCCGTTGTGGATTGTAAAGCCATACCAAGTCACCATCCTGGAATCCACAGCTGTTTGTAGCAATGTCGTACCTTATTTTCATTCGGTCGCTAGCAATTTTTATCCGATCCATTGTTATGTGATGTATCTCGTCTAGACGATCCCTCAGTTTATCGGTGTAGTCACTAACTTCCATTTTGTCACATTCTGGTCTACCAAACATTATATCCACAGGAAGCCGTATATTGCGTCCAAACAATATTTCCGATGGAGTATGTTTTGTGCTGTCGTGGTCTGCAGTTCTATATGCCATTAGGAACAATGGAATGTGTTTGTCCTATTCACTTTGGTCTGATGTTACCACCTTTGATAAATGTTCCTCCAGGGTTCGGTTGAAACGTTCCACCATACCGTCAGATTGCGGGTGCAGGGGTGTTGTTCTGGTTTTATGTATTCCCAGCAATTGGCATACTTCCTGGAATACCGCTGACTCGAAGTTCCGTCCTTGGTCCGAGTGTAGTTCTAGTGGAACCCCGTATCGACTTATCCAGTTTTCAATTATCACTCCTGCCACTGTGGTAGCTTCTTGATTCGGAATGGCGTACACTTCCGACCATTTGCTGAAATAGTCGATGACAACCAACACGTATCGGTTCCCTTGTTTAGACTGAGGAAATGGTCCAGCTACATCAATTGCGATTCGTTCAAATGGAGCGCCAACGTTATATCGCTTCATTGCTGCCCTAGTTCGTCTCTGTGGTCCTTTGCTTGCTGCACATGTGTCACATTTTCGACACCAACTTTCAACATCAGCTCGGCAATTTACCCAATAAATTCGTTCTCGTACTTTTTCTAATGTTTTGTTGACTCCCAGATGTCCCCCTGAAGTCCCACCATGTACTTCACCAAGTACCTCATGTACTTTGGACTTGGGCACAATCAACTGCATTAGTGTATCTCTACCATCAGAAGATTCCCATCTTCTACTGAGAACGCCATTTTCTATTTCCAGCGAGTCCCACTGAGCCCAATAACTCTTTGTTGTACTACTATAAGCTGCAATATCGCTCCGTCCCGGACGCTGATCTTGTTCTTTCCATTCAAGGATTGGTCCAATATCTTTGTCCTTTAGCTGTTCATTTCTGATACTAGTCTCGTCATCATTACCTATTCTTGTTGTCTTGACCATGACTATTTCCTTCTCATCTAGCCTACCACAGTGCTTACAATTCTCGCCGCATGGTCTTCTCGATAAAGCGTCAGCATTACCATGCGATGTCCCCTTTCTATGTTCTATCTTGAAGTGATACCCTTGTAGTCGCTCAATCCATCTTGCCACCTGACCTTCTGGATTTTTAAATTGTAGCAACCATTTAAGTGCCGCATGGTCGGTTCGAAGTAGGAACTCCTGCGCGTAGAGGTATTTGTTGAAATGCCTAACAGTTTCAACTACTGCCAAGAGTTCTTTCCGGGTGACGCAGTAGTTTACCTCTTGTTTGGAAAGTTTCCTACTGAAGTATGCGATCACTTTTTCCTCACCTTCGATCTGTTGAGAGAGTACCCCTCCAATTCCGATATTGCTAGCATCCGTATCCACGATAAATTTTTCTCCAAATTTTGGATACGCCAATATCGGAGCAGAACATAGTCTATGTTTCAACTCCTCGAAAGCTGACTGGCATTCTTCGGTCCACTCGTATGGTTTTCCCTTATCCGTTAGCTTGTGTAGACAACCGGCTATATTAGCAAAATTCTTTATGAAACGTCGGTAGTAAGTACACAAGCCTAAGTATGACCGGATTTCATGCTTATCTTTTGGTACTGGCCATTGTTGAACTGCTTTTATCTTGTCTTCATCGGTGGAAATTCCTTCTGCAGACACAACATGTCCTAAGTATTTCACCTCATGTTGAAATAGTTCGCACTTCTTCGGACTTAACTTCAAATTAGCTGCACGAAGACGTCCAAATACTTCTCGTAATCGCTGGAGATGTTCATCAAAAGTTTTCCCGATTACGATGATATCGTCCAAGTATACAAGGCACGTCTTCCATGTTAAGCCCCGTAGGACATGTTCCATCAGTCGTTCGAATGTTGCCGGTGCATTGCATAATCCAAATGGCATTACTGTGAATTGCCATAAGCCTGTTCCTACTGTGAACGCTGTCTTTTCTCTGTCTTCCGGTTCAATTCCAACTTGCCAATAGCCACTTTTTAAATCAAGTGTTGAAAACCAAGTTGCTCCTGAGAGTGTATCTAACGTGTCATCTATGCGAGGAAGAGGGTAACTGTCCTTCTTAGTCACGTCATTCAGTCTTCGGTAATCTACGCAAAATCTTGTAGTCCCATCCTTTTTCTGTACTAGGACTACCGGAAATGCCCATGGACTGTTTGATGGTTCAATTACTCCCTCCTGATGCATTTCCTCGATCATGTCAGCAACCTCTGTTTGTTTGGCTAATGGTAGTCTCCTTGGCGGTTGGCGAATAGGATCTGCATTGCCGGTGTTAATTCTATGTTTCACTTGGTCCGTTCGTCCAAAGTCCCCTTTACTGCATACAAAGACATCTTCAAACTCCTTCAATAAACCTGTAGCCTTAACTGCTTCCGACTCTGATACTCATTTAGTGATATCAGAGACAAGTAGTTTCAAGGCTTCCGGAAGAACCCGTTCCTCCCGTTGAGTTTCTTTGTTTCTGCAGTCCTCATTTGTTATTGACGAAACCCCTTTAGCACTGCCGACAATGGTTCCCTTTTTCAATTTCTTGTTAATTTTTGAAAAGTTCGCCACTCTGACTGGAATTGTCCCTTTTTCGTTCACTTTTACTATTGTTCGCGCTATCATTGGTCCATCCTTTAAGTTTTGAATGTCAGGTTCAATAATTTGTATTGCTGGCCTCCCAGTACCATCGACCAGTCTCGCCTCTACAACAGCTTCAGTATTTGCTGCAATTGTTTGGTCTTGTAGAATTTCTACTTTGGCACTGGAACCTGCTTCCTCCAACGTTAGCGAGAAATCAATATTTCCACATCGCAGAACTTCCTCTTCAACATTTACACTCACTCCATTCTTTTTCATGAAGTCCAGGCCCATGATACAATCGTCCATTATATCAGCCACCAAAAATGTATGCCGGAACACATACCCATCTAGCTCCAATGCTAGATCGACTTCCCCAAGAGTCGGAGATGATTCACCCGTAACGGTTTGAAGCACCCTGTTACTGCTTTCACTGATGTGTTTATAATTGATTAGTCTCTTGTTAATGATGGATTTACTTGCGCCTGTATCTATGATAATTTTACACTGATGACCAGCAATTACACCCTGTACCGTTAGACTGTTGTTGTTGTGTTGCATAAGCGAGACAGATACAACGATGCTGGGGACATTATTCTTTTGAGCCAACTTGTCCCCCTTTAAGTTAGCTCCGTTTCGTTTCCCGAACCTTTCTGTTTTGTTGTTTAGTTCGGGCACTTATGTTGTACATGCCCCTCTTTTCCGCAGCCCCAGCATGTGATTTTCCTGCGCGTGTTTCTGTCCCCTCTTTCTGGATTGACCGCAGTACTTCCTTTATCTGCTGCCTGAGGTCTTTGATGTCCAGTTGCGGCGACCCTTCAGCAATTGTAGCAGTCCTGATCCGTGGGACTGATCTCGTAGCTTTCTTTGCACCTTCTAATGTCAAAGCGAACGCCAATACTTCTTGTAGCGTTCGCTTTCCGCTAACCCGGACGCTATTTTGTATGCCCGTATCCCGTATGGCGCTAACAAACCTTTCTGCCGCCATCTCGCACCGCATCTCCACAGGGTAATCAGGATAGGACATGTACACTAAACGTTCAATCTCCGCTGCTAACTCCTGAAGCGTTTCCTCGGATTTCTGCATTCGGTTGATAAGCTCGATCCTGTATACATCCTTCATGTGGTTGTCTCCAAACCGGTTGTCTAATTGCATTACAATGTAATTGTAATTTTTCTCATTTTCCGGTGAGATTGTCCGCAATAAATCGGCTGAATTACCCCGTAGAGCCAGAATTAATGCTGTGGCTTTTTCTTTATCGGACCAGTTGTTCGCACCAGCAGCCGCTTCAAACTGTCGTTTGTATACTGGCCATGAAGTTTTGCCGTCAAATATTGGTGGCTTCATCCTTTTACCTGATGACTCAATATTTGGTTTATTTTCTTTGATATCAGCCATTTTTGCTTCGAGTTCTGCCACTTTTTCTTGAACGTTGCTGACTTCGGTAGTTATTTTGCCTTCCAATTTCTGCTCAACTTTGTTTACTTCCGTACGAACTGCAGAGACTTACGTACTAATTTTAGTTTCAAGGTTCGCAACACTGGATTCCACCTGAGTTTTTAATTCACCCATGCTGGATTCCATCTTATTCTGCATGTCAGATACACTTGCAATCTTACTTTCTAGACTTGCAGAAGTCGAACCTATTTTACTTTGTAAACTTGAAGCAGTTGATTTTAATTCGCCTTGTAAATTGGAAGCATTTGATTTTATTTCGTTCTGTAAACTGGAAGCGTTTGTTTTCATTTCGCCTTGCACATTAGAAGCAGTTGAGTCCATTTTAGTCTGAAGACCGATCATCATGGTCATAAGCGTCTTTAGATCGTCTTGAACACTTGCTGTTGTTTTAGCCGCGTCTTCGTTGGTAATTTCTTCTTGGTTTCCCTCTTCGTTGTTGATTTCTTCTTGTTTTTCTTCTTTCAGAATTTCACTAAAGTCGAATGTGCTAATGTCTAGTTCTCTTATTGCACATTCAGCGATTACTCTTTTCTTCTTTTCTGTTTTAGTTCCCGTGGAAACTGACTTCCACACACGCAGAACTGTGGATAGTTCTGATGTACTCAAGCTGTCTAATAGTTTACTTTCCATTGTTCAAATATTTTTAATTGTTCACGAAATTCTTATGTTCAATAGAAACTTCTCGCACAGTATCTAAATACCACGAAATTTTCCAGTATAATCTTAATTTCTACGAAATTTCTCGTACAATCGAAATTTTCACACGATACACGACGTATAACCTCAAATTTCGCACAATCGAAATTTTTATACAACTCATACAAAATTTCTTGTACGCCCCTGAAATTTCTCACACAGTCGAAATTATTACACTCAAATTTCTTAATAACGAATTTCTTCGAAATTTTTCCCACAGAAGTTTCTAGTTTAATTTCGAATTTTATTGCAGAGATTTTTAGCACAATTGTCTTTTCCGCACTGATTCACAATAAATAATCCCACTTCTGACACCAATGTGACGTGCTACTCTTTCGGTTCGATGTTATTAGAATGATAACACTTTTTATTTATGTGAATTTAGTGTATAAAGTTTATTTATAATTATTTCTGCGTTACAATTAGTCTTAAAAATATTTGTCTTTCAATAATTTAATTATTACAATTAATTTATCACAGTTTTAGAGCTTCACTATTTTAATTACTTTTAAGATCAAAGCTTTAGTTTTGCTCCGAATGTTTCAAGTATACAGTTTGAACTTCTGATCTGAATTGATTCTAGCCTCGACTCTACGGCTGCTTTTTATACAAAATTGGTGTGTTTCGGAATTTTCTCGAAAAGCCTGGTCGTTTGGCTTTCTAAAAATAGATGGCAATTTTTTTTTTTCGAAACTTTTACATAAAGAATACTTCTTATTCAATACACAAAGAAGACTTCTCGAAAATTCTTATTCAATACACAAAGAATACTTCTCGAAAATTCTTATTCAATACACAAAGAATACTTCTTGTTTGTGAATCATTGTTTTGGGTTCGTGACAATGATTTATTATTTCGGAGAAATGTATTGTATGTGCTTTTTTTATGACATGAGTCATTGCTATTGTTCACATTATTGAGAAGTGTATTGTATTGTCTCGGTCGTGTGATCAATTTAATTTTGGAGTTTTCTGGAAATATTTTTGATTTATTTATTAAATCAAAATATTTCCAGCAATTTCTAGTGATGTGTAGTGCAATATTTTAGGAAGATATTCTAGTCTTAGACGATGTATAAGAGTAGTCGCCTATTGCTTTCGGTTTTGTCATAATCTGCGGGTTTGTGAGAGTGAGAGAAGATACCAGCATTTGCGCGTAAGTGAACTAACAAACGCCACTAAAACTATTATCATAATTGCTCAACATATTGACTTTCATTCCGAAATCACTTGTTTAAAAAACAACAAAAATTTACCTGAAAGGAGCAGGATACAGAATCTAAACCCATTTTTGGACCAGGAGACGATCTTGCGAGTGGGGGGTCGTCTTAACAATGCATATTTATCTTACGATGAAAAGCACCCAATAATTCTATCAGATAAAGGCCAATTGACTAAATTAATAATTGATGATACCCATCGCAATACTGTTCATGGAGGAACGCAATTAATGTTAAATTTTATTAGGAAAAAGTATTGGATATTACGTGCTCGAATGATAGTAAAGCTCCAAATCCATAAATGTGTGAAATGTTATAGACATGCAGCCATCCCAAAAAATCAATTAATGGGAGAGCTTCCCGAACCAAGAGTTAAAGTAACTAGACCATTTTGCCACACGGGAATTGATTACAGTGGTCCTGTTACTATAAAAGAATCAAAATGTCGAGGTAGAGTAAAGACTTCGAAGGGTTACATTGCGGTCTTTATTTGCCTAACCACAAAGGCAGTTCATTTAAAAGCAGTCAGTGACATGACAACTGATGCTTTCTTGGCAGCATTCAGTCGATTTACGTCTCGAAGAGGTCTACAGATTTGTACAGTGATTGTGGTACAAATTTCGTTGGAGCAAATGCTCAGCTGATTCGAGACAAATTGATGTACCAAAAAGAGATTGCAGAAGAAGTGAAAAATATTTTAAGTTCAAAAGAAACAGAGTGGCATTTTATTCCGCCCGCATCTCCACATTTTGGTGGGTTGTGGGAAGCTGGAGTTAAATCCATGAAATACCATTTAAAACGCGTATTGGGCAATGCATTACTTACGTTCGAAGAAATTTCTACAGCATTGGCACAAATTGAAGCGTGCTTAAATTCTCGTCCGTTATGTCCAATGACAGCAGATCCAGAGGACTGCACAGCATTAACTCCTGGTCATTTCTTAATTGGTGACATGTTGCTTTCTTCACCACATCCGAATTTAATTGATAAAAATGTACCATTGACTAAACGCTGGTTAATCATCAAAAGAATGCATCAAGAATTTTGGAAAAGATGGTCTTCAGAGTACCTATCGAGATTGCAACAGCGCCCAAAATGGATCTTAAAGCAACCAAATGTACAAAAGGGAAATTTGGTATTAGTTAAAGATGAAAGATTACCTCCATGTAAATGGTTATTAGGTCGTGTCATTGAATTACAACAAGGTGCGGATTCATTAGTGAGAGTTGTCACAGTTCAATGTGAAAATAGCATTTTCAAACGCCCTATCACCAAAATTTGTATGCTCCCTATACAAGATAATGAAGTTGATAAGATAGAGACTGTCTAAGAATATTAACCAATTAATATAAAATTGATAGACAACATTTTAATATAAGTTAATAATTAGTTAATGTATTTATAAAAATTTTAAAATCCTACAGTACAACGTCATATCATAATCATGGACTTACGGTTACGGTTACTTACGGTTTCAATTTTTGTATTAAAAATATTAATGTACAAAGCAACAGTAGTAACAACTTTAATTTCATACGATTGCGGCCATGAGAGAGTAAATTTTAGTGCTATTTCATTACTAGACGTTGGGAAGTGTCTATTCGAAGACACAAATGTAACTCATGAAAAGGAAGATATTCAACTTCTTCAAGTCAGCGAAGTGGCCAGCGTACATGTGTACCCGTGCAAGGTCAATATTATTCAATCTGTCTTTAAATGTGGAATGTTTAGTCACCTTAGTCTGGTTCGTGGCGGTCTAAGCACATATATAGTAGATATATCCAGAGAAGAATGCATGAATGTACATGAACTTGGAATATATAAATTACAAAGTAGCCGAGTAATTGCTGATATTAAAGCTAACTCATCGTCTTCCTATACAGAAACAGTCTCTGGAACCATTGATATTGATGGCAACTGCAACGGAGCCCCTTATACTTCTGGCGCAATATCTTGGGATAGTGTTGTAGTCACTCATGTAATGGAAATCACCATAATCGACTATATGAGTACTGTTCGATTAGAGGACAACCAAGTCATACTAAGAAAGGATATTACCTGTCCATATTTAAAAGGAAAATGTACCGATCCTGAAAATGGGATGAGCTTTTGGAACATGATTGCTGATGCCTCTTGCGAAGCATTACAATATGATGTTTTGTGGCAGGGAAGTGCAATGAAGATTAGAAACTTTAATAACTACAGTGCACCAATCGGAAATCTTGTTTACACTGTCAATTCTGGTGACACCGTCTTTGCATTAGAAATTAAGAAACCTGTGTCAGTGTGCCGTTTTAATGAATTCCAAACTGAACACCCTCGTTTGGTAATTGTACCAAAGGCTTCGGAAAATTATTGGTTTTCGAAGAGAACTGTAAATACTAAAAATTTAGATTTGTTTACGTACATAAATTCTAAATTTGTGCACCTCATCATCCAGCAGAATTCGCTCTAATGAGCATGAAAGAGTTCGGTTATACCGCATTACCTCGGGGAGAACTAGTATATTTGGTCAAATGTCAACCGGTAGAAGTTATGATTCGAAAGTCAGATCGATGCTTTCTGGAACTACCAATTACATATGATGAACGGAATTTTTTTATGTCACCAACCACACATTTAATTCAACAACACGGAACCGAAATATCCTGTTCAACAATGATGAGTCCAGGATATTTTATAAATGGAGAATGGTATGGTTTCAATCCGTATATACACCGCCTGAAAACGCCAAATGTACTAAAGCCATCAAGTGTGTCTGACTGGGTGTATGAGGATCCTGGAACTCTCATAAAAGCAGGTATTTACACCATGGAGTCCATTGAAGAATTGCGGAGACAAATTATGTATCCCTCGGAACGTCATTTTTAATCGACACTATCATTAATATAAAAATAATTCAAGGGACTTTTGGATGGAGTTGGAGAATTTGTGCAGCTTTTTGGAATTCGGTAACTAATTGTCTTTTACATCAATACCATTATGCTAGAAATGAAGAGTCCAACGTTGAATTGACAGTTGTGACAAATCATGATCAAAGACCACAGATTGAATTGCCAAGCATCAAAGTGAACGAAGATAATCAAGTACAATCAATGGTATCAACAGAACCACAAACACCGTTCGTTTATCCAAGAATATAAATTCCTATTTATCCTCCTTATCCCAAAGTAAGTCAATAATTTGTACCTATTTATATACTTCACGCAGCATCTATTAGGCGAGTTGAGGCGCCTATTTGTTTTTAAAAACAAAAACCTCTTGTTCCAGAGTTATCACGATGTCAAACATGGAGGAAATGCCGTTTGATTCGGGTAACTAATGATTTTTTTTCAGGTACTACTTCACAACCATAAATGGATTTTAGCGTTGAAACCACAACGTTTCACTGGCCGGGAGAATGTTGGAATTCAACAAAAATATTTTTTGTTGAAATATGTTTTTTTTATTTTTTTTAAAAAAAAGTAATATTTGTAAAATTGAAAAATTCATTCACCTGATCATAAATTGAAATAAAATATTTGCATCCGGTGAATGAATTTTTCCATTAATTTTGATTAATTAACAAATTTAATTTTAATAATTTCAATATGATATTTCCCATCCGGGAAATATAAAAAAAATTCAAGTTGATTAAGGGCAATGCACGAACCTGTAAATTTTTGTACAGTTTGCAAATCGGAATAATTATAATTATTAATTTTGTAAAATGTTTTTTCAGTCAGTTAGTTTTTTTCGCGATAACCGTGCACCAAAATTCGTTAATAAATGTCGCGTTACATTTTTGCATAAAAAAAAACCAATTTTGTAATAACTTAAAATAAAACAGTTGTGATAATAAAGGAAATTAATTTTATAAAACATTTGTGTTTTTTTTCCGTTGTGTGTTTTTTTTTGTTTTTCATTAAATCCTTTCAGGATTTAACAGCAGTATCAACGATATCTGTTGACTCGTCAAACTGCAACGAAAAGAAACGGCAACTTTGTATGTCATCTTCTAGTTGTCGAGTTACATTTTTATTCATATCTTCAATACGACGGGTTACAGTTCTGCGAGAAAGTTGCAAATCTTTAACTGCATTAAGAATTTCACTTTTATTTTTAAAGTTGGAAAATAATTTCTCGCAGCCCTCAAGAAAAGCTTCCTTAGAAATTTCCCCATCCCGATAAGGCTTTTTATGTTGTGCCAAAACGTATGTTATGACATAAGATGCTTCAGTTGCCATTTTAGATTGTTGCATAGGCTTTTGAAACAAACATTGCTGTGCGATTAATTGATTTTTTAATTCTTTTATTTTTTGTTTTCTTAATTCGGTATTAACAGGGTAATCATTTTCATAATTTTTATGCAAACTCGAAAAATGTCTTTCGAGATTTCCTTTTTTGGGCAAGGCGACGGTTACACGACATATCAAACATAGGCATTTATCCTTATACTTAGTAAAAAAATAAAGTTCTTCCCATTCATTATGGAAATTATATGTTTTTTGTTTTTTCTTCTTCATTTTTATTTTATCTGAAATTAAAATTATTAAATTGTAACAAACACCTAGTAATAAGTATACATGCAAACTGTCAAACACATAGTAATAAGAATACATGCAATAAAAAGTAGTCTTAAATGAAACACAGAACTGGTTGGACGTGTTTTTTGTATTTTGGGTTTTGTAAATCATTTTTGAAGTTTTTTGGAATAATCCCCTTGTGGCGGCTACAGTTCTCAGAAGTGGGATCGGTTTTAATTAATTTGGAAGTATTTTTTATTTCGAAAATTGGAAGAAAGTGTAGTTTTTGGGATAATTAGAAAACATTTGGTTTGAGCGTCCTTTATGACGCATTCAAAAAAACAACGCATTTTGTTATTGGAATTTGCAGTTTGAACAATAAGTTTTGGTGAATATTCGAGCATTAGCTGATTGCGCAGATCAGGTTTTATTTTGGTAGACATTTGTGTGATTCTTATAAAATAAAATAATAATAAATAAAATAAGAATAAAATTTGGTTTTGTACGCAGAATTAAGCGTCCATTTTGTTTGGTTTCTAAAAAGGGGAAAAATTATATACACCGCTTATTAGTAATAAACACATACCATGATGAATTCGTGGACAATAAAAAAGTTACGTTCAGAACTAAGAGAACGCAATTTGAATACGAGCGGCAATAAATCCGAGCTAATAAATCGTATATTGAGGAATGACGAGTTAAAAGAAGGGGAAAAACATATAGATGATACAAATAGTGTTAGTGAAGAGAACACATCGAATTTGGAGAAAAGTATGGAAACGAAATTACTTTTAAAACAATTAGAATTGAAAGAAAAAGAGACTTCTCTACTACAAAGAGAGAATGAATTATTGAAAAAAGAAATGGAGTTGAATAAGTTAAGCCTACAGTCCAGTCCAGAAAAAAATGTATTGGATAACGACAAATTAAATTTAAAATACTTTAGTGCGCTAATTTCTGAATTTGATGGCGAAAATATTTTATTTTCAATGTGGATAGACCAAATTGACAAATTACAGAAACAGTATACCGTGAGTGATTGTATATTAAAATTGATAATCATCGGGAAACTTAAGGGGAGGCCACTGTTGTGGTATAATTCGAAAGCAGAACATATCACCATGCCATTGTGTGATTTACTTGCTGAAATGGGTGTTTTATTCAATGTAAGACCAAACAAAATAAATATGAAAAAAGAATTTGAGCAACGGCGTTGGAAGACAGGAGAGCAGTTCATCGATTATTATCAGGATAAAATCAATTTAGCAAATCGTCTAAATCTTTCGGAACAGGACACTATTGAATATATTATTGATGGTATTAATAATTTCTCTTTGCAGAACCAAGCCAGATTACAAATGTTCAGTAATTTACAGTCTTTGGCAAATGCTATGTGCCAAATCCCAGCATTCGAAAAGTATAAGGACGCGAACAAAATTAAAAAGGAATCAACTAATAATTTGAAAAAAGATAAGAACTTAGATATACAAGAAAAAAATACTTGTTATAATTGCGGACAGAAGGGACATTGGTCGGCGAAATGCGAAAAGCCTAGAAGATCATGGGGTTCATGCTTCCTGTGTGGTGAAGATGGCCACAAATCAAACGCATGCGGAAAAAAAAATTGTAATACGGTAGGACTAGTTGAACATTCTTCGGAATATTTCATTAACATAGAATTCAAGAAAAATGTATTTCAAATACCCAATGATATTTCAATCAAAGCATTAGTGGATACAGGAAGTCCTGTGTCATTGATTAAAGAAAGCTTTGCACAAAATTTTGAAATTAAACCTTTTGTTGATAATTTAAATTTGATTGGAATTAATAAATCGCCATTGAGAATTATTGGTGAAGTTAGTGGTAGAATTATGATTAAAAATATTGAAATTGATGTTAAATTTTATGTTATGCCAGATTTTGCATCTAGGTATGCTTGTATTTTGGGTAGGGATTTAATTAGTAATTCAGGAATGAAATTTGAATTTTTGAAAAATGGAAAAATTAATTTAAGTTCAATTGAAATTGGAGATAATGAAATTTTGAGTATTGATGTAGTTAATTATGCTAATGACAGTCGTAAAGGAGATTTGGATATGGAACATTCACTTAATTGTTCGGTAAAAAATGAGATATTCAATATGTTTGAGGAATATTCTGATTCATTGGAATCTTTGCGGGATTATGATTCAGGTTTTGAAATGAATATATACGTCACTAATGACCAACCATTTTATTTCAAACCTAGACGGTTATCTTACGCGGAAAAAAATGAAGTTAGGAAGGTAATAGATGATTGGATGAATAAAGCTATAATTAGGCCGAGTTGTTCACCATATAGCAGCCCAATCGTATTAGTAAAAAAGAAAACGGGTGATTTGCGTGTTTGTGTTGATTTTCGGGTTTTAAATAAAATCACAATAAAAGATCGGTATCCCTTACCTTTAATAGAGGATCAAATCGATTCTTTATCTAAAAAAAGATATTTCACCAGTTTGGATCTTAAAAGTGCTTTCCATAATGTCAGAGTCGGTAACAATTCAATAAAATACACTTCATTTGTGACACCATTCGGGCAATATGAATTTTTGCGTATGCCTTTTGGATTGGCTAATGCGCCTTCGGTCTTTCAGCGCTATATAAATACCCTTTTTAAAAAATTATTGGATGAAAATTTAGTATTGATATATTTAGATGATATTTTTATTGCCACAGAAACCATTGAGCAAAATCTACGAATTTTGAAAGAAGTGTTTGATATTTTGAGTAGTAATGGGTTGGAACTTAGATTGGATAAGTGCCACTTTTTGAAAACTAAAATTTGTCATTTGGGTTACATGATAACTTCGGAGGGGATACAACCCAACCCACAAAATATTGAGAGTGTCGTAAAGTTTCCCATCCCTAAAAATACTAGAGAGGTGCATAGTTTCCTTGGATTATGTTCTTATTTCCGGAAGTTTGTTCCTAATTTCTCGATAATATCGAAACCTCTCTATGAGTTAATACGAAAGGAAGTAGAATTCAAATTTGATAATTCACACCTACAATGTTTTGAAGTACTTAAGTCAAAATTAATTTGTAGGCCTATTTTGTCTATATATTCCCCAACAAGTCCGACGGAATTGCACTGTGATGCCAGTTCCTTAGGTTACGGTTCTATTCTTATGCAAAAGAAAGAAGATGGGCAATTTCATCCTATATTTTATTTTAGTAGACGGACTACTGCATCGGAATCCAAATATACTAGTTTTGAACTTGAGTTGTTGGCCGTAATTTATTCATTGGAGAGATTCCGAGTTTATCTTCAAGGAATACCATTCACAATAGTGACTGATTGTAACGCAATAACATTGGCATTAAAAAAGAAAGATGTTAACCCGAGAATTGCCCGATGGGCTTTGCAATTAGAAAATTATCAATATAAGATACAACATCGTCCAAATGAGAGAATGCGTCATGTGGATGCATTTAGTCGTGTAAATAGCGTTTTGGTACTCGAACAAAATTCTGTTGAGCAAAATTTGGCTTTGCATCAATATCAGGATGCAGAGATAGAAAAGATTCGAAAAAAATTGGAAATGAAAGAAGACTCTCTATTTGAACTTCGTAATGGATTAGTTTATAGAAAAAATGGAAGCAATATTTTATTTTATGTCCCGCAAAATATGCGTAATAACATCATTCGAATAAATCATGACCAAATGGGATATCTTGGCGTCGATAAGACAACAGAGTTAATTTTGCATACTTATTGGTTTCCTAAAGTTAGACAGCATGTCAAGTCTTATATCTCGAATTGTTTGAAGTGTATTGCATTCCAACCGAACAGTGGAAAATCTGAGGGGGTTTTACATTCTATTCCTAAAGGAGAAACACCATTTGAGACAATTCATATTGACCACTATGGTCCTTTGAGTCGTACTAAACAGGGAAATAAGTTTATATTAGTAATTATTGATGCATTTTCGCGGTTTGTTAAGTTTTACCCGGCTAAAAAAACAGATACGAAAGAAGTAATTAATTGTCTCAATGAATATTTTTCATATTATAGCCAGCCACGACGAATTATTTCTGATAGAGGAAGTTGTTTTACTTCCCATGAATTTGAGGAGTTTTGCGAAAATGTTGGTATAAAGCATGTTTTGATTGCAACAGCTTCACCTCAATCTAATGGTGCTGTAGAGCGCGTTAATAGGACTCTCACACCTATTCTTTCGAAATTAGTTGACGTCGATTCAGAACTTGAATGGGATATGGTTTTGAATGAATCGGAAATCGCGATAAAAAATACTAAGCATGGTTCCATTGATGAATCTCCTAGTAAAATGTTGTTTGGAATTGAACAAAGAAGTAAATTTGATTACTTGAAGGAATGGTTCAAAGAAAATGTATTCGAACCAGATAAAAGAAATTTAGATGAAATAAGAAAGGCTGCAATTAAAAAAAATAGTCAAACGCAGCTAGAGAATGAGCGACGTTATAATTTAAGGCATAAACAACCTAAGAATTATAACATCGGAGATTTGGTAATGATTAAAAATGTGGACACCACAATTGGTGTCAATAAAAAGTTAATTCCGAAATTTAGGGGTCCCTTTGTTGTAAGTAAAGTACTAGAACACGATAGATATGTGATTACTGACCCCGTCGGTTTTCAAAACACACAAAGGTCTTTTACCGGAACATTCTCATCGTGCAATATGAGAACATATTCTGATAATTTAAACGAATAACCTTATTTTAAGTTTTGTACATTTAATTGTTTTAATCAAACGCATATGAATGAATAATTTTATTTTATGTTTTTATAGATTTATTTTAATCAAATATATATTGAATTTTTGTAACAAGTCGAGGACGACTTGCGGTCAGGACGGCCGAAACTGTAACAAACACCTAGTAATAAGTATACATGCAAACTGTCAAACACATAGTAATAAGAATACATGCAATAAAAAGTAGTCTTAAATGAAACACAGAACTGGTTGGACGTGTTTTTTGTATTTTGGGTTTTGTAAATCATTTTTGAAGTTTTTTGGAATAATCCCCTTGTGGCGGCTACAAAATATAGAATATTAAATCAAAATTTTACTTTATCTAAAATTGAGATTAACCTTGTTGCGCTGTGTGGGTCAATTCACTACTAGGATATGCAATTACTTGAGCAAACAGAACAGAATAACTTTGAAAAGAGACAACTAGACGCGATTTTCCGAATAACTTCTTTGAAAATGATAGAAACAAAAAATTCCGCACAAAATAAGGAAAGAAAATTCCAATTTTGCATCACAAAGAATGAAATAACTATAAATCAAATATATTCTATTTTACGCCATGCTTCTTATAAGATAGTTGTACCAAGCGAGAGCACTAATGGTCTTATAATAGTCTTATCGATTTTGGGCTAAAGAAGGAAAGAAACAAAGAAAGCGATCGAAATTTTTTTTAACTCAGTTTTTGTAAAGAAAAATCACGCGTTTCCTTATATATATATTGGTGCATGTACGAATAATAAGCAGAAGAGATTTTTTGTAATCGATATTACAAATATTTAAGTGGTAGTTCCTATATCAGGCGTGGGCAAACGGTCGATCGCAGACATTTTAAACAATTTTAAATTCTCTTTCAAATATGAATTTTTAATCTTCAAATATGAATTTGCTTACAACACTTTTATTTTTCAAATATGAATTCACTTAAAATTAGTCATGTCAGTTGTAGAATAGATACGTGTTTAATTTTAAATTCAGGTTTCATCATCTGCTAAATTTTTAGTACACATTTTAAATTAAAAGATTTGAAATTAACCTAATAAATTGTTTAAAATGTCTGCGATCGACTGTCGAACTGCGATCGACCATTTGCCCATGCCTGCTCTATACGAAAGGGATTTAGGTAGGACAGATTTAAAATATCTAAAAGTTTTTCCTACCTGGACAGTACGAGCAAAGACAATAAATAATTATAGGATGTGTAAAATTGGGTTTGCCCACAAATTTCGACTTATAAAACTAAATGAAATATGAGGAAAAAATATACGTGGAGAATTCTTTCTTATTTTTACATTTCGTTTTTAAGCTTTGGTTTTTGTACTTGATTGATTAGTATAGAAAACTTTTTCAAATCATTTAAGGAAATTAAGCTTTGAATTCATTCATTTTATGAATCCCGTGGATGAGTATATTTTGTTCTTGTTTTTTTTTTCTTTTTAATTTTAGAATTAAAGTGTTTGATGGTAGAGAAACTTTTGTTCTATTCATGTGCGCATATAAGCAATTTGTGGCTTTGAATATATCTTATGGAGAAATATGAATGGTATGGATTGATATATTTGGTGTCGGTTTTTTGCTAGCCTGATTTTAGAATTCAAACGTACTTTTAGAAATATTTTGTATGTTCGATTGTGTGCATAATTTGATAATATTGAACGTATTATAATTTTTCTGCGAGTGCCTCATTCTAATCGTATACTTCTTGCGCTCAAGTTGTCTTTAGAAAAAAGTAAAAAAAAAATGAGTGATTCTTTGAGTTTAAAACCAACAGCCTTTTTCAAGGCTAAAAAAAACGAATTTTCTCAGATGTTGCATATCTGGTTGCAGTGGGAAACATTTTTCATCAAATGTAACTTTCTTTCGTTTTCCGAAAGATATCAATTTGTTTGAAAAATGGTGCCATAATTTGCAACTAAGTCCAGAATACTGCAAAAAAACTATTGTGCGAATCTGTAGTCGTCATTTTGAGAAACAATTTCTCGGTAGAAGAAAATTAATCGGAGGAGCGATACCTACTCTTTTTTTGGGGCACGGAGAAAATGAAAAAAATTTTTTAAACTCCAAGCTAGAAAGAAAAAAATATAGAAAATGTTGTATGGAAAACTGTAAAAGTTTTGGCAAAGGGAAATTTTTTGCGTTTCCAAAGAATGCAAAATTAAGGAAACAATGGATCAGTATTGGTCGTTTTGGAAGAAAATTATAATACAAAAAATAAGTTTATTTGCGTAAAACACTTTGATCCCGAACATATAGGAAAACAAAAACTTGTGGCTGGTACTTGTCCTACATTTAGACCAATTGAAACGTTGAACGACAGTGCTTCAAATAAAATATCACTAGATATAGATTATAATTCGAAAGATCAGATATGTGATGTTTACGAATTTAACGATAATAGTTTAGACGAAGTTCCGCAATCAGTGTTGATACCAAAGAAAACATACAATGGGCCTGCTTCCATAAATAATATTCTTCATAATGAAAGTGATATTAGCTTAAGTGAGCTGAACTGTCTTAAGTCTCCGTCGAATTCAAGGCGAAGGGTTTCTGATTCCGCCGAAGACATTCCCTTTTGTAGTCAATGTAGGAGGATACAAGAAAAATTGGAATATTATAAAAATAATGCTAAAAGTTTTTCTGAGGAATGCATGCAATTACGGAAAGAAAAGGAAATGTTGTTAGAAAAAAAAAACAATTGAAAGAAAACAAGTCCATTGATGCTCATATCGATTCGTTACCTAGCCTAAACTTAAATAGCAAAGAATTTTGTAAAATGATTTTAGCTGAAAAGAATAGCTATAATGATATCCAAAAATATTTGTCTCAAAATGTCAATTATAAATCTGCATCTTGTTATAATTTCTTGCGTGATGATTCAGGTCTTCACTTACCTAGTCAGTCAGCTATATATAAGTGGAGTCCTGTGAAACGACTTCAACCAGGTTTTGATGATCTTTTAATAAAAAATTTGGTACAATTAGTTAATAAAATGGATAAGCAGTGTAAGCAGGCAGTGTTATTATTTGATGAAATATCAATCAGAAGAGATTTAGTTTACAATACATCGCATGATCTCGTAGATGGGTTAGTGCATTTAGATGAAAATGATAGGAAATTATTACTAGGAAAACAAATATGCGTTTTCATGATCAGGGGCTTGTTTTCTAATTGGAAATATATAATTAGTTATTTTGTTTCTGAGAACAGCATTGATGGTGCCATTTTAAAACAAAAATTGGAGGCTAATGTAAAAATATGCTTCGAAATAGGGCTTACGGTTAGAGCTATAGTGTGCGAGCAAGGTATGAATAATCAAAAATGCTATAGGCTGTTAGATTATAATAAAGACAAGCCATATTTCTATTATAATCAGAATAAAATAATTGCATTATATGATCCTCCTCATTTATTAAAAAATATAAGAAATACACTCAAAGACCTGCGAGTTGGGAAGTTATAAAAAGTGTTTATAGCATAGACGAAAAATCAGAAAAATATAGGTTGTGTCCAAAGATAACAAAAAAACATATTGAACCAGGGGTTTTTGATGAAATGAATGTCAGACTTGCAGTGCAAGTCCTGAGCAATAGTATGACAGACGCAATAGATGCATTGTTAGAAAATAACTCCTTCACATCAATGAAATTATATGCAGCAGCGACCAGTAAATTCGTTCGTAGTTTTAATAAAGTTGTTGACTACCTAAATAGTCGTAATTGCGCGGAAAAAAATCCATATCGGAAACTATTAACAAAAAATTGTACTCAATTTAATTATTTAAATGAATTCAAAGAATATCTTACAAAATTGGGTCTCCCTGCAAAAAAAAAAAAAAACTATTGTTTTGACGGATTATATCTTACAATTAATGGTATTTCAAATTTAAGTATAGATATATTTCCGGACAAATATTTAAAAATTAACTTTATATTAACATCTCGAATCAGGATCCATTAGAGAATATGTTTGCGCAAATTCGGGCAAAGGGCGGTAATAACAAAAATTCTGGTTCTATTAAAAAAGAATTGTTCTTGGGTCAAAAAAAATGGAAATAGTTTACCCAATAGTTTTACAAAACACCCACGCTTAAAAATTTTAAATGAATAAATAATCCTGATATATATTTTGCAACCTTCTAACACGACATCATGAAATCAGTTATTTGGTTATTCAAAGCATTCCTGAAACAAATTATGTCAACATTCGATGTTAAAATTGTAGGAAAAGGTATGTTGCCAAATATCATCACATATTAACTGTCGAAAGTACTTAAAATGAGTTAGACAAAATTCTTCCAAATAAATATATTATATAATAATCTTTATATATCATATATATAAGTTCAAATTTACGGAAATCCAATAATCCTTAGTTGACCATAAAATATCAATATTCTACTATATAATTTTTAAAAAAGAAATGAATATGTCGATTACTTAAAACAAAATTCAATTCAATTTTTGGCCCAAGTTCGAAAGATTTTAAATTCTTTATTTAGCATTATCTAAAAGCACACGAGAAACTCTGAGAAAAAATTTTTTTAAAAAAATACATATAATACAATCGACATTAACTTGTTACACACACAATCGAGCATAAAAAATATTTCTAAAACTACGTTTGAATTCTAAAATCAGGCTAGCAAAAAACCGACACCAAATATATCAATCCATACCATTCATATTTCTCCATAAGATATATTCAAAGCCACAAATTGCTTATATGCGCACATGAATAGAACAAAAGTTTCTCTACCATCAAACACTTTAATTCTAAAATTAGAAAGAAAAAAAAACAATAACAAAATATACTCATCCACGGGATTCATAAAATGAATGAATTCAAAGCTTAATTTCCTTAAATGATTTGAAAAAAGTTTTCTATACTAATCAATCCAGTACAAAAACCAAAGCTCAAGAACGAAGTGTAAAAATAAGAAAGAATTCTCCTCGTATATTTTTTCCTTATATTTCATTTAGTTTTTTAAGTCGAAATTTGTGGGCAAACCCAATTTTACACATCTTATAATTATTTATTGTCTTTGGTACGAGTATGTCAAATACAAATTCTTCATCTAAAATATGATAATTAAATGTTCTGCCTGAAACGGGGAATATAATCATCAATCTCACCTTTTCTGCTTTCCTTTCCTTACCCAGGCTGAATGATGATGCGTATTTGCTTTCTTGTTTGGCTCGGACTATGCTGCTGTTAGTGATATTTATATCATTAGATGATGCTAATTTAAGCTGCCCTATATATATTATTTTATATATATTTGATGCTTGCAATTAAGCGATATCTGAAGCAATTATAGAATAAGTAATAGTATATATCTTTTTTTGTACAACTTACCTTGGAGCATATGTGCCACTGTGGTGCAATGCATTGCAGTGCAACTGACACTATTTCACTATTTATTAAAAAGATAAGAAAAATTAAATCGAAAGGCTTAAAATCTTGTCCAGTCAATGGATATTTGCTATTGGATTTACGTCAGATAATTGTGTTTTTCCACTCCACTGATTCGAAATCAGATTCCCTTTGAGAGCGTAGGTTCGTATCCAACCGACTGCGCCATTTGGTATTTAAATGAGAAGACAATTCTTTCAAATGTGTCTATTTGCTGAATGGCTAAATCATGACCGAGATATAATTATTGGTTCTGGAATCTATTACAGTAAATCTTCATTTTTTTTTTTGAAAAAACATACTTACTATACGCTCCACATACATATATATATACCACGTTTCATTTGACTTAATCATCCCTATTCTGTGATCCGACGTTTCAAGCTAAAACCAAACGCGTTCGATTCGATTCGCCATACAATCGCTATTCTTAAATCCGAAGTTTATCTCACATTTGCATCGCATAATACATGATGAGCGCCGTATACCAATGGATTGTCAAACAGTTTAGTTCCTGGTATTTTGTAGTGATTTTATTATTTTCAAAATAAAAATGGCGTGAGAAAATCAATTCACTTTGCAATAGAAGAATTTGTTTAAGAGATTCATCCGATATAATGGAATTAACCACAGAAACGTAAGAGTAAAAGAAATCAAAAAATTCAAAATTTTTATTAGTAACTTTCTTAGCTTCAAGAAAGATTTCCGGCTTAGTAAAACTGTTTTTAAATATGCCTTGGTAATTAAATCTGTATTTTATGTATAAAAAGGATATTCATCATATTTTTTGAATAAATTATGATTTTAAATACAGCATTTTATTTTTTTATTCATTATAAATCTAATAAAACAAATTCATCATAAAACTTCATACATCGTAAACTTCAAACGCGAGAAAATTACAGCGGGTGACTTTACCTCAATAATGTCTTTCCGCCGAATCACAGAATAGCAAAAATCGAATAGATTCGAATACTTTGCTATGCGTTGCTATGCATTTCCTGCAATCGAACAACGGCACTGTTCTGCGAATCCAAGAATAAGAATTTGATTCGAACGAACGAAAATCGAATAAACGAACGCAACGTCGGATCACATAATCGGGATGAATATCTGTTCAAAGGATCGAGTGCTATTGGGCTTTTGTTGTTATTATATAGGGTATTTTTATATAAGTGTACAATTTTGTTTTGCCACCAATTTTCTCTCAACCTAAACTAAAACAATTGAGGTCCTTACACAAAAAAACACTATATAACGCGAAAATATTCATACCTTTTCTGCGATCCGACGTTTCAAGCTAAAACCAAATGCATTCGATTCGATTCGCCATACAATCGCTATTCTTAAATCCGAAGTTTATCTCACATTTGCATCGCATAATACATGATAAGCACCATATAACAACGGATTGTCAAACAGTTTAGTTCCTGGTATTTTGCAGTGATTTTATTATTTTAATCACAAAAAGTGTTTTAACTGTTGAAAATGTTATGGAATTACTAAAAAAAGAATCAAATACTTGATTATAATTTCATATTCATTCAATAAAATTATTTTCTTTATTCAAGAAAAAAAAGGGTTTCGATGTGATGCATAGTTTGTTTTTATGATACGTAATCAAATCTGTATTTTATGTAAAAAAAGTGATTTTCATCATATTTTTTTGAATAAATTATGATTTTAAATAAACCATTTTATTTTTTATTCATTATAAATCTTATAAAACAAATTCATCATAAAACTTCATACATCGTAAACTTCAAACGCGAGAAAATTACAGCGAGTGATTTTACCTCAAAAATGTCTTTCCGCCGAATACCAGAATAGCAAAAATCGAATAGATTCGAATGCTTTGCTATGCGTTGCTACGCATTTCATGCAATCGAACAAGGGGACTGTTCAGCGAATCCAAGAATAAGAATTTGATTCGATCGAACGAAAATCGATTAAACGAACGTAACGTCGGATCACAGAATCGGGGTGATTGATTTACTACATACAACAAATTTATACTGAGGTACTGATTACGTAAACAAAGGAAAGCATAATCTTTATTTATTTTATTCTCGAAACAACATTATGTCTTATTAAAGACAAATTATAAAAGTTATATATGAAAAATCCGTCCCTTGAACTATGGATGAACTCATTGATTACATTTTTAAATCTAAGGTAAGGGTAAATCACAATTACCCATTTACGTAATAAACAACAAAGTTGAAGGTAAACGTTCATAAAAACAGTTAGTTTGAATTGGACAATATAGAATAGGATCTGAGAAAAATTAACATGTGAAATTGAATGAGCTACGGACCGAGACAACTGGAGAGGAATCGGTCTAGCAACCAAATCTCCAAAAGGGACAGAGTGCCATTATGATACGAACCAAATTATATAAATTAAAATAATTTACTTAATCCAATTTTAGTTTTTCAAGTGCTTTTTTTATTATGTAAGTTTCTTACTTAATTTCGTGTTTTTTCTTTTTCTCCATAAAACTCCTTTTTTTTCTCATTTTCTTTTTTTTCAACGTTTCTTCTTCCATTTTTTGGTAATTGAAAATTCTATCCCAAAAAAAATCCAATCAAATTAAAAAAATCATGTGTGCTGTGCACACGCGAAATAAGTTTAGGACAAGGATTTAGAATAAAAAAAATATTTATTAGTCAAAACTTGCCTTAACTTTATTACTTTGATTACAAAAATGGAATGAATTTAATTCTATTTGATTCTTATTTTATATATTTTTAATTTTACAGAATTAGCAAAAAATAAATTTACAATTGAATATTAGAAATTATAAAAAAGAATAAATGCTGACCTAATGTCTAGCTTTTTTGAAATACTTTAAATTGAAGAAAGTTAGGTCACTAACTTTTTAGAAGGTTTTTATGATGTACTTGATGTATGTTCAGGTTTCGTAACTCCTCCCCCCTTAGTATGAAGCGATGGCCACAGGAACTGTGAAGTTGTTGAGGCTGGAGCGAAGATGTGGTTGCCAGGTTGTGTAATCTGAAGTGTAGCCGTTGATCTTTTGTATGCTAGTATTATTCCAACGATGATTGAGATACTAATGATACTTAAGAAGCCAAAGGTGCAGTAGTGTCTTGTTAGTGTTTCTGTCCTCAGCACTTCTATTGATTCCTTGTTTTTGATGTGGTATTTTTGTAGTTTCCGCATATTTATAGTTTCTATGGTGGAATTTGATTGTATACTATTGAAAAGCGATGGGAAGATATGAACTTCATCCCAGAATACATCTTCGTTGTCACGATATATGATTCCGTTGATTTCGACTTCACAGCTTCTATAATGAATCAGGATTGTCCCTTGTAGTTTCTGATGGTCATTTCCACAATTAGATTTTATTAATGTAGCTGGAACATTTATGAGAAGTATGCGGTTGGGCTCTGGCTGCAACACAGTTTCAGTTTCTCCGACGTCATTTAGAGTACAGTGGGTAGGTTTGTTGTTCATTAAATTTCCGATGCATGTTGATTGGTTGGTCTGCTCCCGGTGTCTTGATTCTTTGCAGTAAAAGGTACCTTCTATTTTGGCACAAATTTCGTCCAAATATTGAATATTTTGGGTATTGAGGATGATATAAGGATTCGTGACGATTTCTTTGGTTTTATTTATAGGAAGTGGTATAATATGAAACAAGGAATATTGCTCATTTGATAGGATTGGGATACGGACATTAAAAATTATGTTTGAGCCGTTGTAATAAGCCTGTAATCCTAATAGTTCATATATGTGTTCATCGGATTTTATTTCTACAGATTGATTACTGAACATGTTAGAAATTAATTCAAGTTCATTTGAGTTTAATATTAATTTTTGGTATAATATTCAATTTAGCTAATACAATTGCTTCTGCTATATTTGCTAAATGGCTTGTTAGTAGGTCTATATTGTAATTAATTTGGTTGAAATATTGTATTTTAAAAAGGATGTCTTCATCAACCCGAATTCTATTTGAAATATTTTCTTGATATCGATTCAAGAAAACTTCGATTACCTCTTGCTCATTATTAATATGATTAGTTATGTTTTCAAATCTGGTAATCATTTCTGTGTTAATTCTAATCTGACTATTTAGTTCATTATGGAATTCTGTTTGTTTTGCCGTTAGTACCTCGATTTGTTTATTTAAACTCTGTGCATCATTCGCATCTATTCCCAGTGATAAATTTTATGGCTGTACCTAGTCCGTTTAATAGTCCTCTTTTAGTTCTTACTTTTGGAGTCAATGATTCTAATTTGTGTGTCAATTCTTCAAGTTTAAGTTTCGTTATTGTAATGGATTGTTTAGGCTCGTCAATGTTGTCGAATGTCTTCAGAGAGTTTGCAATTTTTTCTATGTTGTTTTTGTAGGTTTCTAGTTTAACAATATGTACGAGATTATTATAACTTTTAATAGTTCGAGCTGTTCCTAGTTTCAGAGGAAGAGTTCCTGGGCTATTTGTCATATCATGTACTTCCATAATTTGACCAGACGTTAGGGTTAATCTGTAATAATTAATTGGCAATGTTAAGAAGTACTTTAAGCTAATGTTTTCTTTTAATTCTAGATTTATGTAATTTTTTATTTTCTGAAGTTATAATTGTTACCTTTTCATTTTTCTTCGCCTTTTGCTTTGTGAATCTAAGCGTTAACTTGTTTCGTTTACATTCTTTCCTAAAAATTATTTCGTTTTCTTTTATTTCTTCGGGGTCTTCCCTAGTTTTGTTTATTTTATCTATATTATTACTAACTATATTTTCAATTTTTTCTTTTATTGAAGGATATAATTGCGATTGGAATTCGTTTAATTTTACTAAATATTCGTGTTCATTATTGAAATTAATATTTTTGTTAAATTCAAAAGTTCTACCGTAAAATAGCTCATATGGCGTAAATTTAGTTGCCGAATGTATTGCATTATTGTAAGTAATTAAGGTTTCTGAAAAAATTTCATCATGGTTTAAATCTAGATTATTTTCCTTTCGTTTACTAGATATAATTCTATAAATTTCTGTCAGAATGTAATCTGTCTACAGGAGAATTACAGCTGGTTTGTTGAAAAGAAGTGAAATGTAATTCAATATTATATTGTTTGCAGTATTCCTTGAATATATTAGCCGTGAATTCTGATCCTTGGCCACAGACTAATTTCAGAGGGATGCCGTGTAGGCTCATGAAATGTTTGAGGCATTTTAGTATCGAAATACTATTTCTTGCAGGTACAGTATAACCTGAAGCGAATTTGGAAAGTTTGTCTATTATCGTTAGAATTTGTTGATTATTAATACTATAGATGTCTATATGAAGAATATCTAATGGTTTTGTTGGAGTTTCTGGCTTCATATATTTGATTTTTGGAGAGTGCCTATCATATTTCAAAGTTTGACACTTTTCGCAGTTGTTAATAATTTCTGCTATCTTATTTTTCATGAAAGGGAAAAAGTATTCTCTTTTTAAATGGAGAAGGGTTTCGTTCATGCCTCTATGGTTATTTTTCTTGTGATATTCATTTATTAATTTATCTTGATCGTCATTTTGAGTTAAATCTGTTAATATCTCTTTGCATCTAATTAAACGGAAAATTTTATTACTTGAAAAATATTTTGAATATGTAGATTGTACAATACGGAAAGTTTCGTCATCAGTAAAAATTGCAGAAAGCTTTTTAGGAGCTAAATATTTTTTGAAAACATCGATCATAATTTCTTCAGTGAATTCTAATATTCGTATTGTTCGACGTTGTTTATTTTTGAAGGGGACTTCTAAAGACATTTTTTGGTTTTTGATTAGATTTTTCTAATATGATTTGAAGATTAAATTTGTTTAGAGGTCTTTCTGATATTGCTATTCCGTCATTTAAATTTTCTGTTGCTGAATGTATAGTGGATCCTGATGTACTTTGAACTGAAGTAGATGCATCGTTAAGATTGATTTCCATATTATTTGTGATTTCTTGATTGTTAATTTTAATTCTACTTAGGGCATCTGCATTTGTGTTTAACTTCCCTTGTTTATAGACTATTTCATAGTCGTATTCTTCTAATTTCAATCTCCATCTCACTAATTTGGAATTGGGTTCTTTTAAGCTCATAAGCCAAGTTAAAGGTTTATGGTCCGTTACAATTTTAAATTTGTTACCGAATAGGTAGGGTCGGAAGTATTTGGTTGCCCAAACAATTGCTAGAAGTTCTTTCTCGATTGTTGAATAGTTTGTTTCGGTTTCTGTCAAAGTTCTACTAGCGTAGCATATTGGTTTGTCATTACCAATCGGACCTTGAGAAAGGATTGCACCAAGTGCGAAGTTGCTTGCGTCAGTTGTGAGGATAAAAGGTTTTGTAAAGTCTGGATATTGGAGGATCGGATCGTTTACTAAAATGTTTTTGCAAGTCTCGAATGTTTTTATATATCTTTCATTTAATTCGACCGATTTGCCCTTTTTTAAGCATTCCGTTAAGTGTTTAGCCAATTTAGCGAAATCTTTTATAAATTTCCTGTAATAGCCTAATAAACCTAGAAATGATTTAATTTCTTTCTGAGTTCGTGGTATAGGAAAGTTTTTGATGGCTACAATTTTTTCCGGATTGGGTTTTATACCTTCTGTAGAGACTATATGGCCTAAAAAGGTAGTTTCTTTATGTAAAAATTCCGATTTGTCTAACTGAACTTTTAGGTTAAATTCCTGTAATTTATTAAAAACTTTCTTTAGGTTAATTATATGTTCCTGAAGAGATGTTGAAAAAATGATTATATCGTCTAAATAAACTAGACAAATGCTACCTTGAAGATCTTTCAAGACGTTGTCCATTACTCTTTGAAATGTAGATGGTGCGTTTTTAAGTCTGAAGGGCATTCTAATGTATTCAAAATGTCCTCCTTCCACTGTGAATGC
This sequence comes from Xylophagus ater, assembly GCA_963422695.1. Taxonomy (NCBI): domain Eukaryota; kingdom Metazoa; phylum Arthropoda; class Insecta; order Diptera; family Xylophagidae; genus Xylophagus; species Xylophagus ater. The sequence continues at coordinate 58,918,810 of OY730480.1, forward strand.
CGTTTTTTGAACGTCTTTTGGGTGCATTTCAATTTGGTGGAAACCACTAGCTAGATCTAGAGTGGAAAAGTATGTACATTTTCCTAATTTGTCTAGAATCTCTATAATATTTGGTAGAGGGTATCGATCGGAAATTGTTTTCTCGTTAAGTTTTCTATAATCTATTACCAGACGCCACTTTTGTTTTCCACTGGAATCTTTTTTCTTAGGAACTATCCAAACTGGAGAGCTCCATGGGGAATAACTGGGACGAATTATACCTTGTTCCAACATATCGTTTATTTGCTTTCGCACTTCTTCTTTATGGACATATGGATATCTATAAGATTTCGTATAGATGGGTGTATCGTCTGTGGTTGAAATACGATGTTTGACTTGATTAGTAAAACTTAAGGATTGGCCTTCTTTAAAGAAAATACTTTCGTATTCTCTGCAAACTTTAAAAATAGCTTTCTTTTCTTCGAAATTCAAATGAGATGTACGAATTAATTGAGTAATATCGTCGTCTAAATCAGGTTGATCATATTCAACGTTGAAATTGTTTATTTCTACAAATTCGGAAGAAATATATTTTTGAACTTTTAAAGGTTGTTCTAGTAACAATGTTTGTTCCAAATTTAATTCATTTATCACTTCTACTGTGCTGTACCAATCTTTTGCTCTATAGATACCTTCAGAAATATATAATTTTGGTTTTAACTCAATATTATTAATGTAGATATCTCCGTCGCAAATATCAACTGGTAATTTAATGATAGTTTTTGAATTTGAGGGAATTAATTGTTTACCGGAAGTAAAATTAGGTTTAAATTTTAAGGGAATAGTTGAATTATTAGTGATTAACATTTTGTTAGCTAAATCAACTTTTGCGCCTAATTGTGTGAGAATATCAAGTCCAATTAGTCCGTCGAAGTATCCGTGAAATTTGAATATACGGAATCTTAAATATCCAGGTTCATTAAATTCTACAAAGGTAGATAAAGTTTCTTCTTTATTCAGTTTGTACTTACTGAGAATAGTTGTGATCGTTATTGGTTCACATTCGATATGATCTATAGGAAGAGTAAATTCTGGATTTAAAAATGATCAAGAAGCTCCTGTATCAATAAGAAATTTTAATGGTCTTCCAAATGGAGATGATATATGAACATAGGGTAATGTGAAACCGTGTTTATTAACGTCTATGTAACCTGTGGGTCTTTCGAGGCTTTTATGGGAAAATTTTGAGGATCTTCTTCCTCGAATTCGTTATTAGGTTCGTTTTCTTCGTAATCGTAGTATTCGTCGAGTTGTTGGTATGAATTTAGATCAGATGGTTCGTTTTGTGAAGGATTATAATCATAATCTACGTTATTTATATTATGAAGTTCTTCACTAGTATATTTAGGAAATCCTGTGGGTCGTATAGAATTACGGTAATTTGAATTATTTTGAGTGTTTCTAAATTGTTGTAAGGGAGCCCTTTGTCTTAGATGTGTATTTCCCGAACTGGTGTCCATTGGTTCTGGAGGGGGAAATCTTGGTGGGTTATTTTGTGTATTAAATGAATTTTGATTCTGGTGTGGATTCCTGTAATTATTATTTGGATTATAAGAATTGTAATTGAACCAGTTTTGAAGTCTTGTAAATGGTACTTGATGATAATTTCTTGGTCTTTGTGGAGTACTGAACGTTCTATTTTGAGAGTTATTAAAGAAATTTGAATTTATGTTTCTTGGTTGCTGTATGTTTGGTCTTGGATTTGTAACCATGTTCGTTTTATAAATGTGTGAACGAGGCTCTGATTTCATATAAGATATGTTTTGTTCTTTAATACAATATGATATTGCCATTGTAAGGGTTTCTGGTCGCATTGCTCTAATAACTGAACCTAGAGGTTCTCTGAGACCACTTAAAAATGTATTTAAACACATTTCTGCAAACAAATCTTTCTTTGCATTTATTACGTTGGGATCTGTTTCGTGAATTAGAATATTATTATACATGGTGGCTTGAATCTCAACTATATCACTATAAAAGATTTCCACTGTTTTATTATTTTGTCTTAGAGTATGTACTTGTAAATCTCTTATCAAAGATGTTTCTCTTCGTTTGTCAGAGTAATGTAGTATTAAGTTATTTTTTATGTCTTCCCAAACTAAAGGTGTGCCATACATATTAAGTACTTCGTTTGCTTGCCCTTCAATTTTATTTCGAATTGCACGCAAAAGTATTCTTGAATATGCTGTACCGTCAACACTTCTAGTATAACTTAATATTTCTTCAACATTGTTAAGAAATTCGTGAAGCAATCTAGTATTTCCATCAAATTTTGGTAAATCTTTAATTGCATCAGGAATTCTCAATGAATTAAAAATATCTGCAGGTGAACTATGAATTGAACCCGAAGGATGCACTGAATTATTTGCACTTGTCATTTCGTTATATTCACTGAATTCAAATGAACTATTTAGATTAGGTACACTTTGATTATTTCTACTATTGAACACTGATATGTTTTCATTTTCAATATTTTCAGGGATTGAACTAAGGCTTCTAAATATTCTTTTAAAATTTTTTGGATATGGGAAATATGATATTTTCTTTATTTTTTTTGGACTTGACATTTAGGAATAAAAAAAGAAATTAATTCAATATTTGACTTACATGAATGCCAGGCAAAGGTATTTCATTTTGTTGATTTAAAATTATCTTAAATAACTGATGTTCCGTCAGTGTAAGGATTGATGTTCCTTCCGTTTAAGGATTGATGTCCTTGAATGCTGGATAGGCGTCTATGAGTTGAAACTCTCCGGTCCAAAGGTTGTTACTGCTATTGATGTCCTCTCAATATTGAAGTTCTTCACGATATGCCGTCGTAATTTCACTTCACAACTCCCTTATAATATTCACTTGGGATAAAATTGTATTTACACTGTTAACCGTTTATTTTATGGTAAACCGCCACTTATTTTTCAGAGAACAACCGCCGTTTTTAATAAAATTTTTCAAATATTTTTTTTCCCGAATGAGGATAAAAAGGACCGTTTGCCTATCCTACCGACTGCGCCAAATAAGTTTAGGACAAGGATTTAGAATAAAAAAAATATTTATTAGTCAAAACTTGCCTTAACTTTATTACTTTGATTACAAAAATGGAATGAATTTAATTCTATTTGACTCTTATTTTATATATTTTTAATTTTACAGAATTAGCAAAAAATAAATTTACAATTGAATATTGGAAATTACAAAAAAGAATAAATGCTGATCTAGCATATTTTGAAATAATTCTTGTGAAAAATGTATTTAATAATTTTAGGTTGAAATTGAATATTTTAATAAATGCTGACCTAATGTCTAGCTTTTTTGAAATACTTTAAATTGAAGAAAGTTAGGTCACTAACTTTTTAGAAAGTTTTTATGATGTACTTGATGTATGTTCAGGTTTCGTAACTCGCGGTAGAAGTGAAACCTTCGGAAAACTAAACAGCGAGAGAATGAACCGAATGCAGGGATGGGATAGTTATAGGGTTTATTTATTAAAATATTGGTACCAAGTTTAAAAGTTATTCTACATTTTATTATTCACACTCTTTGTTTTCAATTTCAATAAATGACACGAGTGGCTTATGATAACTAAAGTATGAAATGAATGCCTTGGTTTGGATTTGATCAATATATCCTTAAAATACAGCGTCAATTACTGTTTTCGATCTTGTTGTCGATTCAGTGCGACTACTGCACATTTTAAATTTAATTTGGTTTTGAGGAACCCAATCAAAGGGAGCGCTGTATCCAATGCAAAATTAACATTAAAATCCCCACTTAAAATCATCGGAATTTTTTCGTAATCTTTTTTAAGAATCAGCGATATTTCTGGTGTCTACTTTAGCAAATTCTCGTGGATGAATTCAATAATTGTATAGTGCCTTTTAATAGGGACATAACAGTTTTGTATCTTTATATGAACGCACCCTTAAACATTAATAATGACCTGTCAATGTCAAAACGTAGATTAAAGTCAACATTTTCATCATGGTAAATTTCACGAACGAGCAACGCTTGGAAATTATTAAAAATTCCGAGTCGGTGGCCGCAACTTTAACAGCACTTACTCCAATTTTCGGCCGTAATAATCGTCCCACCCGACAGGCTGTGCGTGCTGTAGTGGATAAATTCGAATCAACATTTTCACTATTGGATGGTCCAGTGCCAACGAGACGTCGTACCGCTCGCAGCAATGAAAATATCGCAGCCGTAAGTGAATCAATTCAAAATGAGCCAAATCAGTCCATTTCGCGTCGTTCTCAAGAATTGGGCTTATCTCAAACGTCATTGTGGCGTATTTTGCGAAAAGATCTTGGCTTACACCCTTACAAGATCAAAATGATTTTTTTGTATGAGTACAAGTATTATTATTATTAAGACTATTGTTACTAAAATTATGTTTATTCCATATGATATATTTTTATGAATTTTTAATTCCTGTATTTCTTTTATATTTTCAAAGTGATTTGTTACAATATTATCAAAAGTTAAAGATTTGCTGAATGTGTGATTGATATTATTAGGATAAAAATATTTATCTTGTATTGATATTTTCTTATTATAAAATGATTCCTTAAATAGTTGAATTTTGCAATTGTAGAAATTTATTAAATAATTCTTTCTTAATATCACAGATAACCAGATGAACAAACTCAATAGTCAAAAGTGTGGAAGAAAAAATTTCTACTAACCGACAACTGGGAACCGACAAATTTACTCTAACCCAGGGTCTACACTAGCCAATATTTCTGGTAAACCAATTGGCTTACCAGAAATAAAATACTACCAGTTTTTTTTACGTGGGCCAATACTGGTATACCAATTCAGTATCTGACATGCCGTTGAACCGAGAACAGAAAATAAAAATAGCCAAAATATTGGCTTTAAAGTGTTTGGAGGAAGAAGAGGTAAGAGGTTTGAAAAAACGGAGACAATACTGGGTAAATCCATTTTTATCATTACGGGATAAATATGATATCGAAACGAGGCTGTTGAAAGATTTACTTTGGGAAACCAATGATGCTAAATATAAAAATTTCTCTCGGATGAACGTTCACCAATTTGAAGAAATCCTCGGATTGGTAATATACTATAAAATATACATATATACGTACATACTTAATTTTATTTGAATTTTTTTCAATAGGTGAAAATTTCAATTACAAAATTGGACACAAAATTTCGTCATGCTATTAAGCCAAGAGTTCGTTTGGCAATCACACTAAGATTTATAGCATCCGGGGATTCATATCGATCTCTTGAATTCCTTTCAAGAATTTCACGCAAAACTATAAGCAGATTTATTCCAGAAGTTTTAGAAGCCATATATAATTGTCTACAACCAACTTACATGAAGGTGAAATGAATTTTTTGTTGTTTATATTAATTCATCATATAAAATTTTCTTACAGATTCCCACAACTACTATTGAGTGGTTAGAAATTTGTAAAGATTTTTACGCAATTTGGGATTTTCCAAATACACTAGGTGCCATTGACGGAAAACATATAAGAATTAAAGCACCAGCACATTCAGGATCATATTTTTACAACTACAAAGGATTTTTTAGTATCATATTATTTGCATTAGTTGATGCTCATGGACGCTTTCTTTTTATTGATGTTGGAACAAATGGAAAAGCGTCTGATAGTACAATATTTAAAAATAGTTTTTTGTGTGAATCTCTACAAAGCAATCGGTTAAACATTCCGCAAGCTAAGCCACTTTTAGGACAAACAATATCTACACCCTATTATTTTATTGGAGATGACGCTTTCCCTCTAGACGTACACCTATTAAAGCCCTTTAACAAAAATATGGATCTATCAGTGGCACAAAAGGCATTCAATTATAGAATAAGTCGTGCTAGGATGACTGTTGAGATGGCATTTGGAAGGTTGGCCAACAGATTTCGAATTTTTCAGCATCCTATCGAAGTTTTACCTGATATATGTGACAAAATTGTGAAGTCCTCGTGCGCTCTTCATAATTTTTTAACAGAAAAAATTCAAAAAGCCCCCGATTGTGAAACTACAAGCGAGAAAATAACCGAAAGTTTTTCAAACTTGTCACCACAAAGTTTAAATACATACAAAAATGCGTGCCAAATTCGAGAAAGAGTCGCACTATTTTGTATTACTGATGGTGATGTTCCTCACCAATGGAATAAAATAAATATTTAAATAACAACACTGTTTTTTATTAAAAATCATTTATTGCACTTGAATTTGTAGGACATATCACTTCATTACTTAATACAATAACCTTTGAAGACGTTAATGATAAATTACTTTGAATTTCCTGCATATCTTCAGTGGCTTCTAGAAATGGCAATTTTTCAAGTTGCATTCCGATACTTCCACCAAAGGTGAAAATCATTGACTCATTATTATTTTCTTTTAAAATGTTTTGAATTGCTGCATCATATTTTTATGAAATTCTGTTTGCATTGGATGTCCCGGGATTCCTAACCCTTTTTGATTGTGCTGGAGTACAATTTTTTGGAGTTTCGACAAAATCCAAGGGAGAGTTTATTATGGTGTCAACTTCAAAATCTGTAATGCCTGTATTTACTTCATTCGCAGTGGTGTCATCAAATTCCTGCAAAACATTTAAATCAAACAAAAAAAAACATTTTTAAGTTCAAGTAACTTACTTCCTTTCCATTGTGTGTACTCTTCCGGTGTACTATGGTTTCATCCAAAAAATGCATATCGTCAAAATAAAACAAATTTGAAGCAGGTTCAACTGCCGCTGAACCCGATTTTTGTGTTTTTTTCATTTTCGCTTTTTCTTGGACGTAGGTGGACCTAAGTCCTTTTATTTTCTTTTTTATATTTTCTACAGTAGAATTAAATTCTGTGGCAATATCTTCCCACGCCCTCTTTTTTAAATCAATCCTTCTATAATTTTTTGACTTCACATTCCACAAACATTCTTTTTCTCGAAACATATTTATCAATTTGATAATTTCACTGCGCAAAAATTTAGTTTCCGCCATTTTATTAAATGCAAATGTCAAAAATTGGTATACCAGCGTTGGCAACGAAATTGGTATACCAGAATTGGCATACCAGAAAAATTGGTATACCAACAGGGTCTACACTAGCTTTTTAGCAACCAATTTTGCTGGTATACCAGAAATATTGGCTAATGTAGACCCTGGGTAAAGAGACTACAAAGCTTTTTTCTCTAACCGACAACTTTTTCTATGCCATACAAAATGTTTGATATTCGCGGTTATTTTAAATTCATCTTCGAAGGAGGAATGTCGTGGTCATCTGAAATTTGACTTAAGCCACGTGATATTATCATGTTATCCTCTTTCTTTTTGTTGAATAGTATGTTGCCAAATTTCTCGTTGGTTAACAGATTTTGTTCATGATTTTCTCTACAACTTTTCAATGCAACAGTGTACATGGAGGACTGAAAATTTTCGTTTGATATTTTGTTTTTATCTAATTTAACATATTTCATACAGTGGCTACCAAAATTAATGACCAAAAAAAACGAAATGCATCATAGTAAATGTGCTGAAAATACTCTCTATTTTTGCTATTTTATTTTAATAAGACTATAAAAAACCCAACTTTTTATTGAATACTTAATCTAGGATAAAGTTTTCAAGAAGAATTTTAACTAATGTTTTGAACTTGAGTATGAGAAATTTTGGTCACCCACTGTATATACCCACATATATATTATATTTAATATTCGGTTTTGATAATTTTTTGTGCATATTATTAAAAAGAACTGAAATATGAACTTTCATTCATGATCTTAGGTAAAGGGATGATTTAAGTCATTCGTCATTCATTTTGAAATTTTGTGAAGTATACATAGTTGATACTTATTTTTGGGGGATGTAATGTCTGATTCTGAATTAAGAAATTTATTGAGTTTGACTTGTGTTTTCTCATTGATTTTTCATTCCAGTTCAATTTTCTAACATTGAAGCAGTATGAGAATTGCACGAATAAAAATGGGTAAATTGAACCGTCAGACGTATTTTTTGAATTATGTAAAGCCAGCTACACACCTTCAGATAAATCTGTGCGATTTGTCTCTACAGATTTGTCTGTCAGATAAATCGTTCCACGGTACAGCCTACACACCTTCAGATAAATCTGTGCGATTTGTCTGTCAGATAAATCGATCTACGGTTCAGCCTTAGATTAGGGAAAATATGGATAGACCTTTCGCAGGGGAAATTGAAGCACTTTTGGAACACATTTGCATTTTATTACTTATGTATGCGGCGTAGTGGTGGCGTTAAAAACGTGAATTCGGAGGGGCAACATTGGAAATGGGCCAAAATCTCATGCATTCTGGAACATCCGAATTACAAAAAAATGTTTGCGTTTGATTGCTAAAAAAATCAAGTTTTTCTTAAACATACAAAATTAAATTATTAAATAATAATTATAAACATTTATGTGCCTATATATTTCTTTCCTGCGTAAACCAATAGCCGAAAGCCATTTCATACGTAGAGCCTCATTTTTTGGAAACTTTAAAACCAAAAAAAAAAAACATTTAAAACTGAAAATGCTGAATTTTCAAAAATTTCGACGAATTTTAAGAATTGCCCCCATTTTAACCAAATAATGACTGTCACTGGTAGATTTCGTTAGAATCAAAATAAATAAAAAGTGGGATTTGACGCTTCGGCGTGGATTCAAAAAACGAATTTTTTACTAATTTATGAATTAACATAATTTCTATTTGATTACCAATAAGTAAATAAACACCATAAAAACTTTTTTTTATACGGCAAGAACGAAAATTCGCCCATTTTAATAAAAAATATGTCAAACTTAGTTGTGAAAATTCCACGAATTTTTGGATGTTGTTTGTTATTACACCCAGAAATTAAACACTTTATATAGGAAATTTATTAACTTTGATTATTTAATTCAAAAGAATTTGGTTTGGAATCCGAAACGCACTAAAAATTATAAATTAAAAAAACGCAATTTCTTCCCCTTCAAATTTGACAGTTCGGCGTGAAAATCGATGCTTCAGACACAGATATTTTAAAAACGAGTTAATGCCTACGCTTGGGTTCAGCCTACACACTTTCAGATAAATCTGTGCGATTTGTCTGTCAGATAAATCGTTCTGTGGTTCAGCCTACACACTTTCAGACAAATCTGTGCGATTTATCTGTGCAGACAAATCGTATAGTGTGGAGGCAAAAACTGTACAATTTTTGGTCTGTTCAGACGGTCGGAAGTTAAATGAAAATATCTATTGACAAAATTGTACAGATTTGTCTGAACAGAAAAATCGTAGTATGTGTAGGCAGAAACTGTATACAGTTTTTATTTTAGTTTTGCTACAGCGTCGCTTCTGTCAACTTCTTTCCAATTCGTGTCACCGTTTATCATATGGCAAACAAACAACGTGAGTGGACGGAAGAATTTGTTGAAATTTATCGTTCCGAACCTTGTCTCTGGAAAATCAAAGAAAAAGATTATCATGATCGTGGCAAAAAAGATGCTGCTTATGCAAAATTAATTTCCAAATTAGAAGAAATAGAACCTAATTCAAATAAGGAATCTGTAACAAAAATTAATTAAAGAAAGGAGATACAAATAGGTATCTTCATTCATCCGCAAATAATTATTGAAATCTTTTGGAGTAATGTTCAATTCTGTTAACAAATTTGTATGTGAATATTCACTTCTTTTAAGTAATCAGTGTTTACACCACAAGTTACATTTTTTACGTTTTTTATTTTTTAGTACACAAATTAGACCGACAATTGCCAGAGCGTCATCTGTCGACGCCATGTTGTTCGCGAAACTGAAATAAAAACTGTAGTTTTGCCTACACACTCTACAATTTATGTGCACAGATAAATCGTACAGATTTATCTGAAGGTGTGTAGCGATCTGTGCGATTTATCTGACAGAAAAATCTGTATAGACAAATCGCATAGATTTATCTGAAGGTGTGTAGCGATCTGTACGATTTATCTGACAGACAAATCTGTACAGACAAATCGCATAGATTTATCTGAAGGTGTGTAGCGATCTGTACGATTTATCTGACAGACAAATCTGTATAGACAAATCACAGGTTTATCACAGATTTATCTGTGCAATTTTTGCCTCCACACTATACGATTTGTCTCAACAGATTGGTCTGTACAGACAAATCGCACAGATTTATCTGAAGGCGTGTAGCTGGCTTAAAAGCCACAGAGAAATTTTTAACGGTGTGTTCAACGTATCTGCGAAAATCAAAAATGTGTCTATAATTTATAAACGATTCCAATATACATCATTCTGAATTGTTTACTGAAGAAAATGAGTGGTCAATTCATCATCTCCAAATCTTTTGATTCATAATCTCAGTGCTGTTAAGAAAAAATGAAAAGGAAAGGCCGAAGACAAAAAAAAAATATATAACATTTTAAATGCTTAAAACAGGCCTTGTAGTTTATTGGGAAATATGATGAAAAGAAAAACCAAACAAAATTCAAAACTATTACTTCGTTTACATGACCGGATTGAAGTCGACTTCAATCCAAATATCGTACATGTATACCCAGATCGACTTCAAATCGACTTGAGTCAATCCGATCACAAAAATTTTTCTGATCGACTTGAGATTTGCATGTAAACCCAGATCGACTTCGAATGGAATTGAAAATTTTAAATGGAGTATGAACAGAGGCGAAACATAACCTAAAAAAGAAAAAATTGTTTGGCAGCGTCTATGAAATTGACGTTGATTTGAAGTCGATTTCAAGTAAATTTTTCAATCCGGTAAAGATAAAAAACTCGGATTGAATTTCAAGTCGATCTCAAGTCAATTCTGAAACCGCCATGTAAACGAAGTATATGATATGGTAAGCTTTCATTTAAAAAGCAAAATTCAGTACATAAATTAAATGAGAATGAGAGCTAGAATTTTTATAAAGCTCAAGAGAAATATTTATAAAAGCTTCTGCGATTTTTTCCGTTCGAACATCACTTTGCCCTATTCACGATGGACATCTGTATTATATTATCTGTGTTAATATTATATCTCTATCGTCACAATTTTCTATTAATTTTTCATTGTTGGTATTTTTGACTATGATAGTTTCATCGTCTAATATTTCGATTTTTGTTTGATTATTATATACCAATTTGCATTGACTGGTTATTATAGTGTTTACTTAGTTTTAAGTCTCTTAAAAATGTGTTTTTTTGATAAGTGTGTATTTGGTTGTTGATTTCTATTCCATATTCATTTTTTACTTCCCCGATAAACGAATGTTACATCTGGCAACACCAATGCACAAAACTTTTTTTAAAAAAATGTTCTGGTGGAAATATAGAAATTTCCCTAATTCGGTTAATAATTTTCGGATTTTAATGAAACTTCGAACGTACGTTTGGGATGGACCAACTGAAAAAATGAAATATGTCTCCCCGCGCTGGGGGGTTGTGGAGGCCTAAAATAGAAAAACTTCAATAATTCACTCAATAATAGACAGATTTTCTTTAAACTTGGTGTGTACATTCTGGATAGGGCAAGTGAAAAGGTAGAATGCATCTCCCCTCGGTGGGGGTTGCGGGAGGGTGATATGAAAAAACCTTAATAATTCGGTCAATAACCTTCGGATTTTAATAAAACTTGGAATGTACATTTGGGATGAGCAAACTGAAAAGATAAAATGTCTCCCCTCGATGGGGGGTTGTGGGGGGCTTAAATAGAAAAACTTCAAGAATTCACTCAATAATTCTTAAAACTTAGTGTATACATTCTGGATAGGCCAACTGAAAAGATAGAATGCGACTCCCCTCTGTGGGGGTTACGGGAATGCAAAATAAAAAAACCTTAATAATTCGGCCAATACTAGTCACATTCTCATGAAACTTGGAATATACATTTAGAATAGGAGAACTGAATGAATATTTGATGACATTATCGGGAAAGTTCCATAGTGGTCCGGCCGATATAGAGAAAATGTAAATTCACTGCTATGGTTTGTTTTGCTCATTTTTTTTCTGATGTCTTCAAAAAACATTTTTTATGTTAAAATAAAACAGAACAGAAATAAAATAACTCAAAATTCAAATTCAAATTACGACCTGTCACATTTACCGTCTTAAAAATTATTGTGTGTTAACGCTGGTAATGGCGGCTGATGATTTACGCCTGTAAATAAATGCTGTTAACGGTAGTGGTAATTTAAACGAGGTATAAAAGCGACTAAAAGTTACACTTTTGCGTTCACTGGCCAACTTTTTTTGACTACGATGACGTCATTACACCGACACTATCGTTCACTGATTTACATCGGTGTCGATTTGAGTAACTTTTTTCGACCAATGTCACGGAGCGTAGTCTATTATTGTCATTTCTATTTCGTCAGTTAGATTTTGAATTCAAAACAAATTTTGATGAATACAGTATTTTTTTTTTATTATTTGGCAAATTTATAGAAAAATTATAGTTTTAGTAATAAGTTTATATTCAATTCGTTGAATTATATTCGAAAAGAATTTAAAATATTAAATTTATTAAAAAAAAGTGAAACCATAAAATACGTTTTTTATATAGATATTTATTACTAAATTAAATACTAAAAATAAATGAATTTCATGAAAGCAATTTTAATAATTAACATACAGTACATTAACTAACCTATAAATGCAAGTACAATTTCGAAATGACTTCAATTGACTACGACTACGACTACGATCGTTCACTCGCAAACAACTTACATTTTTTGACACCGGCTTTTTTGACATTAACTTACACCGTGTGTTATTTTGTTGTAGATTAATATACACTTTATTAATTACAAAAAATACTCTTTATTTTATGTTTAAATGTGGTTACAATTAGATAGATTTTGATATGATGTTTTCTATGCGTCTTCTCGCTGTCACTTATCTATGCTGAATGAATGTCTTCGTCTCGTCGTATTTGACAGCTTGTCTAAGTTTGACCCACTTTAGATTGTGTGTACACGATCTATAACATCCTCTTTTTCTTTTTTTATTTTGCCGATTTCGTAGTCCGTTTGCCAAAGTGGTGGACGAATTTTATCTCTCTTACGTAGGTTAATTTTCTTATGGATTGGAGTTGATGTAACTGGTTCTGTTTCGTCTTCAGCACACACATCTGATGATGTTGTCGGTATTATGTATGTTGAAATATCTGGTTCACCGCTATTCTGATCGTTTGGAATTTTGATGCTTGTGTTTTGAGGTATGGCATTTTGATTGAACAGATTGTTTGTATTGGTGCTTTTTGTCGATCTTATGTGTATAGTAGTAGATATGACCTATTTTTTAGTTTTGTTATTATTTGTGCCGGTCTCCAGAACTTGTCTTCCGGATGTAATTTGAAGAATACTAGATCTCCACTTTCATGGGGCTTTAGACATTTTGCGGTGCGGTCGTAGTGTTGTTTATTGTATGTTCTCTGTCTGTGGATTGCTTCAGGAACATTTTTTACTACATGTTGATCTAAGTCAATGATGGGTATTATGCATCTTAATTTTCTGCAGAAAAATCTTTCTGCTGGGCTGGATGTGAGTTTGTTTGGAGTGTTTCTCTATACCTGGAGTGCTTTGTAGAAATCTGTGCCACTATCTATACTTTTTTTTATCAGTGTTTTTGCTATTTTTACTGCTGCTTCGGCCTTTCCATTGCCCTGTTGTGTATTGGATTGGATGTATGATGCGTAAATTCCCAATTCTTTGAAAACTCTATAAATTCTTGTGATGAGAAGTTTGTACCATTATCTGTAATTACGGTTTCTGGAGTACCATATCTGGAAAAGTTCTTTCTACAAATTTGGATGGTGGTATTCGTGTTCATATCTTTAAGTTCATCAATTTCAAAAAAATCTGAGTAGTGATCTACTGTTAATAGGAACTTTTTTTTTATCTGATTCTAGTTTATCTCAAATGCGTCCATGCTGATTCTTTGGAAAACTTTTGTCGGTATCTCGTGTATAATCATTGGTTCGTGTTGTTGATTGGGACTGAATTTGGTACAAGTGTCGCAACTTTGTATTCTTTGTTTTATCTGTTTGTTTGTGCCGGGCCAGAAAATGGTTTCTTTAGCAAGTTTTATTGTATTTTCGATTCCCAAATGGGAATAGTGAAGTCGGGATAACATCTCATTTCTTAGGTTGACTGGAATTATGATACGGTTGCTTTTTAACATTAGTTCATTTTGATAATGTAAGTCTTCTCTATATGGAAAGTATGGTTGTACAGCTTCGGGCAAGGCTTTTGCTTTTTGTGACCAGCCGTTTTTTACTACTTCTCTCAGTTTAGACATTGTTTGGTCAATTGTTGTTTCTTTTCTTATTTTCTCGATTGTATTGCTGGAGACTCTGATGTTTTCAATGCTATTGATATTGTCGTATTCGCTTAGTATTTTGTCAATCTTGTATATGCTGTATAGTTTTTCTATACTCGATGTTACTTCTGGTGCTCTAGATAATGTGTCTGCTATATACATTTCTGTGCCTTTGGTATATTCTAATGTTATGTTATATCTTTGTAATGATAATATCATACTCTGTAATCGTTTTGGTGCTAAAATGAGTGATTTTGAAAATATATTGATTAACGGGCTATGATCAGTTTCGACTATTATATTGTTTCTGCCACATAGGTATTGGTCAAAATGATTGCAGGCAAATACTATGGCCAACATTTCTTTCTCTATTTGTGCATAGTTTCTTTGCGTTTTTGAGAGTGTTTTTGAGGCGTATGCTACTGGATGATCGTCCTGTTTTAGAACACAACCCATTGCGAATGATGACGCATCTGTTTGTATAACGATAGTTTTGTGTATGTCGTAATATCTCAAAACTGGGCTTTGTGTTAATAATGTTTTTATATCTTCGAAGGCTTTAGTTTGTATTGGTCTCCAGATATAATCTTCTTCTTTTCTAGTTAGTTTTCGTAATGGCTCTGCGATTTGTGCTAAGTTGTCGAGGAATTTTCCCAGATATGTTATCATTCCAAGAAACCTCATTAATTCTGATTTGCTTTTAGGTTCCGGCATGTTTGTTATAGCCGAAATTTTCTCGGTGTCTGCCTTAAGACCCTCGCTCGTCAGTATATGTCCATAAAACTTTATTTGTTCAAGACCGAATCTGGCCTTTTCTTTATTGAGCTTCAAATTTTTTAATTGTAGTCGTTTGAAAAGGCTTTCTAGATTTTTGTTATGATCCTCTAAGGCTTCTTCATGGCTTTCTCCACAACCAAATACTAGTATATCGTCTGCAATACATTCAATCCCCTTTAGACCTTGTAGAATTTCGTTTTGTCTTTGCTGGAATATCTCCATTGCTGGTTTGATCCCGAAGGGTAGTCTCAGGAATTTATAATTTCCAAATGGAGTACTAAAGGTGGTTAATTTGCAGGTTTCGTCGTGTAATTTGATTTGCCAGAATCCATGCTTTGCATCTAGTATAGAAAATATTTTGGCGTTCTTTAACTCTGGTATGATCTCTTCAATTGTGTTAGTTGGAAATTTCACGTCTACTAATGCTTTGTTTAGTTCCGTTGGGTCGAGACAAATTCTTAATTTGTTGTTTTTCTTTACCAGGACTATGTTGCTAAGCCAATCTGTTGAGCCGTGTTCAGGAGCAATAAAACCTAAAGCTTCCATTTCGTCTAATTTTTCTTTGAGTTCGTTTCTCAAGGCTATTGGAACTCTTCTAGGCGCTTGTTTTCGGGGGCGAATGTTTGTGTCAATTTCTAACTTTATTTCTTTCTCAAGTTCTCCTAGCCCAGTAAATACGTTATTGTATTTTTCTATAATTTGTTGTGTGGTTTGTGTTTTGTTTTGTATTCTTATTTCTTCACATATTTTGATGACATTTAGTTGCTGACATGTTTCTGCTGAGATTATTGGAATGTGTACTTTATCAATAATCGTAAATTTTGTTTTCAATGAGTTAGATTTACTCGTAACTGTTAAGTCTATTTCACCAAGGGGTTTAATTGTGTAGCCATAAAACCCTTTTAGCCGAATGTTAGTATTATTGATGATAGGTTTCTGCATATTAAGTATTCGTCATAGGTTATGATATCCTATAACGTTAACTGATGCTCCTGTGTCTAACTGACACTCTGTATCTTTATGTTTTTGTTTGTTTGGTCCTATTCCAATTTTTAGCTTGATTTTTGCGTTGGCATTTGTTGTTGGTGTGTTTATTGAAAGTATGCCAATATCTTCTGGAACAATTGTTTTAATTCTCTGTGAGTTTTGTTTTTTTAGACATACTCTTGCATAGTGTCCTTTTTTGGAACAGAAATTGCATGCTACGTTTCTAGCAGGACAATCTTCTAAGGATCTATGTTGTGTTAAGCCGCAATAAGGACATTTTGCATTTTGTGAACGCGGTTGATACTTTAACTCTTCTGAGTGTGTGTTACTTTGTTTGATTTTGTTGACATCTTCGAATTGGTTGTCTTTTGAATCTATAACTGTTAGTTGTGCTGCTGATGCTTCTTTTGATCGACAAATTTCGATTGCTGTTACTAATGTGACGTTTTTGTCGAGCCACAGTCTTTCTCTTAAGTTTATATCTTTGATTGAACATATGATTCGGTCTAACAATAAGTCTTCCGAAAAATCACCATATTCACAATTTCTGATGAGACTTTTTAAACGAATGAAATATGCGTCATACGACTCGTTGGTATCTTGTTTAGCTAAGTTGAAGATGGCTCTTTCGTATCTTTTGTTGTGTTCGGGCGTTATGTTTCTACCTATGGCTTCTAATAGGTTATCACACGTTAATTCGTCATGTTCTGAGATTGTGAAATGCTGATATTGCTTGAATATATCGTCTCCAATTACTGATAATAGGATTGCTTTTTGTTTTTGTTGGCTTTCTAGATTCAGCCCGCTAGCTAGACTATAATTTTTCCATATGTTGTTGAAAAAATTAAAATTTGAGGTTATGTCTCCCTCATGAATATTAATTGGTTTTGGAAATGGAATATTCGTAATATTTGTTGTATAAACTGATTTTCCTATTTCTTCTTTCAGCGATTTATTTTCTTCTCTAAATTTTTGTATAGATTCTTCTAAGGTCGCTAACTTTTGTTCTAAAAGTTGTATTTCTGCCATTTTGTATTTTCATGCACCAAATAACAAATTTATTTCTGATTTCAAAATGCTTACCTTTCCACATCTGACACCATGTGTTATTTTGTTGTAGATTAATATACACTTTATTAATTACAAAAAATACTCTTTATTTTATGTTTAAATGTGGTTACAATTAGATAGATTTTGATATGATGTTTTCTATGCGTCTTCTCGCTGTCACTTATCTATGCTGAATGAACGTCTTCGTCTCGTCGTATTTGACAGCTTGTCTAAGTTTGACCCACTTTAGATTGTGCGTACACGATCTATAACACACCGACTTTTTTTTACACCGGTGTGATCGAGTGAACGGAACCCTGATGATTATGACAGTTTTTCTGTGAACATCAAATCGATTTAAGTATACTTTTTATAAATTTCCATTTTCTTAAATTGTTTTTGTCTACTTTCAAAAATATTTTCTACACAATTTATTTACAAATTGTAATTTTTTTTGCGCTTGACGTTTTATTATCATTTGGTTTGAATATAATAGGGCTCGTCACGCGAAATAATTAAAATAACGGAACTGGTTTTACTTCTAAAAAAACTTCTTTATTCCGGAGTGTTATAATTATTACAATAATTTTACAACTGAACTCTTAAGACTATTCTACCTCTATTTATATGAAGTTCTTATAAGAATAATCAGATTACTTATGAGCAAAGTATTATTTGCAATTATAGAAATTTATTAAATAATTCTTTCTTAATATTATATCTCCATCGTCACAATTTTGTATTAATTTTTCATTGTTGGTATTTTTGACTATGATAGTTTCATCGTCTAATATTTCGATTTTTGTTTGATTATTATATACCAATTTGCATTGACTGGTTATTATACAGTGTTTAGTTAGTTTTAAGTCTCTTAACAATGTGTTTTTTTGATAAGTGTATATTTGGTTGTTGATTTCTATTACATATTCATTTTTTCTTCTATTTCTAAATTTGACTTGTTTGGAAGTGATGTAATTAATTTCAAATCTGTTTGAATATAATTCTGAGGTATTTTTACAGCAAATACGAGTAGCTTATTTTTATATTCTAGAATTCCCATTTTAATTAATTTCAGCTTAAAAAAATCGATATTACACTCCCAGACACTTGATTAGCAACGCTTTTATTTTTAACGTCATTTATGACATAATGGTACAAATTCTTAGAAACTTTTTCCGTAATATTCCTTGCCCATTATTCTGTTCTACCTGACGACCCAGATGTGGGAAAAACCCATGCTTGAGTGGAAATTCCCATTTTTGTCTTTTTCGTCTACTTGCATCGAGACACTTGATTAGCGCCATGAATAAATAAAGGCTATAGTTTGCAGATTTTAATCATTTATTTTTTATTAACATTTAGTGTTGCCACCATTATGACGAATTACATCAAAAATTCTATTTTCTAAAGAGTTGTACGATGAATGAAGGTAATTTTCTGGAATTTCTTCAATCGCAACTTCAATGGCCTCAATAAGTTCTAATTTCGTGTCATACTGCGTTCCTTTCGCATAGATTTTACGCCATAGCTATCCCCAAAGATTTTCTATTAAATTTAAGTCCGGTGACAGAGGTGGCCAGTTCAAAACATTCATATTGTTGTCCGTAAACCACGTGTTAACACATTTCGCTGTATGGACGGATGCGTGGTTTTGCTGGAAAACGAGTGTTTCATGCTCGAACATTTCGTCAAAAAAGATCTTCTACATTTCCAGAAGTCGGATGTGATCCGCCGACGTTTATCTTCCTTGCAAAATGACCAAATTGATTGGTCCATGAAATGACGGAACCAACAGGTGTGTGACGACGGGAGAAAACATCTTCGATTCTCTCAAATCGTGAAAATAATGTCGAAAGCCATCAGGGCCATCTAAATTAAATGTTTTCTCGTCGGAAAAAATTACCTGCTGCCATTCTGTCTCCCACTGTAAGTGTTCCCGCAAAACTCGAATCTAGCATTCTTGTGAGGTCGAAGTAAACGTGTTTTTTCTTGTGTTTTTGACGTCGGAGGTGTGGATAATGCTTGATTACCATGAGAACTGAAAGGATACTCGCCGTCGGCCCATTTCCTCCTTAATTTTACGAGCAGTTTCCACAGAATTCGATGCATCCCGTAAAATGGCCCCATGCTCTCGTTCGATAGTTGCTTTGGATGTGCGTCCTTTTCGATTTTTTCCGTAATTTTCTTTGTTTTTGATAAGATTAATTATAGTCTAAGGATCTCGACCAGTTCGCATGGCAATATCACAATTGGAATATTTTTTTTCTTTCAATAAAGTGATTTTGCGAACTTCTGTTTCGGTTAGTGATTTTCCACGTCCCATTTCTGTCCAGGTGGAACAATAACTTCACTAAGGTAAAGCAGACAAATCAGACAATTGTTTTTTAACGATAAATTGTTTTTAGACGATCGCCGTTCCCCTTGAAAGCTTAAAGAAAACTGATGGCGCTAATCAAGTGTCTCGGTGCAAGTAGACGAAAAAGACAAAAATGGGAATTTCCACTCAAGCATGGGTTTTTCCCACATCTGGGTCATCAGGTAGAACAGAATAATGGGCAAGGAATATTACGGAAAAAGTTTCTAAGAATTTGTACCATTATGTCATAAATGACGTTAAAAATAAAAGTGTTGCTAATCAAGTGTCTGGGAGTGTATATATTTCTATTTCCTCTAAAGTTAATATGCTTGGATGTATCATTAGCAGTATTAATATTAGTTTTATCTGAAAATTTTTAAGGTCTTTTAATATTTGATACATGAACATTTTGGAGAGGTTTTATTTTGAATCTAGTTTCTTCTTTGTGTCTGAGTTTTTTATAATTTTTTATAGGTCCCTTTTCTCTATTTTCTTGGTAATTTTCCTTGCTTTGATTAAGTTTATTAATTATTTTATTTTTTTTTTCTTCAGTTAAATTATTTAGAACTTGCTCATCCATTTCCTCTTTGGCGATTCTAGGGGTTGTTGTGATTGTTGAGTGATACCTTTCATTATAATTTCCTATGGTTAATTGTAATTTCATTTCTGTTGACAGATCTTTGTCATCTATTCCAGTAAATTTTTCTAACAGAGTTGAATGAAGTCTTTCTACGTCAGAGTTTCCTGTATGATTATTTGGTGTTGTCCAATGTACCTTTATTTTGCTTTCCATTAGAAATGCTATTATCTGTCAGATTTGAATTCATTGTCCATTATTATTTTCTCGGGTTTTCCAAACTTTGCGAAATGATCTATTAATATTAATTTTTTACTTCTCCAATTTCTGTCAATTATTGGATATGCCACCGTATATTTTGTCAATTTATCTATAATTGTTACGAATGTCTTTTTATTTATATGAAATACATCCAAATGGATTATTTTATTTTTTTCTTTTGGTGTTTCTGTTATTACAAATTTTGGTTTTATAGGATCTCTGTCCTACTTAATTTCTTGACATTTCAAGCAATAATTTATAATTAATTGGATGTGTGCTTGTAACTTTGAAAAGTAAATTTTATTTTTACTTTCCCGATAAACGAATAGGAAAGTACTATAATTGTGCGAAAACCTAACTTTTGATCTAGAAGGGCTAGGAAGATGAAAATAAGTGCAAAATCCGCTTCATCAAAAATAATTAGCCCCGTGTCCGTCCGTCCGCTTTTTTCAATCGTTAATAAAGTCTGAATGGATGGTCTGATTTCCATGAAACTTTCACCATTTTGGTGTTGCATCAAATTCCAGATGGTGTTAGATTCTGGGCGAAATTAATATATGGCAACACCATTTGGTAACGCTTTTTTTGTCTAAAAACGACAAAATTTTGTCCGCACGGTTCAGACTAAACTGTTGGGCCAATTTCGATAAAATTTACACAGTTCATGTATTTGACCCTAACTTAGATCTGATTAGTTTTTGGGCTATATTCGACTATGGAAACACTATCTAAAAATACATTTTGTCCAAATATAGTCTATTTTTGCAGTTGTTGTAAAACCGAATCTGCATGTCCAATTTTCATGAGATTTTCAGAGTTTGCGTACCAAGATCGAAATCAGAACATATTAACTTTTCAACGCAATTTACATCTGGCAACACTAATGCGCTAAACTTTTTTTAAAAAATGTTATGGTGGAAATATCGAAACTTCCCTAATTCCGTTAATAATAGTCCGATTTTAATGAAACTTCGAACGTACGTTTGGGATGGACCAAGTGAAAAAATAAAATATGTCTGGAGGGCTAAAAAAGAAAAACTTCTATAATTCACTCAATAATGGGCGGATTTTCTTTAAACTTGGTTTATAGATTCTTGATAGGCCAAGTGAAAAGATAGAATGCGTCTCCCCTCGGTGGGGGTCGCGAGAGGGTGATATGAAAAAACCTTAATAATTCGGTCAATAACCGGCGGATTTTAATGAAACTTGGAATGTACATTTGGGCCGAGCAAACTGAAAAGATAAAATGTCTCCCCTCGATGGGGGGTTGTGGGGGCCTGAAATAGAAAAACTTCAAGAATTCATTCAATAATGGACGAATTTTCTAAAACTTGGTGTATGCACTCTGGATAGGTCAACTGCAAAGATAGAATGCGACTCCCCTCTGTAGGGTTTACGGGAATGCAAAATAAATAACCCTTAATAATTCGGCCAGTAGTAGTAAAATTTTCATGAAACTTGTAATGTACATTTAGAATAGGAGAAGGATAGGAAAAGCTTCTACTCCAAGATCATATTGGATTAAAATCTTACATAATGACAAAATTATCAGAAGAAATTCTTATTTAAAAAAAAAAAAAACATAATGCAAACTGAAGGAACATAACATTGACCACAGAACAAGCATTTACTAAGATTTAATCAATCAAAAAAAAAAAAAAAAACGAATATATTATTACATACTATATAAATTAAGTTAAACAAAATGAATTAATTGAATTTAAATGTACAGAATAATAAAACTAATACAAAATGTAAAAAAAAGGAGATGTAACATATTGAAATATGCTAGTAGATGACACTGAACTATAATTGTAGATTCTACTACTCATTACTGAACTGAATTGAATAAAGTCGAGATCTAAATATAACAGAGCCTGTGTAAATTAAGGCGAAAAATTGGTTGTTATTCAAAGTTATTTTAATAAAAATTTTATTTTCATCCGAGGTTAGTTGATAAAAACTCATTATTTATAATTTGATTGACTTCTTCTTTTGACTGCAAATTATCTACTTCCATATGTTGTGTTGATTGAGATGCATTATTTGTAAATTGATTCGATGGATTTTGATTTTGGTTGTAATTTTGATTAGCCCTAAACTGATTCGATCTGTTTTTATATTGTTGATTTTGGTTGTAATTTTGATTATTATCTCTAAACTGATTCGGACTGTTTTGTTTGTAATTTTGATTATTATCTCTAAACTGATTCGGTCTTTTTGGTTGTAATTTTGATTATTATCCCTAAACTGATTTGGTCTGTTTTGATGGTGTTGATTTTGATAATTGTAATTGTTATTTCTATATTGTCCTGACCCTTGTCTATTAGTTTCATTAAAATTATTATTTCGAATTGAATTTTGCGTTTGTTGGTTTTGATTTCTATTATTTGGCAATTTATCAATTATAAGGTTATATCTATCTTGCCCTATATATTGTATTTATATAAAATAGATCTAATGGTATTTAGTTCATATATATTGTACGATTCGGCTGCTAATGCTGCTGCTGTTATTTCTTTAATTTTTAACATTAACATGCTACTTAAGCTTGTTATAATTTCAATTGGGAAATCACTGAATGCTGCATTTTCAGTTATATGGTTAATGAGGAATTGTATCCTATCTAATAACTCACTTATACTATGTACCTTAAGTGTTCATATTTCCTTGATGATGCTGGATTGATCTCTGATGGGTCTGTAGTGAATTTTTAGCTTCTGTTTACAAGTTTCCCATGTCTCTGGTGTTTCTGCTTCCAAATAATTTTTTGCTGCTCCGCCTATTTTTTATTATATAGGTTGGTGTATACTTGTAGTGCTTGGTTGCCATATTCTGATAATATTCTTTCTACTGATTGGATGAAGGATGGAAGAGTTCCAGGTTCTCCAGTAAATATTGGTAGATATTTAATATTTTTCTCAATCGTCGTTCTCAAATTTATGGGTTGGTTTTGTCTGCTGATAATTTCTGTTAATGCCAATAAATACTGTTCCATAGGAGTTTGTGCCATTTTTCTATTTTGGTCAAAAAATTGGTTTCGATTTCTTAATGGTTTTTCCAGGGTACAACTTTTGTGATCAGCTTTGTTTCTACATACACTATTAAATTTCACTTTAAGGCACTGCGTTTTCCACTTTATTTAACACAAATGTTTTTATTTTAATTTATTTATATTACTTCCAGAAAATGTTTAAGCCAGAATCCGATACTTAGTATTGGTCTCAGTGAAGTATATAATAATATTAATTTTATTATTACGTTTTTACCGAAAAGCGATTTACTTATTCGATCACTGAATCCTTGTTCTACTGAAAAGGATCCTACCGACTGTGCCAATTATATATTTCGTTTAATAGCGAAATAATTAAAATAACGGAACTGGTTTTACTTCTAAAAAAAACTTCTTTATTCCGGAGTGTTATAATTATTGCAATAATTTTACAACTGAACTCTTAAGACTATTCCACCTCTATTTATATGAGGTTCTTATAAGAATTATCAGATTTCTTATGAGCAAAGTATTATTTGCACATTATCATTGAAATATCATATTTGTTCAATTTGATATTTCATTCTTATTATTTATTGATAATTCTTATAAGTAAACTATTATTTATATATTTTTACTGAAGATTATATTATTTGTTTTTTTGATGTTTAAAAGAACATTGGTCTTTTGATATGTTTCTTTGGTATTTCCGGCAAAGAAACTGTTATCTCTTCTGATTTAGTTGGTATATATGTAACTTGCGCGAGCACTATAACACGTTTATGGACTTTCCACACATCTAGTAATTATTTTAAGAAATTTTCAATAACGGTGTCTTGTAAAATTTCCACTCTATATCCGCACTTTTCACAACGATATTGTCCTTCCACATTAATGCATACACTACATCTTTTAGAAAAAATGCACAAATTCGGTTCATGAAATTTTATTGCTTCCCGCTTGGCGCGTTTCTAGGTCGTAAAATACGTAGAAATTCTTACGTTGATCCATTTTATCTGAATTTGGAGTTATAAAGCACAGGTGATTGCTAGCGACATGTTTTCGACAGTTTTTGCAAAATATTTCACCGCACACGTGAAATCTATGTAGTCTAGTCAAATGGTAGAAAATAGGGGAAAGTTTTGGTGTAGTTTTGATATTTTGGTTCTATATATTTTTTGGGCTGCTGAACACGAATTTCAGGTTTGCCAACAAGAATTTTGCCTGGAAACCTGTTTTTTAGGCGAAAAAAGGCCAAAATGAAGGCCTTTTTCATTTATCTCAAAATAACTTGAAAAATATCCACTTTTTGTAAACTTTGGTTATATCTGAAATTGGAGAGGATAAAATTTCCTAAATTTTATATATATGTACATTTTCTTGTATAATCAATGGTGTAGCGGTGATAGCGCCGTGAAAATAGGGTTATAAAATCTAAACACGGTTTTTTCCAATTATTTTTAAGTTTACCTAAAAATTCAAGCACTTTTTGTAACAGTTATCAGTAGTTAATTAGGAGGGATGGGTGGTAGTGCTTCTGAGATATCCTTGGTGGGTGGGGGATGTGTGCTTAAAGAAAAGAACGTAATGTAAAAATTCTTATATAAAATTTATATTTCGTGTGTTGTGAAAACACGTGCACTCAAAATGCTAAGTCCAAAAGGATATAAAAATATCGTTTTGGGAAAAAAGATCACCCTACACGATCGTAAAATTTGAGTGGACTACGTTTTCTAAAATGCTGAAATGTTGTAAAGAACACGTGCATCCAAAAACCCAAGCCCAAAAGGATATAAAAATATCGTTTTGAAAAAAATGATCACACTACGCGATCATAAAATTTGAATGGACCACGTTTTCTAAGAAACGCAAATTTTATGTTTGAAGAAAAACGTGCAAGTCTAAGATACTTTCTCACGACCATCTAGGATATCGAAATATATTTTCAAATATGATGTCCTAGAAATAGACTCTTTTACAACGTGGCAATAAAATTTCAGAAAATAATGTTTAAAAAAGGCGCATGTTCTTTGTGATCGCTTGAATGCAAAGAAATAGGCAAATCTTTTAAAACTCTTTGCCATCTAAATGTCAATAAAAAGGATCGTAAAAAAGGGTCTACAAAATCATGTTGCATCTTTGCATCTAAAGTCATAAAAATGGTATTTATGGATGCAAAGATCCCTTTTTCCAAGGAATCAGGATTTTACGATCACGGTCAAAATTGTAAAAAATATCTGTTATGCATTTGTTCTTATCGCTCGAATAAACAAATCTTTTAAAGTATGTGATGTAAACATATATGGAAAAGATTTGTTTTTCTTACATCTTCACAAAAAAATACATATCCCTACCCAAGCCTAGCCATTTAAAGGCTAGAATTTTTATATAAAAAGGCTGAGTTGACGGAAAATTAGTCAGTAGTTGCTAAATATACGCCGTAAATAGTACTTTTGCCCCCCACCAGTGGTAAGGTACAAAGGAAGAAGTTTTTCGAAGTAAGTGTTATAAGTCAGAGAATTATAATAAAAACTTAAAAGATGTGGATATAAACGCCACACAGTGTGTTAAAAACAATCTTCAATAGAACTGAAGGCCTTCTAAAAGGCTGGAAGAACTATTGAAGATCAATTTAAAATAAAAATACATGTAAATAAGTGTAAAATTAATAAATAAAATAAAAATTAAATTAATAAAATAACTTTTTTAAAAATACTCATAACTTGTTATTCGTTCTCATTAAATCGCACAACATTCCCCTTCCGTGTATTCTCAACACCTGGGAATACACAACACGTGTTTTATATAGGCTTTTACGGGATTAAGTCCCATTTTTTTTATACTAAAACTAAAGTTATTATTTATAAAGCAAATTTTGTTTTGGAAATAGTCTGTCTTCTTTTTTCTTTCATCTACAGGTATTGCAGTGGCTGGGGCTACAGTGTAAATCCCACCCATCACATAAAAAGTGTTGTAACCATCTATTGTTTGAGTGTGAAAGTCGGCGTTATCGTAAACAAACTGAACAAATCCTTCGCGACTGATTTCTTTCTCTGGCTTCATGGTCGATGACACTTCAAGTCGTACAGCCTCTGAGTACAAACTGCACAATCCCATAGATGATAACACTTCAATTAAATTCCGAGAACCGGACTTCTTGTAAACGAATGCTGCCAACCCGACTTGTACATTTGACAAGAACGAGTTGGGCCTTACAGCAGTAAAAATACTGTGAGAAATTGTATTACGTTTTGTCTTCCACTTATGAGTGTTCCCTCTTTTCTTCTTCATTATAAGAGTGCTCAAAAAATATTTGAGAGTTTCAGGAACAACAGCTTTACTCTCTTCCAGGAAACAGTTTGGTGGAGGGTACTCTGTAGTGGAGTACACTTGTGATCGAATATCTTCGCAAATAAGTTTCGCAACTCGAAGCCTCTCCTCTTGCTCCCATTTACAGGCTTGCTGATACCTGGTATCTTCTCTCCAGTATTCTTGAACCACACAACAGTTTTTGTTTATTGCTTGTGAACAGTATGTCTTCTCCATATTTTTGTAATAATCGAGCCTTCACGGTTTTCACTTCAGGTTTATAATTTCCTTTAATCTGCTCCATTAACTGTTCCATGCTGAAATGGCACTAGTCTTCGCTGTTTTCAAAGTAATCGTAAATATGTTGCATTTCACTGTCAATTTCGTCGGCAAATGGACCACGTCTTTTCATTTCTTGAACCTTTCGCCGACCGTACTCCTGTTTATAACAATTTTTGTGGTACTGTGCATCTACTGCTATCATATTTGTCACTGACTCAATGCGGTGAATTATAAACCGTTCATAGTCATCGTTACGAGCTGTAGCTGCTTTGTGCACTGTGTCTCTCATTCGTATTTGCCGAAAACTATATACACTACTACGCTCACCTGCTGGATATCTTGATATCCACACAAAAAACAATGACTTTTAAAATCAAACACAGGAAGTGATGGTCGAAATGCTTGAGATGTGGTACCCCTCTGTACCTTAGCCTTATTCAGGTAGGCAGCAATTATCCGTCCATTCACGTATGAGCACACACCTTTCGTGCATATTTATCAATGTTTTATCTCTTCAAAAAGAAAACTTTTCTTCTCTACTTTTTCCACTAGCCTCCTGAAACAATGCAATTCCTCGATTTTTAATGGCTGATGAAAGAGTTCTATCTTTCAATGCACAATCACAAATAAAACATTGGGACATTATGTTACACTGTCGCAGCCACGGCTCAATCTAAATAGTAACAGAAATTGACTGCTAAGCAAAGAGGATTATAGGTTGGACTTACACCATAGAGATATGTACGATAACTGAAAATTTTGCTTCTCTCGTTTTGATACAAAATTAGGCTTACATCAAACCATTCAATTCCAAGTTTTCCAGGTTTCGGAGTTAACGGCTGGATAATCAACTAATGCGATATGATAATGTAACTTGGTTTTCTCTCAGTTAGCATTTAAAATCCGCGTTGTTTTTATTTTTCATACCTTTAAGCCCAAGTTTCATATAACCCTCTGTAGACCCACCTGAGATAGAAAATCTATATCTCTAGTTAATTTATCTGTATAATTTAGACCGTGTCCGTCCCCTCTTATACTGGACTCGTGGATGGGGAACACCACTCACATTCTACTGAGCAGCCACGAGTAAGAAAAAAACTCCATACTACAATAACAAACAGTATACATATATATTACAGCAGTGGCGGCTCGTGACTATCTTCGGAGGTGGGGCTAATTCAATATTTGCCTAAAATATTATATTTTTATATAATATATAATATTAAATATTACAATATTTTAAACAAAGTTATGCAAGTTTGAACTTGATCCTAGAGGTATTGCAATCGAAGTGGGCTCCGAGTTTTATCTGATTAGTTTCTCAAAAGTATATAATGATAGTTTAAGGTACATGTACATACATACATACAGTGACGAATGTTCGCAATGGATTTCAACGCTTTCTGGAGCGCAAAATAGAAAAAATTTGTCTCCGAAAACAAAATGTTCAACAAATATTTGTCAACGAAAGTATGGAGCCGATATCGAAAATAATAGCCAACAAAAATACTTAAAATCGGCTAATCGAAATGAGACTAAAAAACATATAGTAACTGAAAATCGGCCTATAACGGATCTTTGAATGCCCTATGACAAAAATAGGACAGAAAAGCTGCCAAAACTAACAATATTTCAAAGTTCTTTCATCATAACTTGGATTCCTCCTTTCCAAATTCCTTTTAATTTATAGGTAACATAGATCCTAATGGCATAAATCTAATCAAATCTATGCATAAATGCTTAAATTGATTTCCGACACAACCATACCCTTAAAACATTGCTACGATGATTATTTCGATGTGTTACAAATGGAGTGACAAAACTAATATACCCTCTGGTAGTATCAACCATAGGGCATAAACCGCCAAAACTAATAATATTTCAAAGTTGTTCTGCATAACTTTTTCAAATTTGTTCTAAATCACAGATAGTCTGGACCCTGGTGAAATAAATGTATTCTGTAAATTTTATTCTAATCGGTACATTCTTTTTAAAAGTACATTAAAAAGCTTTATGAACAGACTTTTTTTCCTACTATTATTTCTTCCTTCACAATCCTGGATGAATTTTACTGGAATTGTTTGCTGAAATGCAATACCATTTCGAGGAATAACAAACGGACATTGATATTTTGATATTCTATTTAATAATATACGCAGTGGAATAAAAAAAATTTTAGTGTTGACCTTCCAAATAATTTTACTAAATAATTGAAAATACTTCGCCCGAAATTTTAATACAATTGAAAATTTCAAAGTCTTATTTTTTTTATGAAAATTAGGTGTGAAGAAATTTAATTTAAATTCATCGAAATTTATTGAATAAATAAAATTTTTTATACCCATGCTTTCATTATAAAGTAAGTTATCAAAATAAATTATGATTTTTTTATCTAAAGTATTTAAAAATTAAAAAAAATTATCAATTTCATACTAAAATGGCAAAATCTCAACAGTTTGGAGAATGGTGTTTCAAATGCTATCATATTATCATGTATGTAAAAATTGAGAGAAAAAGAGCGATTAATATTATAGAGATATTCGCTCAAATGATCAAAATTTGAACTGCATATTTTCTTATGCGAAGAATATTTCCACTAATCATCTCTTTGGGGCTGATAGAAATTAGCCCAAAATGTATGAAATTTTAATTGACAAAAAAGAGAACAAGAAAAAAAAACTGTGTGGTGTATAATGATTTTGTTGTTGTTTCGGGACTAGAACGAATAAAGCCCTTTTCCGTATACACATTGCTCGTGATTTTTTTCTTCTATTGAAGATTTTCAATTATTCGATATTATAGTTTTTCTGTGTTTAAGCTACTGAGTTTTTTTGAATCTTTTCTTTTCTATGATTTTTTGCTGTTTGTGGTTAAGCTGACTACGTTTTCAACTCGTTTTTTTTTTAAATAAGAAACTAAAGAAAGAGCTTTCAATTAATTTATTTTGTATTTAAATTGTATGATATACAATAAAAGATCTTTTCGTTTATATTTTAATTTTCGCATATATTTTTAAAATAAGTTTTAACTCAAAAATTTAAGTTTTATAAATTAAGTAAATCATTTTCGGATGGTGAGGCTTAGCCCCTTTAGCCCCTAAGGTAGAGCGCGCCTGTATTACAGCTATCGTTGTATGTATATATTTTTCTGTATGTATATATTTATTTATTTTATTTTAAACGCGAAATAAAATTTTATATAAGAATTTTTACATTACGTTATTTTCTATATCCACCGACAATTTTGTCCACATTTGCTATTGCAACAACTATTGCACGCGGTAAACACAAGTTGTCTTTTTTTTTCATCTGTACTATACCTCTCCGCTTTGCACTTTCCTCGTCGAAACTATTATATCTCCGTTCTCGGCCTCTTTCCACAGGCATTTTTAATGATGTTGCAGTTAAGCAAAATGTATCGGTACTTATTCCTTCGGAATTGCTTTGGAAATCATTTCCCAAATATCGTCAAATTTAACTTCACTCACTGGTTTAAAAGTAACCCATCCGGGCCCCCTGTCATTAAAACTTTTTCCACAGAATGTGAAACCAACAAAATCACTTGGTTCCAAAACTTCTGTGGAAATGTTTATGTGTGCGTGTCTTCAATTTTGCACTCAAGCTAGAGCTGGTGGTTTTCCCTGGCATTCACCGAACCCTTCTGGCGTATTAATTTTTAAAGAACGCGCCCGTTTGAAAACCAACGTAAACCCTGCTAATTAGAGCTAATTTGAAAAACAAGAAACAAAGTTATGTAGAAAAGAACGTGACATATTATTAGCTTCGGCTGTTTTTCGGTTCCGTTTCTACCATAGGGCATCAAAAAATCGGTTATAGGCTGATTTTCAGTTATTTATATATTTTAATTTAATATTATTTAATTTTCAATCGATTAGATTCAAATTTTATCGAAAAAAAAACAAATTTGAATTTTTAACGAATATTTTGCATTTCTCTCTCGCGCCATATTATGTAAAATTATGTGATTTTAATTTTAAATAAAAATATTTTCCATCGAATTTCGGTTGAATTCATTTCACTTTATATAATTTAATGAAAAATAAAATAAAACAAAAAGCAAAATTTAATTATATTTCAATTCACGTAATTTTCGATACGACAGCAACAAAACAAAGAAGAAGAAGAAGAAAATTACAATAATTTTTGGTTTGGAATTTTTGGTTTTGTTTCGAATAATTTTAAAAAAGTCAATAAAATTGAAAGTGTTTACATAATTTTCGTCGCCTTTTTTGTCGTATTGTAATTAATCAGATAGAAATTATATGTCTCAAATGAAACAATTAAATAAACGATTAATTAAAAAACAAAAAGAAGAAGAATTAAAAAAAAATGGCCGCGAACATATCTAGTTTTGGTGTTGTCCATCGGACAAGAGAAATTTTTGAATTTTTTACTTTCTTAATGTCAGGGCACCTGATCAGGCGCAATATTAAAAAAAAAAAACAATTATAAATATCAAAATAAATGATTTATGTACAATAAGTTTCTATGCCCTATGGTAAGTACTACCGTTATCCGATTTTGATGAAATTTACAACACGGATTGGTTATTTCTTTAACTCCATTTGGTATTGCATTTCAGCAAAATCGGTCGAGGGAACGCGAAATTATAAACCACAAACCAGGGTGATCATTTTGTTTATATGGTTTTTCGGATTTAATTGGAAATTTATTGGAATTATTTCCATACTTTGGACTATATAATTCTAAATTTCAATAAAATCGGTGCAAGGTCAATGGGGGGTAAATAACCGTAGGACAAAATAAACCTGTTCATAAAGTTTTTTAGAAGTACTTTAAAAACTAATGTATAGGAATTTGAATAAAATTTGCAGAATGGATTTACGCTTTTGGGGCTTAGGCTATCTGCGAATTAGAATAAATTTCAAAAAGAAGAAACAAAGTTATGCACAAAAAAACTTGAAATATTAGTAATTTTGGTGCTTCTCTCTTGAGAACAAGAGTTAATTCATTGAACTATAGATTTGTTAACTACGAATCCCATTTCTATCATAGGGCATAAAAAAATCGGCTATGTATTTATTATTATTATTTTTTGAAAAAACTAATCTTAGAAGTAGATTAATTTTACTTGGAAACATTTTTGCTTCAGGCGCCTGAAGATCTTATAACCAAAAGTTGCAACAGACTAGAATATTTTATTTATAAATATTCTTCATGACAGACTACAATCTAAATCTACAATTTTGACATCAGAATCGTAACTTTGACACTTAGATTTTATAATTAAAGTATTTATAAATAGTCAGAATATTGTAATCGTCCAAAGAAAAGCCAATTCCGATTTTCAATGCAAATACGTATTTTGACGTTTCCTTTGAATCCGAATATACTGAATTTGTTACTTTTTATTGTATTCACTATAACTTGAGAATGAATGATCTAGTTTTATTAAAATTTGGTATAAACATAATTTCTAGTAAAAGAATGAACTGAAAAAATTTTGACCGGGAATGTCGTACAGAAAGTGGGTAATTTTACGTTTGTGTGCTAACGTTTTCTGCGGACGATGATGTTAACTTGAAAAAGATTTATCCAATTCTATGGAAATTTGGTGCAAACATAAGTCATAATAAAATTATGACCTGATTAAATTTTTACAGTAATTGCTTAACCGGAAGTCGGTCATTTTACGTGTGTCTAGTTAGGTTTTTTGCGGATGATGATGATAACATGAAAATGAATGATCTAATTTTATTGAACTTTGATGAAACCATAAGTCATAATAATAGGATGAATTGATTAAATTTTGACCGGAAACACTATACCGGAAGTGGATCATTTTACATCTGTGTACTAACTTTTCTGCCGCTGATGATAATAACTTCAAAACGATTAATCCAATTTTTTTGAAACTTGGTGCAAACATAAGTTTTAATAATAGGATGAACTGATTAAATTTTGACTGGAAACGCTGTACCGGAAGTAGATAATTTTACGTCTGTGTGCTAATTTTTTGTGCGAGTGATGATGAGGATAACTTGAAATGGATTAATCCAATTTTAGTGAAAACATAAATCATAATAATAGGATGAACTGGTAAAAGTTTGACTTGAATTGCTTAACCGGAAGTGATTCTTTTTCACCGTACGATTTAAAAAGAAAACATGTAAATTTGAAATATTTTCTTTAAGGAAATTGTTTACTTTTCTTCTTGATTCTCGCAGGGAATTCCCCAAAAAAAGAATCTTATTTTTTAATGAAGAATAAGAAGTCTGCTTCTTTATTTTATGTAAAAACCCATAATGTATAATTACCAAATTCAAGTCCGTGTATTATAATTACTATTAATTAAGTTTTGCAAGTTTTGTGCAAAATATAAATGTTCTTTCGCATTGTTTTACAAATTATTACAATTATTTCGAAAAAAAATCAAACAATGTTCATAGACACTTTAATTATTATTATTATAAAAGTGGGATATTTTTGTTTTCTTTTCTTTTTAAATAAGTTACGAGACTTATGTTATATTATGAAAAAAAGTAAAGAAAAAAACGCAAAAGTAACGAAATAATTACTCCATATCACGTCGGCAATTATAGGTGCCCTTTTTGTTTTGTTTTTCAAAAAAATTACATTGTTACCAACCAAAAAAATTGGAAGAGAAGAAAAGAAAAACGCGAGTTTCGAAAAAAACATTAAACAATTAAAATTGTATCTACATATAGAGTGTGGGTGGTGTGGGGTAGGGCTGTGCAATAATGAATTTGAGTGGGATGAAAATACGATGAAAATAATTTATATATAAAACAAAGTCCAACAATCATTAATTTTAAAGTAGTTCAAATATTCGAATAATACAAAAAAAAAGTGATTTGTTCCCGGTGAATATTTAGTGTGCGAAAAAACGTGATTAAAAAAAGAAAAGTGTATTAAATCCTTAGAAACCGAGCAAAAGTGAAGGAAAAAATAAAAAAAAAGACAAAAGTAAAATAAAAACGAATTTTTGAATTAACGCGCCGCAGTTTCTTTTCTTTTTTTTGGTTTGAAACTTAACTTGAAAAGAAAAAAACCACTAGGAACAAAAGAAAGAGGATATTTGGTTTGTGTCTTGACTGGAAAGATATAAAAAGGATTTTTTTCTAGAAATGGAAAAATTTATTGTGGTACATTTTCCTTTAATATTTATATGCCATTTCACATTAGGATGTCTTCTTCCGTTTCATGCGTCCTATTTCGAATTCATGGTGTTTTCGTTCTTCGAAAATAAAATGTGGAATTTTTGCGTTTTTAATGACATTTCCCGTTTCTTTTTTTTAATATATACAAATTCTAAAAAAATGAAAGGGATTTAGCATATTTTTTCTCAAGAAACGAAAAGCCATAATTGAAACTTTAGTCGCGGAGGATATTAAATTACCAAAGCATGAGATTTGACGTATATAAAACTTAAGGACGCTGTATAATATCATAGTATATACAGTAGTAAATTAGTAGCTAATATCTATATGCGTCAAATGTGCTGCTTTGGATACAGAGACTCCTAAACCGAAGAAAACCGTCCTAATGACAGAAAAGATTTTCTTATTTTCTTCAACTCAAACAACAAGAAAAAATATAAAATTTATAATTTGAAACAAAATAGATATTAGCAGTAATTAGTGGAAGTTGTTTTGGACGTCCAGAACCACCTCCAACTTCACCACCATCATATCAATATCCTCCACCCACGTCATCATCGAAGCCAAGCGGTAGTTATGGCCCGCCACCAGCTGGTCCACCGCCATCGCAATATGGACCACCGCTACCATCATCACAACAACCTCAAACACAATATGGACCACCACCGCAAGCACCAGTCATCCATAAACATGTTTATGTTCATGTACCGCCACCAGAACCAGAATATCTTCCACAAAGGTAAATATTTTTGGATCTTTTAAAGCCAACAGAAAAGAAATTCCCAGGATAATGATTACAGGAAGTTTTTGGTAATACATTTTATCAGTTTAATGAAATTCAAAGGTAAGTTGAAATATTGACAAAAATTTGTTGTAATTGCTTATCGTGATTTCGTTTTTCTTTTCTTTTCTTTTAATTAAAAAACAAACAAAAATTTAAATCATAAACCATGAATTTTATAAAAGAAAAGAAAAACATAAACAATGAAAATTCTGCGAAAATTAATTATGAAAAAGAAAAACTGAAGTGGAAAGCAAAAACAATAGGGAGATAAATGTGCATGCGTTTGCCGCCAAGAAATTAAAAATGTTTGTTACGAGAGAGTTCAGAAATTCTGGAAGTGTGAAGATAAGAAAAAGATAAAAGAAACATGCATTATAGAAAAGAGATAGAAATATATTTCCGGTTTTAAATTTCTGACGAATAACTGAATCACTTCATTTTTAGCTTCTTACTGGAATCATTATCGAAAAAAAAAGATTCTAAATCATGTTTATCCAATGTCTGTCTGTTTGTCCTTCAGTGGTATGTAAAATTGCGGCCATATTTTTGAAGCGATTTAAACGAAAATTCGTAAAAATGCTTCTTTCCACATGAGAACCATTCTATCGATGGGCTCGATCGGACTAAAATTTCGGAAAGCTCTGTTTTTAAATTACAGGATATTGTAACCGATATTTATTGACGGATTTCAATGTAATTTGGGACAGGATAAGTATCCTTTCCTATCTTTCAATGAAAGAACAATTGTGCCCAAAAATCAGTTGAACCCGATTACAACTTCGGATAGCTGCCGAACAAAAGTTCGAATTTTTTGTACGAAATGAAACGATTTTCGAAGTTTTCTTTTATATTTTCTTCATAATTGTTCTTAGGATAACAGACAAACGTATTACCCGATTTTAGTGAAATTTGGCTAGTTCATTGGCTGTACGTAGGCATAGATATCTGTTGTGTTTTGGCAGGATCTAAGAAAGGATACGGATCTTGAAGAAGGAAATCATTTTTGGCTGAGGTAAATGTTCATGTAATTTTTATGAAATCTTGCATGAGGATTCAAATTAAGAGGCTCTATTACCCAATATTATATAAAGGGACAAACCGCACTTGAACTGAATTCCCATAGTTATTTTTAGATATAGATAAAGTAAAATGTTTTGAACATATGTATAGAAGTATCAATAGTGATTTCGCACTAAAGCTTGTTTTGTTTGTATTTTTGAATTAATTTTTATATGTTTAATATTTTTCTTTGTCGAATATGAACACAAAATTTGAAATTTCGAAATAAAAACAAGGCCTATAACGACAAAAAAAATAAAGGGAAAGAAAAGTATATTTTTGAACGTTTCTCATGCATTTTTTTTCTTTTTCTTTAGAAAACCAATTGCAGTTCCCCCACCACAAAAACATTATAGAATTGTTTTCATAAAAGCACCAGCACCACCTGTACCAACAGCACCGATAATTCCAGTACAACCGCAAAACGAAGAAAAAACATTAGTTTATGTTTTAGTTAAGAAACCCGAAGATCAACCGGATATTATTATACCAACACCGGCACCAACACAACCCAGCAAACCCGAAGTTTATTTCATTCGATATAAAACACAGGTGCGATATTAGATATATACATATTCCAGGATTTTTTTAAAATTATATTTTCTTTATTCTTTAATTTAGAAACAAAATAGTAGACCATATCCGAATAGTATATCACCAGCACCATCTGGTGAATACGGTCCACCGTCATCTTCTACTTCTTCGTCCGGATCATTATCAACGCCGAATCAAGAATACGGTGCACCACATTGAGATGGCGCGGCAAGAGAAACAGAATGAATGCAGTTTAGTGAAATTTTTGTTTTAAATTTTTTTTTTGCTTTTTTTTATATATAAAAAAGATAGTAAATAAATAAAATTAAGTGGGTAATTCTCAAATCGTATGTCTATATAACTGTAACTTTCCATACGAAGAATTATTTAAGCCAATTTGCATAAACGACCAAATTACTATTCTAAATTTGTTTCTATCTCGCTGTTGTGAAATCAATTCGCCGTGTTTCGTGAAATGTCAAAAAGGGGAAAAAAAGATTGAAAATTTGTGTTTTTTTTATTAAATTTTTCTTTTTATTTATTAAAAATTAATAATCTGTATAATAATAATGGGTTTTAAAGAGAAAAATAGCCAAAAAATGTCACGGAACAGTTGGAAAACATATTTGTGACAATACCAACATCAGCTGTAATCAGTTCCCCTGCAGTAGTGTTGTGATAATTCCGCGCGTAATTTTTTTTTTAAACAATAGCTGCATTTTATTTATTGGGATCAGCGTCAAGGTCTGATTCATAACATGTAAAAGCAACAATAACATAACCCAAATATTTATCGGGTTCAGTGCCTGAGACCCCGATGGATTCTAATTACCTAAGTTAACTAAAATTGCAAGAGATGGCGCAGCCATCGTTTCCTTTGTATTGTGGGATGAAAATGTCATAATCACTTTCATAAATTCGTGAAAAAAATAACTTTTTAATATCATTCAATAAAGATTTTTGAGAATTTGCTAGTATCTATTTGATTTACGCATAATTTATTTAAAAAATGATCGAAAAAGTTGAATTTTTTGAAAGAAATTTTTTTTTTTTTTCTTTTCTCGAGACCCGGATTGTTTTATTCAACATAAACGCTGACCCCGATGAATAAAACACAGCCAAAATTGTTTTAAAACTTTTTTTTATTTGTTTACATCAAAACTATTCTTTTTTCTCTCTTTTCTTTTCAACGATGAATTACGTCCAAAGATTTTAAAAATTTCACTATAAAAAAAATAATTAAAAAATACAAATTTTCTTGGAATTATTAATTTACTTTCATTTTTATCTGTTCCACACACAATTTAAATAGTTTTCACTTCAATTCCTTTTATTAACACACAATTTCAAATTTTATGTCACTTTTTAATGAGTTCCGATATTTTTAACTCACTGGTAAAGTTACAGCAGATTTGACAGCAACAGAAAAAAAGAAAGAGAGAGAGAGAGAGGCGGAAAAGGAATTTGATTATAATTATTTTTCGAAGGAACAATAATTTTTATTAAATACTATTTAAAATCGCAGAACTTTTTATATAATACTCTTCTTTTTTTTAAACTTAATATTTAAAATTTTAATACCCCTTTTTCTTATTAAATTTAATTTGAATTTTTTAAACAAAAAAACGTTTAAAAATTCGTTTTAAAAAGTTGTTTCGAATCATTTTATTATTTTTCTTTCTCTAAATC
Source organism: Xylophagus ater (assembly GCA_963422695.1). NCBI lineage: Eukaryota > Metazoa > Arthropoda > Insecta > Diptera > Xylophagidae > Xylophagus > Xylophagus ater. Next base: position 58,956,977 of record OY730480.1, read on the forward strand.
GAACTATATATACATATGTAATTACGCGTGTATATTTATGAAATATATATTATTATTATTAAATAGTAAAAGTGTTAAGTTAAAGTTTAAAACAAAAAAAAACGCATTAAAACTCGTGTAGAAGAGAATAAAAAAGCCATAAAATTTACGATGCATGAGGATGCATTTTTTTCTCCATTTCAACTTCAACACGTGCTTGATCGATACTCGAAACAGTCGGTAAACCGGATGGCCATTCTAGTAATTCCGGTTCATGTTGCATAATCATATCAGCTTCAGCTATAAATTCAAATTAAATTTATATATATTTCGCATTTCTCTAGCAAAAAACAAGAAAATAGACAAAACGAGCAAACGACCAAACTTTACCTCGAATACGATGAATTTTACTACCGTATGCTAAATCCCCATAATAAGCAGTTATAAATGTTAACGGCAGAAGTGGTGTTAACATTCCTAAACGTTTGATACGCCGAAATCGTGTTAATATCCCAAAAAGTGAACAAACATAAAAACTTCCAATCCAATAAAACAATTCACGTGAACGAGAAATATCTCGAGCTAATTCGCGCTCTTTAATTTGATAATGCATTTGGATCCAACGTTCCATCTTTAAGAAGTAAAAAAAAGAAGAAGAATATAATTTAAGAATATTACTCTTTCTCATTTGTCATATATGCATTTGTTTACATGATCCTATTTGTAGTCGATTTCAACCTGGTATTGAATTCGAATTCGACTTGAGTGGATCCGGTAACAAAAAATTTTGTTGATCAACTTAAAATTTTTGCCTGTAAACGCAAATCGGTTTCAAATCGATTTGAAAATTTAAAATGGAATTTCGTACAGAACCAAAAGCTAACCTAGAATATAAGAATTTGCTTGTAATCGCCTGCCAATTTGAAGCTGATTTGAAATCGATTTCAAATCAATCTTTGAATCTGGTAAAATTAAAAAACCCGGATTCAGTTTCAAGTCGATCCGATTTCAAGTCAATTTTCAAGTCGCTATATAAAGGAAATAATATTTGAGTTTTTTGTTTTAGGGAGTAGTTATAGGACGATCATTAGACTGAAGAAAATAATTGTACAGAGCATAATTAATCTATTTCAAAGATTATTTCTTAACAAAAACAAATCTTACGTGTATTACGTATTTTGTTTTTTATAATTTCAATGATGAAAAATATTTTCCTTGATGAGCTGTTTTCCTAGCAGTGTTTCCATTCATTCGAATGAAGAGCAATTCTATTTGCTGTTTCATTGGACATTTTTCGTCAATTTTTCAAACCTTAAAGTTGGGAATACATATTAAATTTCACTGGCATTCGTTTAACCGCATTTCACAATAAATCAAAAAAGGTCAGTTAACACTTATTCCAGAATTTTTATTCATTCTAATAAGCATCCTATAACGACTCCCTTAATGCGGCGAATTCAAATGTTGAAACATGTAAACACATTCACTAATTTTCAAAAACAAAATGGCATCTAAACTAAGGAAAACTTCTTGTTTGCTAAACCTTTTTATATTAAATTTCGTTTATTTATTATTATATTATTAATTACCTTTATTTTATTCATTTCGGAAATATATTCTTGGTTTTTTTTTATTGTCTGATCAACCGAATTCGATAAAAGTCCGCCCATTTTTTTCTTTTCTATTTAAAAGAATTTTATGGTTTCTTTTACGTAGTTTTAAGTAAATAAGTTTAGCAAGATAACAAAACAAGCAAAAGAAAAATTGTTAACAAATTTTTTTATTTCAACTTCTCTTTTTATTGGTTTTTTGTAATTTTATTCATAATATAAAAAATATGAAATACGAAATGTCAGGAAAATATGAAGAAAAACTAATTATTTGTTTGTTTATTAAAATTGTTACACTTTTCTTTTTTGGGGAAAATAGGGATTTCGAAGCGCGCAGAGTAACAAAAGAGAGCGAGAAGCCAAGATAAGAAAAAAATCGGAAACTTATTTAATCATTATATTTGCATTTTAAATATTGGTTTTTTCAGGAAATACGCCATTCCAAATTTCTTTTAACTTTTCTTATTTATACTTGTATAGTAGTTTCGAAGAACATCCGTCCGTTGATTTTTTATTTTATACAAAAACGAAAAAACATAAAAAATAAATAAACAAAAAATTATTTTTCTGAAATTAATTTTTTATTTATAAAAATATATTACTTTTCCCGTCTGGGAAAAAGTTAATAATTTTGTTGTGGGATAGTTTTTGGCTAGGACATTATTCAGGATTTTAAGAAAAGGGAAATTAGTGTTTGTTTTGGATAAAGGATAGAGCTTCTCATGGGTTTATTAAGTTTTTAAGGAAATTTTTTTGGTCGAAATTTCCAATGAGATAGAGCGAAATAAACGATATTGCCAATTCGCTCAATCCCACATGAAAAACATTACAGTCTAATAGAACAGTAAAAAACCGTCGAAGAAGATCTGACAGCTGACCTTGCCTATCTTGCCATTTTCTGCACCCGTAATTTTCATTTTTCGTACATGCTTGCTTTTTCTCAGTAAAATTATATATAAATTTAAGTCGCCATCGTTTTAGCTACCTATCATTTTTTTTTAGATTATATTATGTTAGTGCAACAGAGATGAATATAAATTTAGTATTTAAGAAAACATATGTTTCTTGTATACTAGGGTGTTAAATTTTTTTGTCTTATTTTGGTACAACATTCATATGAACACGTATCAAATTTGTTTATGTAGTCAATGTATGAAAATAACTTCAATAAATTTGGTGTACAAACTTTCCAATAAAACTAGAAAACTTTTAAAAAAAAAATGAACAAAACTTTCTGGTAACCATGGTTATTGTTTTTAAACTTCGCTTCCCCTTCGTCGATTTTGCTGATTTTACCAAATCGAGTAGAGGAATAACGTACTTATATTTCCAATTTCATCAAAATCGGATAACGCTTTACACGGATAGACGAAAATATATAAATCGATATAACTTTTTATTCTCTACACACCTATAGCCTTTAAACCGCTCTCCAATGATTATTTCTATGAGTAACACACTTAGTGACAAAACTAATATACACTCTGTCGTTCACTCATTAACACCGGTGTAAAAAAAAGTAACTTTTTTCAACCAATGTCATGGACCGTAGGCGATTATTGTCATTTCTATTTCGTCAGTTTGATTTTGAATTCAAAACAAATTTTGATGAATTCAGTATTTTTTTTTTATTATTTGGTAAATTTTTGGAAAAATTATAGTTTTAGTAATAAGTTTATATTCAATTCGTTGAAATATATTCGAAAAAAAACTTAAAATATTAAATTTACAAAAAAAGGTAAAATCATAAAATATATTTTTATATAAAAATTTGTTACTAAATAAAATATTAAAAATAAATGGATTTCATGAAAGTAATTTTAATAATTACAGTACTTATAAATACGCATTTTCTCCAATTGACATTTCGAAATGACACTAATTGACTACGACTACGACCGTTCACTCGCAAACAACTTACATTTTTCGACACCGGCTTTTTTGACATTAACTTACACCTACTTTTTTTTACACCGGTGTAATCGAGTGAACGGAACCCTGGCAATACCGACCACATGGCATCGCATAAACATCGCATAGACCGAAATATGAGTAATTATAAAGTACTCCAAGCTAGCTAACAAACAATTATACCAGTCAGAATGAAGTTGTAAAAATAAAAATAAACGTTGTAATAAGTGCAAAAGAGCAGGAAGAGTTTTCAAAGGCAAAATGTATCAGGAAAAAAGAGAATGATTTTTTTTTTTTAAACTTTTATGAACTCTTCAATTACTCTTACCGTTTTTCTGGTATGTGTAGATTGGGATATAAATTTCAGCATGTGTTTGTTTGTTTACAATTTAAAATTATTTTCAATTTTGAGATATTTGATGCTGCTACCTAGAATAAGAAATGTTAATCTTTCAAAAATAATCATTTGAGTTAGATGTACTTTGGAAAATATGGAAAATTTTAAATCTTTAAAATTTAAGTGTTTTTTACCTGACTGCTTTTCAACATCTGAAAACAGTCAAGAAACAATTTTTAAATTTCCGAGAAATCTGAACCAGTGAGTACATTTTACAATACATATAGTCCGACAAATGTGTAGCTACAATAATTCAAATTTTGAAAATTAAATATACTCAAACTTTTACTGTGGTTTATGAACATGTTTTAGTAGGTAGAAATTCCAATTAAGGATTACTTCCAATTTTGAGATAGTTCGACTTTTCTTAATTTCGTAATTATTTATGAAATCAAAGAAAATAATAATAATAACAGCTCAAATCAAGCCTAAAGATGGAAATTAATACATAATAAAATCATTGATTAAAAAAAGAAAATAATGAATTCAATACAATGCAAAGAATGCAATATGATTAATTTCTTTTTTCGTTATTGAAAAAAATTCATTTAAATAGTAAATCATTTATTACGGATTTTTATGATTTTTTGAAAAAATTAAACAGTCTGTTAAAAAAAAACACATTAATGGCAACACCATCGTACTTGAAAAATGAGATTAATTCTTCGAGCAGACAAAATGATGAAAAAGTGGGATTTCCATTAAAAATGATATAATATCAAGTTTCTCTTTCATACTCATATGTACGTAAAATATGTAGGTTAGCTGTGGATAGAAAATTGTTTGAAAATTTACAGTTGAAATTGGTGAAAACGTCGTCATAGCAGATATAAGAAATTCGGATACTTTATAATTACTCAGATACTTCGTTTTAGACCAACTTTATTCCAGAATAAAGCTTTTTATGACGCGAAAAATATCCTTCTAGAGATTTTCAATTGTAATAGATCGAATAAGTAAGGGCCGCTTCAAAACTTTCTGGTGACTTATGGCACCTCAGAATTTTGGCGCCACTCACATATTTGTGGTGTTCATTTTAAAAGTGTTTTGATTTTAAGTTCATATGAGAAGTTTTGCAAAATTATTCCAATACAAATTGTACTAGACAATTCGAATATATTTAATTTTTTTGGAGATTTTTAATAATTTCTTATTAAATTGTTTTTTTTTTTATTTTCAAATAAAACAAGTTTTCATCATTTTGTGAAAATACAAAAAATTCCTCACGCCTTATGTTGCCGCCCCTGGAATAAGTACAAGTATTAATGGGGAAATTTTATTGGTGCATTTTTCTAATTTTTTCAAATGAAATAGAGAACGATAAAATTTTTCTTATCGTTTTATCGCTATGACTTGGAAATTTCTACCAAAAGAAAATTTCCCTAAAAATTTGACAAGCCCCATGAATTTAGATCTATTACTTATTCGTTCTATATAACGTTTTGAACTTGATACAAGCAACATCCCAGTTAACAATTTTATTAGATTGTATTTATTTATGAATTTATTTAAAGAATATAATTTCAATTTTACAATTGTATTTTTAAAGTTTAATAATTTTATTGCAGAACTTTAGTTCTGCCTTAGTTCGATGCAGTTTTAGGACTGCCTCTTCCATTCCTTTTATAATATGAATTCTTAATATTAATAAGATATCTTATAAAGAATTCCTAAGAAATGTTTAGTCTACAAAATAACTGTACTTTGAGTATGAAAACATTTCTTAGTAAAAGATATTTAATACTTATGATTATGCTTAGTACTGAATAATGTGTTAACTGTACTTATGATTATAAATGCTTACTACTGGATAATGTGTTAACTTCCCCTTACAAATTCTGGAGTGGAATTGTATTCGAGTTGTAACGACCGTCTTTTTATTTGTTGATGGAAATCTGAAATTGGAATAAATTTGAAGAAATTTTTAATATAAATATGAAATGGTATACTTAGGTGTTCCACATGATGTTTTAGTCGAGTGTTGTATAATATATGTTGAATGTTGATATCTAAAATGTAGATGAATTACTGCGTTAATATTCTTTTTTAGGATAGATTCACCTGAGGTTGATACTTACGAGTTTTATCCATCCTGGTCGCATCACATAGGATATTCACAGATGACGGAAATCCACATGTCTGGATACTCAGATTTTCTATACAAAAATAAAAAAATTGTGAAAAATGCAACTTATCAATCCTTTTTCCTTACCTGCATGAGACTTAAAAAGCGCCGAAATTGTGCTAAATGTAGGCGAACGGGGGACCTGTCAATGACCTTTTAAAGATGATTCTCTCGTTGAACTTCATGTTCTCATGTGAATGGTGGTGTTCAGAAGGTCGCGAGGATCGTATAGATATGGAAAAGAATCATAAATTATGAAATTTTTAATATTTTTATGGTGTTTTAACCTCACATTTTAGCTTTTAGAAAACGAAGGAAAAAGGAGCTAAAAGAGGAAATAATTTTGTAAACACCAATTTTTTTTAGGTGTACAAAAGGAAAACCTATCGGATACTCATAAAAAGCCCAATTGTTTGAAAAAAAATAATTTTCTTAAAAATGGAATTTTGCGGCGAAAAAAAAGAGGATCATTCATTTTGTGCCTAAGCGAATCCAACGCCCTCATGAAAATAAACCAGTATTTGATAAAAAAAAACACAAAATACCAAATCAAATAAGCTGGAAGTATATCTGAAACATGAAAGATATGATTTCGAATATGATATATTTAACATTTTATATTAATACACCCATACCTCGCTATACGGCCGCTCTTTATACGGCATTTCGCTATAACGGCCCTCTTCAATTTAGGCACGTTTTCGATTTACGGCCTAAAATGTTTCGCTATAACGGCAAAAAAACTTTTTTTCTATGTCGATATATCTACATGTTGCCAACACACTCTTTTCTATTTCCTCTTGTTTGATGATTTTAAGCTAAAACCACCTTTAATATATTTGTCCGAAAATCCAAGGCCTCTTAAGGGACTTAATAAAAATCAATTACCCGTCATATGGAGATCCAACAAGGAAGCTTGGATGGCTAAAGCTACTTTTGAGGATTGGTTCAAAAATCACTTTTGTACAGAAGTGAAAATATATTTGCGAGACAATAACTTAAGCAACAAGACTTTGCTCATTTTGGATAATGCACCAGGGCATCCTACTAATTTATCCGAACTATCTGAAGATGTCATGATTGAGTACCTTCCGAAAAATACAACAGCTCTAATCCAACCAATGGATCAGGGTGCAATAGCCACTTTTAAGGCATATTACCTACGCCGAACTTTCCGACAACTTATAAGGGAAACCGATGGTAAATCTTCAATTAAAACATTTTGGAAAAAGTAAACATCAAGGATGCTGCTGACAGCATCAGTGAATTAAAGGAATTAAAATTAACAACAATGAACCATGTTTGGAAAAAAATATATCCAGAATGTGTAAAAAGTACTGATGCAGAAGTTAATTTCCTTCCTGAAATTAGGCAAAACATTTTGGATCTAGCACATGATCTCGGCTTTGAAGGTTTGAACGAACGTGATGTGCTTGATCTACTTGAAGCTGATAGGGAACCCCTTTCATATGAGGAACTCATTCAGTTGCAAGCAGAGCCGGCATTTGGTGACGAGACAGAGCCTGTTGTATCCAAACAGCTAACATCAAAAAATTTGTCGAAGCTTTTTCCTATTTCGAACAAGGAATAAACATACTCCTTGAAAACGATCCTGACGTCGAACGTAGCGCTAAAGTTTCTCGAGGAATTAACTCAGCCATTAGCTGTTATAAATCACTGAAGAACGAAATAGACAAGAAGATAAAACAACGTTGGACAATATTTTAAGCCAGGCCCATCCTTACCAGCGAAAAATGATGACCACAGTGATCTGCAGGTTACCATTTCTTCATCGTCTTCAGATTTGCATTTTGAATGATAAACAATGTTACATATTTAATAAATTTGGAACCGATCCCATTGAATTTGTATGAATTTGTATTAGAATAATTGATTCCTTATACGGCTTTTCGCTTTGCGGCCAAGTTTTGTGGAACGTATCTAGGCCGTAAAGCGAGGTATGGGTGTATATCGAAAATTTCATGGGAATACAAAAAATGCGAAATTTTACCACGAATCCTGTTAGCTCTAAAAGCATAAAAGGGGGTCCGTGACAAAGAAAAAAGGCAGTCAAGTTTTAATATTGAAGGAACGTTGAACCACGGGCAAAAATATAGAAAATTTTGTTCTTTTTTTTTGGGTTTACAACTATATTTTTTTTGGTTTTGAGCTTGAGTTTTTTTTGATATTTTTTTCTTAATTTTTGTTTTTTTGATATTTATTATACTATAAAATTACGCGGAATTTCATAATTTACGTTTATTTATCCCAAAGAAGAAAAAAGAAATAAAAATATAAAAAAAAAAAAGAAACCGACAAAAATATTTTAAAAGGAAATCATCATAAAAGTGACAGAGGAAAAAGGGGTCAACGATCCACCAGATTTTCTTGAAAGTCACCATTACTGCACACACACACGTAAAACGGGAGCAATGACTTAAATACTACTGGACTAGCATTCGCTTACTCGCTCATGGCTAAAATTTAGCTCAGGGCGCAGAAACCTTTTGTTTTACCCTAAATTTTAAAAACACCAAATAAAATTCACAGTAAATTTTAAACACCGAAAAATTCAAATTAAAAATTATTTTAAATTTTTTGTATATGAATTATTAATAAAAATGCAAAATAAATTATGAAAACCAAAAAATTATTAATTTTTTGCCCGTTCACAATCCCTGGTTAGTTGCAAATTCTGCAACTATCTGTCTTTTTCGTCAGTGTCGAATTGTTCAGGTCTGCCAACTTAATATGGTCAAAATCACAGACGTGCTGTCGCCAAATTTAAAAATTTGGTTTGCGTAGTGAAGTAATATATTTTTAGCAAAGTTTATCACAATGTTACAATCCGAAAATGTAAAAAAAATGTTATTGTAAATAAAATAAATTGAACAAAATTATATTTTTGTTTTATTTACCTTATTTTAAAATACAAAATTTATATTTGCAAGAAATTCAAACAATTGAATAATTCCCGCTATATTGTTTTTCGCTTCGTGACAAAAAAGTCAACCATTTCTGATGTTGGCAGTATTGTCTATTCGGCGCGAGAAAGAGAAGTCCGAAAATGTGCCATTCGCTTCTGAAGGAATTTGTTGCTTCGAGTAATCTAGTAATATATATATCTATGAACGGGAGGATCACTTTGACACATGGGCACTAACCCAAAGTTGAGTATTGTTTACATAAATTTTTTCTTATTTATATGCAAAATATGCCATTAAAAAAAATTTATATAAACATAAAATAATTTTCTTTTATTATTTATATTACAATAACACGCACAGTAAATCGCGCACATTTGATACAATTAACTAATATACCGGTGAAGAATATTTTAAGAACCGCGAAACGTTCTTTTTATTTAAATTATCGCGTTTGTTTACATTTTAAAGTGTCAAAGTTATTAAATCTATTCCATATTTTGGGTTACTAGCGCAAAATTCTCAAATTGGGGTAACAAGGATCTGAGTGTTAAAAATTATGTGGCAAATATTTTTGAAGTTTTTTTTATTGAGTTTTTTTATTTTTATTTAAAAAAAAAAAAAAAATCCAAATTGAATTTTGAAAATTGAAATCATGTTGATAAATTTTAAAAATTATTTAACAGTTGTTTTTTTTTTGAAGTTTCATTATTTTTTTGTTGTTTTTCTTTTGGTAAAATGAATTTGAAACCACATGAATTCTATTATAAATCTGTTTTTTTAAATAAAATTTACAATTATAGTTTCATTTTTTTTTGAATGATTGTGTTTAATTTTTTTTATTTACCATATTTTTGTCTCTTCTTTAAAATTTTATTTTTCAGGGGTGGCAAACAATTTTTTTCTTACCTCTGTTTTTTTCTTTGATATTTTTATTCAAATTTGCGGTGAATGATTAAAAAAGGAATAATGATTCACTAAATCCTTCCTAATAAGGGGTGAGCAGTACAGCGGGACAGTTATGTGACGTGACGTCGATGGTTATTGGAGGGATGGCATTATATAAATAATCTCAGCAAATTTATTTATAATTGTTATTATTTTTTTTTCTTTTTTTTATTCAGCTTAGGATAATAAGTAGTTAAGAATCTATGTATGTTCTTAATCATGTTCCACCCCAACAAATCCCAAATATTATTATTATTTTTTTTTTTGTATACACAGCAAGCATGTGAATTGCAGGCAGATTCCTGGCAAATGTCCACTGAGACACCCGGCAAAGTATAAGGGGGGCTTGTGAAACCGCATATGAAAATCGACAACAATAATCAAATTGTTACAGAGTTGAACCAAATCATATCGAAAAAATATAAAGGTCCAAGCAGAATGACGGTTCCACGATAGATTCACGACGCATTAAAAAATTTTAAATATATAGTATATGTTACGTTTTCAATTAGACCAAAAACCGTGGATATGTGTCCCACATAGAAGTTACAGTGCGGTTACGATACGATTTACTCTCAATCGAAATAAACGATTCCATTCCAGATAAGCATCGCTTAATGCGACAGGTGGTATGAAAATTCCATTGTTATTTACATATGAAATGTTTCCTTCATTTATAATAAAAACACAAGATAAGAAAACTACTGATTACGAATCTGATTATATAATCGATCCCATTATACACCCACAACACAAATCATAAAGTCTGTTTTATTTATTATCTGTTTTATTTAATTGTATTCTTGACATTCCGATTAATCAATCAACAAGAGATTTGAGTTGCATGTTGATTATTCATGGAAATAGATTAGAAATACTGAAAAATTTTATGGATTTGTATTTAATACGATAAGAGTCAATTTCGTATATATTTGAAACAGATTTTCCAACAAATATGGGTTTAATTGTTTTTATAGGTTTATTAAAGTATGTATAATTATAGAAAACTATACTCATAATAGTGATTGACACAACGCCTAAAAGCAAATTTGGTTGATACAATTTTTGGTGTTTTCGTTTCTCGAAAAATATCCTGCATTGTAGGTGTAGTATAACACTTTTTACAAATTGTTGTTCCGAAAGCATGAAATATTTTTCAGAATGTGCCAATTGCAATTCAGAAAGCAGTCAAACAAACAAAGATGTGTCTACTTATAAATCAAGAGGACTTCTTAAATGTAGGTGATTGTGCTCGCACTATGCAACACTCTACAATTATTTCGCCAAGCAAAAGCAGAAGCAATGAATAACATGGATGCCAGTCGATTGGTAGATTATTAAAAACTAGCGATAACCCGTCAAAGATGATGGTTCTTTTTATAAATTGAATACATAAGATTGTTTATCTGACATTACACACTTTATATATATCATCTGCTATGCACATTTTGCCGCATATAAAAACAGCATTACAGCTACCAATCGAGAGATTTCCGGTTCGACTCGCCGTGATCATCTGCTTTTTTCCCAAAAATTTATAAAATTTTGCAAAAATCCATATTTTCCCTAAAATACTTTTCCCGCAAATCTGAAGAACTCTATGAAATTTTCTGAAATTCTATTGACCTCACTCTCAAAATTGTCGTTTTCGTTTCTAGAAAATGTTGACCAAGTATATGGAAGTTCTTTGCATCTTATTTTTCGACAATACAAAAAATTCTTACCTTGTGGTCTACACAGGATATTTACCAAACAGAACAGTTTCGCTAAAAGAAAAAAAAATCATGTGTAGACCCTATGTAAACAATAAGAATAAAGTGTGGAGCAGAATGCCGAGATAACCATCGCAAAAACCAACCTATTCGAATGTCAAAAATCGCATTGAAATTTTGATAAACACAATATAGCGTAAGAAAGTGAAATGTCAATTCGATTTTTTTTGTAAATTTTGAAATTCGCGAGTTTTCAAGTTTGTGATAATTATTATTCTTGCAGCCGCAATTTTTTTTATTACATAACACCGATTCATTTTAAAAAAACAAAACATCCTCAATAAAAATTTTATTACCACAAAAAATGTAAACAAAAAAAGTGAGGTTAGCATATTTTGGTTTTCGGGTTTGATTTCAGATTTTAACAAACTTGTTCCGGTGTTTTCGTCGTTTTCGCGTCAATTACTTCGTTTACATGATCGGATTGAAGTCGATTTCAATCCGAATATCGTGCATATATACTCAAATAGACTTCAAATTGACTTAAGTCAATCCGATCACAAAAATTTTTCTGATCGACTTGGAATATGCATGTGAACCCAGATCGACTTCAAAACGAATTGAAAATTTAAAATGTATGAAAAGAGGGGAAACATAACCTAAAAAGTAAAAATTTGTTTGGCAGCGTCTATGAAATTGACGTTGATTTGAAGTCGATTTCAAGTCAATCTTTCAATCCGGTAAAGATAAAAAACTCTGTTTGAACTTCAAGTCGATCTCAAGTCAATTCTGAAATCGCCATGTGAACGAAGTAATAGTGGATAGACGAATAGAAAGCACATGGATTTGAATTGATTTGATTTGGTTTTCGCGATGGTTTTCCCGGCATTCTGTTCCACACTTAAGGAAAAGATTTGTTTCACGTTCTTTTCGTCAGTTGAAAAGACAATCCTAATGTTTACTACCTTGATCAAAAACAAAACGGAATAACCACCGTGTGGCGCTCCCATCGTTCCGATTTGAGTTCTGTTTTTTTGTTAAATTGGTACATCTGTTATTGATATTCCCTCTAAATCTTAGCGTCATAGCTTGACATTTGCAAAAGTTACGTAGCCAAGAGTACATCTATCTCTGTGTGTGTTGGCGATTTTTTACAATTTTATGCAAAAAAGAGACCGTGTTGATGTCGTAAAAGACATGATTTGCGAGGCTGAATCCGATCCCACATTCATCAAAAGGATCATTACTGGAGACGAGACGTGGGTTTATGAATACGACACGCAATACAGACATCAGGCAAGTGAATGGCGTTCACCAAATGACCAAAAAACCACGTCATTTTCAGTCAAAAAAGAAGGCAATGCTCACGGTTTTCATGGATTACAACGGTGTAGTGCATCATGAATTTTTGCCAGAAGGCCAGACAGTAAACAAAGAGTATTAGTTGGGCGTTATGAGACATTTGCGTGAAGCAATTCGCCGAAAGAGACCAGAATTGTGGGCAGAAAACTCGTGGATTTTGCACCATGATAACGCACCGTCGCACAGTGCCATCATTATTCGTAATTTTTGGACGAAAAATGCAACAAATACCATCCAACAGCCACCGAATTCATCTGATTTGGCTCCCTGTGACTTCTTTCTGTTCAATCGAGTTAAAAAACCATTACGGGAAACGCGTTTCAGCAGCCGAGAGGAAGTAATGGAAAAATCGCCAAGACACACAGAGATAGATGTACTCTTGGCTACGTAACTTTTGCAAATGTCAAGCTATGATGCTAAGATTTAGAGGGAATATCAATAACAGATGTACCAATTTAACAAAAAAAACAGAACTTAAATCGGAAAGATGGGATCGCCACACGGTGGTTATTCCGTTTTGTTTTTGATCAAGATAGTATATCTGTTACCTAAAACCTAACTAACTAGCAATATTTAGGTAGCTAAAGTTTAGGTAAAAAATCAGTTTACAACGTGTTACCTAAATTTGAGAAATTATTTCTAAAAAAAACTAACCTGAACAAAATCTCAAGAACTATATTATTGAAATAAATTGAATAAATTTTAAATCTGAATATAACTAATTTATTTAAAAAAGTTCTAAACATAATATTTGGCAGATGCATGACAAATTCCATTCCACCAACACATTTGTAATAATTTTATCAGGAAAATCAAAGAATTAGAGCTAAGTTATATCATTACAAAAGCTGCGTTTTATTCATCGGGGTCACCGTCAAGGTCTGCTTCATAACATGTAAAAGCAACAACAACATAACCCAAATATGTATCGGGTTCAGCGCCTGAGACCCCGATGGATTGTATTTACCTAAGTTACCTAAAATTTATATTTTGTGACTTAAATGTTATAATCACTTTCATAAATTCGTGAAAGAAATGATTTTTTAATATCATTCAATAAAGATTTTTGAGAATTTGCTAGTATCTATTTGATTTACGCATAATTTATTTAAAAAATGATCGAAAAAGTTGAATTTTTTTTAAAGGAAAAAAATTTTTTTTTTTTTCGAGACCCGGATCGTTTTATTCAAAATAGGCGCTGACCCCGATGAATAAAACGCACCCAATGAAGAAAATTGTGGTATAAGTGAAAACTAACCATTTCCTCCGATTTTAGGCCTAAGTTATACAACGATAATTGTAATGAAGGAAATAATTTTAGAATGGAAAATTAACCTATTACAAAGATTATTTCTTTTAAAAAAAAGTAATGCAAAACATGGGAAATAGTTTAGTAAATAGATTTTAAATAAAAAATCTTAAGTATATTACCTAATTTGTTTTTTATAATTGTTTTTATAATTTTACTGACGAAACATGTTTTAATCGATCAACTATTTTGTGTATTGCGTTTCAATTTCATTTGATTCCACTGGAGAACTGCCAAGTTGATTCCTTCATTAGGAATTTTTCGTCGATATTCTAACCTCAAACTTCAGCGTCCCAATAAGAAAATAATAATATATAAAAAAAAATGGAGAAAATTTGTGACTCTTCGGTAAAAAAAGGAAAGGGAAGAAATAATCTAATTGGATTTGATGAAAAAAACCATTACACGACTTAGGCCTAAGTTAGGCCTAAGTTATACGACAATCATTGTAATGACGGAAATAATTTTAGAATGGAAAATTAACGTATTACAAAGGTTATTTCTTTAAAAAAAAATAATGCAAAACATGGGAAAAAGTTTAGTAAATAGATTTTAAATAAAAAATATTAGGATTATCACGTAATTTGTTTTTTATAATGATTTTTATAATTTGAATGACGGTAACATGTTTTAATCGATCAGCTGTTTTGTGGATTGCGTTTCTATTTAATTTCATTTCACTGGAGAACTGCCTTCATTAGGAATTTTTCGTCGACATTCTAGCCTCAAACTTTAGCGTCCCAATAAGAAAATAATAATATATAAAAAAAAATGGAGAAAATTTCTATCTCATCGGTAAAAAAGGAAAGGGAAGAAATAATCTAATTGGATTTGATGAAAAAAACCATTATACGACTTAGCTATGAACGAAAATCTGACTGAAAGTTTCTCTGACATTCGTAAAAGAGGTATAACCAACTTTCATTGAAAATCAAAGAAAAACGCTCGGTTTCCACTAGTTCCACAATTTCCTTCATTACAATGATCGTCGTATAACTTAGGCCTTAGCTATGAACGAAAGTCTGACTGTAAATTTCTCTGACATTCGTAAAAGAGGTATAACCACAATTTCCTTCATTACAATGATAGTCGTATAACTTAGGCCTGACAAGAAAGGCGGTTATACGAATGTCAGTGAAATTTAATACTAATTCTCAATTTTGAGGTTAAAAATGAACGAAAAAGGTTCAATGAAAACAACAAGTAGACAGCTCTTCATCAGAATGAATGGAAATTGAAACACTGTTAGAAAAACAGCTGATCGAGTAAAATATTTCGTATCATTGAGATTAAAAAAACAATTATAAAAAACAAAATACGCGATAAGATTTTTTATCTGAAATCTATTTATTAAACTATTTCCCATGTTTCGCATTATTTTATTTTTTAAGAAATAATCTTTGAAATATGTTAATTTTCCTTTGGAAAATTATTTCATTCATTCTAATCAAAATGTAAGTAATGATAAAGTATGGAACATCTTATCCTTACCGTGACGACGTTTCCAAATTTTGACTGTTCTTTATCAAACAAAGATGCAAACTAAAACTTTTTTGCAGTTGGTTCGGTATTGGTTTAAGCATAAACCTTCTTTCTGGTTTTTGGTTTGGTTTTGGTTTCTAAATATTTCAAAATTTGGTTTTGGTTTGGTTCTGGTTTAAAGACTGCATAATTTTTTGGTTTTGGTTTTGGTTCAGAACAAATGTGTCTTTTTTCTTAATTGTTGCGACAGAAATGAAGGAAGCCAATGCAGATTTGCTTGGCAAATTTTTTCAGCTGTTTTATTTGTTCGCTTCGTGTCAATTATGTCGTAGGATTCCGAGTGCTTTCTTTTAAGATGTCGCACTAAATTTTCTGGGTGATTATTTATCATAACAATACTGCATTCATTGCACTTACTGTTATTTGTTATTGAATCATAAACAAATTTTTCAAAAACCGGGTGTTTTTTATCTTTGTTGCTTGACATTTTCTTTTGGGTAATACTAAAAAAATTATTATTAAACTCATTTAGATATGATTTTTATATCTTTTAATTTTAAGTATATTCTTCCTTTGTGTTTGTTTCTGTTTTTATTTTAATTATGATTTCACTAAATGAAAAACTATGTCAAGTTTGATTACTCGTTAAAAACAAATTTGAACACTGTCAAACTGTTGAATGTTGATTAGCCATCGTTTTTACAAGAAAATGTAATAAACTTTTTCCGTTTTTTTAAAAGAAAAATGTAAATTATAGGACAAATTTTTTCTCCGAAGCATAAACCAATAGAAAAACTTTGGTTCATGGTTCGGTTCGAGTATTAATTTTAAAATGGTTTTGGTCCGACCGAATCATTTTAAAAGTGGTTTGGTTTTGGTTTTTGGTGCGGAAAATTTCGACGATTCAGTGGTTTTGTTTCGGTTCAAAGCGGTTCGAAGGAACCGGTTTGCATCTCTGTTATCAAATAATTTTCTCTCCACTGCTGGCATATATAGCTACATATTGCACGCATGGGTGAAATAGAAATATAATGTAAGCAAAGAAGCACGTGTTGAAATTTATATGGCAGTGCACATATACTAGAAGAAAGACAAGGTCAAGGACAAGTCATTCCCGTGTTTTTGCTTACTCTGGCTACGTCGCTAGCTTTCCATACTTTATCATTACTTACACTTTGATTCTAGTGATTCAGTGCTATAACTAAGGCCTTATGTATTTTGAGAGCACATGTCAATACTAGGGAAAATAACACAGGGTCTACATTAGCCAATATTTCTGTTGTACCAATTGGCTTACCAGAAATAAAATACTACCAGTTTTTTTTTACGTGGGCCAATACTGGTATGCCAATTCAGTATCCCGCATGCTGTTGAACCGAGAACAGAAAATAAAAACAGCCAAAAATTGGCTTTAAAGTGTCTAATGCAATTCTGTGGCAATATCTTCCCATGCCCTTTTTTTCAAATCAATTATTCTATAATTTTCTTCTTTTCTCGAAACATATGTATCAATTTGATAATTTCACTCCGCAAAAATTGATTTTCCGCCATTTTATTAAATGCAAATGTCAAAAATTGGTATACCAGCGCTGTCTACGAAAATGGTACATCAGAATTGTCATACCAGAAAAGTTGGTATACCAGCGTGGTCTACACTAGCTTTTTAGCAACCAATTTTGCTGGTATACCAGAATATTGGCTAATGTAGACCCTGTGTAATACCTATTAAAGCTAATGATTTCATAATTATGTTTTACATATTTCTCCTATATTTTCGAAGAAATCTACGCACACATACACATCCGCACCGCCAATCTTCCACACCATATATTTTGTTAATCATTTACGAAAACAAAAAAAAAAATATGAATGATATTTATTTTTTTTTAATATAAAAATCAAGGAAAAATACTTGTGTGTGATCTTTTGCTCAGTGTTTTTGACTGGTGGCGCGGTACGCGTTCTGTCAAAAACCGAAGTAAATTTAAAAAAAAAATTTAATTTTATTATTTACTTATTCGTGTTCTTTTTGACACACTAGCTCTTGTGCTGGTTTATTATCATTTTCCTCGACTGGAGTTCTGTTTTTTTCGGGGTTTGTGTACGTGTTCCCAAAAAGAACATCGAAAAACGAAGCGAAAATATATATATATATATAAAAATATTCCCAAATAAACCCTAGCCACTCCGAAATAAAATTCACTACCGCGCGCGCGACACACCTTTTCGGACGGTCAAGGGTGTGCGTGGTAAAAAAAAAATCTAATTACAATATTTTTTTTCCTTTAATCACGCGTTTAACAACAAGCAAAAAAAATTGTCTTTTTTCGCCATCCCATTTTTTTCGCCGATAATTTTTTTTTCTCACTCGCAATTTTTGCTATTTGTTATTGTTAATCGATTTTCCCCCCAAAAAAAAAACCCAATTATTTTCTTTTGCTATTTTTTGGCAAACAAAAAAAAAGTCCCCAGTTGCTTCATCTTTTAAAAAAATAAATAATTTTGTGATTAAATAAAAGTGTGTGGTTTTCTATGTTTTTCATCGTTTTTCTGCCCAAAAAATAAATAAAAAATAATTAAAACATTAAAAAGAAAAAAGCCAGAAGAAATTTCTTTTTTTTTTTTTGATGATTTTTGGATCTGGCAAAAAAAAACTTAATTTTAAAATTATAATTTCGAAAAAGTTGAAAATTAATTTACAATTAAATAAAAAATTTAGACATTTTGTCTTTTTTCTTTTCTTGGCGTGAGATAATTTTTCGTATTTTACACTTTTCTTAGAAATTTTACAACGCGTCCCAAATATTGTGTGCCGTTTCGGACAATCGACGCGTCCCATTTTTAATGAGCCACCGTCGTTTTTTGAATTCGCCTCAAATTTATTCGTTTTTCTTGTTTTTGACATTTCAAAAATTTAAATTATTTCGTTAGATTTCCATAAAAAATTATAACAAAAAAAAAAAAGAATTTATAAATATTTCTTTTTTAAACAAAAATGACAAAGAATATTATTTGAAATTCCCAATAATAAACTCAGCCAAAACGGGTAGTTCATAAAGTCCGGCAAATCATCATATTTGTATTTCTTTTTTTTATTTTTATTTTGAATTAAAACGAATGATTTTTTAAACCTTTTAAATATTAATAAGTAAATCAATCACCTCCTCACGTCCCTTCAGTGACAGTACGTACACTCATTATTTGCACATTTTTTGTTGCCACAAATCCAAAAATATTGGTGCTAAAAAGCAATTGATTAGTTAAAAATGTTTTTTATTTCGAATTTTTAAAGACAAAAAAAAAAGAAAAGTTCACACAAAGAAAATAAACAAAACAAAAAACTTATTTTTTTTTACAAAATAATATTTGAATATATATTTTTAAAAAAAAGAATGTTTAAAATAAACAATCCGGCGGTGGTACAACAACCGCCTGGCGGTGCATTACCTCAACAACAGCAGCAGCGTACACCGAAGCAGACTCCAATTACGGAAGATTATGAAATTTCGAGTACAGTTTTAGGACTCGGAATTAATGGGAAAGTTGTACAATGTATGAACCGAAGAAATGGACAAAAATATGCTTTAAAAGTATGTGAAAATATGATTTAAAAAAAAAAATGATTCAAAAAAACTCGTCTGCCATTTTCTTTTTTTTTTTCGAAAAACAAATTCGTTAATAAGTTAAGCCGGATTTTCGAATATTTTTCTTTTTGAAAACAAATTATGTTTCGATTAAAGTACGGTCCAGACGCTCAGTCTTTTTGCGCAGTTTTTCTGTGGGAAAGCCTGCGCAAATTTTGTGTCCACACGGTACCGTCTTTTCCATGTTTTTTACGCAGTTTTCTTTGGAACTACTTAAAGAGCCGTCCAAAGGCACAGTTTTTTACTTCGTTTTGCATGCGCAAATCAGATTTTCGCAGGCAAAACTGAGCGTCTGGACAAGTCACAGGTCGTTTGCACCAGCAAATGCGCGGCCTGTGCGAGTTCCGGTCGTGTCTGAAAAATAACTGGTACGTACAAGCAAAACGTAGCGTGTGGACGTAAACTCACTATTTTACTCATTTTTCATGCAATTGCGAAAGGTGAAAGCTTGGAAGGCACGAAATTGTCTTCAACAGACTTTTTAGACGCTCAGTCTTTTTGCACAGTCGTAGTTTGCGCAGTTTTTCTGTGGGAAAGCCTGCGCAAATTTTGTGTCCACACGATACCGTCTTTTCCATATTTTTACACCGTGTTCTTCGGAACTTCTTAATGTCAAGATATTGTGCTTAGAACTTTTAATAATGAATAGTTTAAGCCTAACTCCTCTAAAAAGTCTCTTGAAGACATTTTCGTGCATTTCGCCTTTCGCAATTGCATGTAAACTGTGTAAAAAAATGAGTTTTCGTCCACACGCTACGATTTGCATGCACGTACCACAGTTATTTTTCAGACACGATCTGAAATCGCACAAGCCGCACTTTTGCCTGCGCAAACGAACTGTGACTTGTCCAGACGCTCAGTTTTGCATGCGCAAATCTGATTTGCACAGGCAAAACTGAGTAAAAAACTGTGCGTTTGGACGCCTCTTTAGGCGGCTCTTAATGTTTAAATAAATAAAATGCTTTGTTTTACATACAAGCAGAAAAGAAAACGGAATTGTTAAAAGGATCAAATAAGAAAATGGCGTAAAATTTAAATTCAATTATTTTAAAAATGGTGGATTTTTTGAATTTTAATTAAAATAAATCGTAAAATAATGACGTATTCTTTTTGAATAATTGAAATTGAAAAAGAAAATATGAAAAACTTAAAAATTATAGGTTTTACTTGATAATACGAAAGCGAGACGTGAAGTTGATTTGCATTGGCGGGCGAGCGGTTGTCAATATATTGTACATATAATGGATGTTTACGAGAATACTTACAGTGGAAATAAATGCTTATTAGTTGTTATGGAATGGTAGAAGAATCTGTTAAAATATATTTCTATATATATATAAATACATTTTTTCATATTTTTTTAAGCATGGAAGGCGGCGAATTATTTCAACGTATACAAGATCGACAAGATGGCGCCTTTACAGAACGAGGTATGGGGAAAATAAACATGTTATATATATATATATATATGTATATATATATATTATATATATATATATACATATATATACCAGGCTAGTTAAAAATTTCGCGAAGAGAAAATGGGAAAAGCAAATGCTATGTATCAAAATAATCTCCTAAAAGTTCAATACATTTCGACCAAAGACTTTCCAACATATGTATTCGATCTCTGAAGAGAGAATCCGGAAGACTTGCACAATATGCGTTTAGGGCTGCAATCTGATGAAAAATATTTTCCATACATACATTTTTTCAAGTCAACGAAACAGGTAGAAGTTACTAGGAGTTTGGACATAAGCCATTAACAAAATCCTTTTTACATTCCAAAAAAAACTGATGCCGAAACCTTTTTGGTCGATCTGGGTCTCTTTGGCTGCTTTGGCGCTGAAGTACCGGGCCCACACCACTCTTTAAGCTCTTGTTTAGACTTAAGATCGTAGTGGTAGACCCAATTTTTATCCATAGATCCAAATGTTTATGAGAACGTCGCATTCAAATGTATTTTTGTTCTATTGTTAGCAAATGCGCTTCCCATTTTGCACAAAGCTTTTTAAAACCTAAAACTTCAGCTAAGATGTGAAGTACTAGAGTTTGCATTTCCCGGGATACGGGAAATTTTGAATTACATTTTCCGGGATTTTCCTAAAAATATAGGGAAGTATAAACGATAATATTAAAAATAATATTTTATTATAAAAGCATATAGTAACTTAAAATCAGCCTATAGCCGATTTTTTGACGCCCTATGGTAGAAATGGGACAGAAAAATTGTCAAAGCTAACATTATTTCAAGGTTTGTTCTACACAACTTTATTTTTTCTTTCTAAAATTTCTTCTAATTTGCAGGTAACCTAGACCTTATTAGCATAAGTCTAATCTGTAAATTTTATTCAAATCGATGTATTACTTTTAAAGTACATAAAAAAACTTTTTAAAGAGGGTTATTTTCTCCTACAATTTTTTTTCTCCACTATCCCTGGACTGATTTGATTGAAATTTATCACGGTGTCATCTATTTACGTGGTTAACCTATATAATTAATTTAAACAAAATTGATTCATAAATTTTCCAATTAAATCCGAAAAACCATAAACAAAAAAACGAGAAAACTTTCTGGTCACCCCGGTTCTTCCTTTATAACTTTGCTCCCACTGATGGATTTTGCTCAAATGTAATACCAAACCAAGTTAAGGAATAGGCAACTCACTGCAAATTTCACCAATCGGATAACGCGTTTTTAAGTTATCTTGTATACGAGCGGACGGACGGACGGACATGCATAAATCGATAGAACTGATATGAAAAATTATGTAAATTTCCCGCGAAAAACTATGAAGTACTGATTCATGTGAAACACCTATGGTGTCGCTATTCCATCCACAGTCATTCGTCGATATTCCTAAAACATATCCTGTATTTTTTGTATATTTTCTGTGATTCATACACTTTTCGAAGGACCTTCACGTAGGTCGTCTTCAATATTTGTACGACCACGTTGAAACTGAACAGTCCATTTACAAACCATTGACTATGAAGGAACAGATTTACCTAACACATTTACAATTTCAGTATGAATTTCCATTCCTTTTAAATCTTTCTTAACAAACGATTCAATAAATAGATATTTATGCCAACGTACAGCCAATGAGCTAGCCAAATCTCACTAAAATCGGGTAATATGTTTGTCAGTTGTCCTAACTGTAATTTATGAAGATTATATGGAAGGAAACTTCCAAAATTGTTTCATTTCATATGAAAAGTCGAAACTTTTGTTCGGTAGCTATCCGAAGTTATAATCGGATTGATTTTGGCCATAATAGTTCTTTCATTGAAAAAGTATCCTATACCAAATTCCATTGAAATCCGTCAATAAATAAAGTTACAATACCTTGTAATTTAAAAGCAGAAAAAGCCGAACATTTGTTCGTCAGCTACCCGAAGTTTTAGTCTGACCTAATCCAACTTCTGATAGAATGGTTTCGAGGTAATTTTCGATGACTTTTTCGTAAATTTCGGGCGGTATCTCGGCAGTAACTTGGCGGATGTTGTTTTTTAGGTTTCAAGTTTATTGGCGTAGACACGACTTTTAACGTAACCCCACAAAAAGAAATCTGACGGTGCGCCTATATCGTTCACAATTGACTGTTACAGTCTGCGCACCATGGGCATGTAATAGTGTCTCGTGTATCTCATGAGGATTTTTAACTCCCCATATGCGCCAATTTTTGGTTATTAACACACCCAGAGAGGTGGAAATGTGCCTCATCAAAGAAGAGGATTTTCTTTCATCTAATCAGCATCAACTTCATGCTGCTGTAACACCACGTTGAGCGATGGTTAAGGGATCCATTTCGTAAATGTGTTGTTGCAAATTGACATTTCACACTTGAAAAACAAGTGCTAATCGACAGCTGCTCAATTTACAGTGCTTCCAATATAGGAAACTCAAATTGGATCACCCTATAGTTATATCGCTGACTAAAACATGGGGCTCCGCGAACTTTTTAACCAGCCTAATATTTTTTTTTTTTTTGTAAAAGAAAATATTTTCCTATATAAATTATATCAATTTCCAGAAGCTGCTCAAATAATGCACGAAATCTGTGTTGCGGTACATTATTTACATAGATTAAATATTGCACATCGTGATTTAAAACCAGAAAATTTACTATATACAAGTCCAAATGTTAATGCAATATTGAAATTGACTGATTTTGGTTTTGCTAAAGAAACATTCTGTAAAGATACATTACAAACTCCATGTTATACACCATATTATGTGGCACCAGAAGTTTTAGGCCCAGAAAAATATGATAAAAGTTGTGATATTTGGTCATTAGGTGTTATTATGTATATATTATTATGTGGTTTTCCACCATTTTATAGTAATCATGGTTTAGCAATATCACCGGGTATGAAAAAGCGTATACGTACCGGACAATATGATTTTCCAAATCCCGAATGGAAAAATGTTAGTCAATCGGCAAAAGATTTAATTAAAGGTATGCTCAATGTTGATCCAGCGAAACGTTTAACGATTGAAGATGTTATGAAAAATAAATGGATTGCGGTAAGTTTTTTAATTTTTGGTTGTTTGTTTTAGATTAAAATATAGTTTTCTATAAATTTGAAATTTTTTTTTTTATTTTTTATATATATATATATATATAGCAATACACAATGGTTCCACAAACTCCTTTACATACTGGACGTGTATTACGAGAAGGTGAAGAAACATGGCCAGAAGTACAAGAAGAAATGACACGATCATTAGCGACAATGCGAGTTGATTATGATCAAGTAGGTTCTTTTAATATTTTGTCACTTAATTTGGAGCTGACAGCTAGGGATTTCTAAATTGGACCAAGATTTCTCGGATTACAGAGAGTTAGTTTCAGTTCTAAATTTCTTATTTTTACAATGACAATTCATTGAATTTAGCAACAGCCGAGAAAGAAACGGAGTAAAAATTTCGCTCCGGTTACGATTATTGATTTTGCAAATATTTCAGTTAGAGTCAGGCAAATGGTACACCTACGAGATGTTATGATGCTAGCGATGTAGTGATTATCACCGATATGTATATTCTAATGTGTTGTACCACACCTAAGTGATGGTGATGTGTTGATGTAGTTACTATCAACTGATTTTCGAGTGATCTATTTGCTTATGTAATTTCGAGAATCAGTTGATTTTTTTGAAGTATATACGGTTGTCAAAAAAAATTAAAGAAATGAGCGAATTTACGCTGAAATTAGTACCCAGTGTTGAAGAACAAAGGTGTTTATGGGATCCTCAATGCGAGGATTATTCCAAACGAGACAAATTTGAAAAGGCATGACAAGAAGTTCCGAAAGAAGTACTTTCGTTTTATAAATTTTCTCCTTTGTCGCATTTTCAACGCTAATAACAAAAAAAAATCTTCTTTCTCGTACATTTTGACAACTAATTTCGACAACTGAAATCAAACGATATTTTTGTTAAGTGTGGCATAAACAGTTGTTGTGATAATCACTTAATTATTTTTCAGGTGATTTTTTAAATCAGAAGATCACTAAATCACTACATCAGTCGTTTAGTGTGGCCACCTAACTTACAACTTTGCTAAAAGTTTCGGTTTAAGTTCCGGTTCGTAACATAAAATTCTTAAGCCTTATTTATGTTAACGAAACGGAGACGGGACGGCGACGGAACGTAAAAACCAAATACATTAAATTGTATGGCCGCTGATATGTAGACGGAACGTTCGTTAAATTTGATTCAATTCATTTTGAGTCCGTTTCGTGTTTTGACATTTGTATTTATCGTAATGATTGTGCTATTATTTTCATATTGTGAATGAATTTTAAATAAACGTCAAAAAAATAAAATAAATTTTTTGTATATGGAATAACAAAATTTTATTTCATTAAAAGTATATTTAAACAATTGTCACCAATTTTTATCTCTTGTTACAAAATTAGGAAATGAAAATAATAGTCCATTAGACCTTTTATTATTTTTCCAATTTTATTTAAAATCAAACAACAAATTTATTGAAAATGAATCCGTCAAATGTCAAAAAGTGAAGCGACACTTTTGTCAATATAACTGCATCGGATTCCGTTTCCGTCTCCGTTTCGTTAACATAAAGTCATAAAACACACAAAAATAGACAAGGCGAAAATGGTCTATGTCGTTGCTAAATAAACTATTTCTTTTCTATCTTAAATAAAATGGCTTTTTTTGTTTTTTATTTTTCATTTTTTTTTTTCATTTTTACAGATGCATATTAAAACATTGGATAATTCAAATAATGCACTTTTAAATAAACGACGAAAACGTGTTGAAGAAGAGAAACACCAAGATACTACAATAACACCACAAAAAAATATTTAAATTTTATTATATAAGTTTTGCTGTTGTCGCTGCTGCTGTTGTTTTTCAAAATCAAACAGCAAATAATTTTAAATATATTATATTATATTATATTATATTATTTTGTAATATATAATTAACGCACACACCCAACACGACGCAAATAATTAATCACAAAGAAAAGAAAACAAGAAACAAACAAATATGTTAGATAAAGTTCTTTTTATTCTCGCTAAAAGGAAGTTAAAAGTTTAAAAAAAATAAACAAATAGAAACAAAAATATATTAGAATTGTGCTAGCGCGCGGTAAATTTTTTAGATGTTTTTTTTCGAAAAAAAATATTTTGGAAGAAATTAAAAACAAATTGTTATACAAAAAAAAAAAATAGAAAAATATTTTAGAACAAAAATGATTATGTTAGAAACATAAACATAAAAAAGGTCTTTTTTCAAAAGAATGGAAAGAAGAAAAAAAAACAGCCTAAAATGTTTGTCAATTTTTATTAATTATGTAAACGAAAAAAAACACCCACAAAAAAGATCTTGACGGAATCCTCTCATCAAAAACACTCGGGGAAAAATACGCGATATTTATGAATTTTTGTAAGAAAGAAATCATGTGTGCTGTGCACAGACGGTAGAAGTGAAATCTTCGGAAAACTAAACAGCGAGAGAATGAGACGAATGCAGTATAAGGGGTGGGATAGTTATAGGGTTTATTTATTAAAATATTGGTGCCATGTTTAAAAGTTATTTTACATTTTATTATTCACACTCTTTGTTTTCAATTTCAATAAATGACACGAGTGGCTTATGATAACTAAAGTGTAAAATGAAGGCTTTGGTTTCCATTTGATCAATATACTACCTTGATCAAAAACAAAACGAAATAACCACCGTGTGGCGCTCCCATCGTTCCGATTTGAGTTCTGTTTTTTTGTTAAATTGGTACATCTGTTATTGATATTCCCTCTAAATCTTAGCGTTATAGCTTGACATTTGCAAAAGTTACGTAGCCAAGAGTACATCTATCTCAACAGAACTCAAATCGGAACGATGGGAGCGCCACACGGTGGTTATTCCGTTTTGTTTTTGATCAAGGTAGTATATCTTTGAAATACAGCGTCAATTACTGTTTTCGATCTTGTTGTCGATTCATTTTTAATTATTTCATTTTAATTTAATTTGGTGATGAGGAACTCAACCAAAGGGAGCGCTGTATCCAATGCAAAGCTAACATTAAAATCCCCACTTAAAATCATCGGAATTTTATCGTAATCTTTTTTAAGAATCCGCGATATTTTTGGTGTGTACTTTAGCAAATTATCGTGGATGAATTCAATAATTGTATTTATTGATTGGGAGAAATGTAAAATGCCACAATTATAACTGATTTATAATGGTCCAATCTGCTTTCACAAGCAGATATTTCTCCCAACAGGCAATGAACAGACAATGATCGTAGTTGTTGTGCATTGAGATCTATTTGTGGAGTAACAACACGGGCTCCGTCATTTATATTATTATGGTATATTGCAACTCCGCCTGCCCTCGTATATTTTCTTTTATATTGATCAATAATGTCAAAATTTGGAATATCTACAATAATTTTATTATTCATCCACGTCTCGGTAAGAATTAGAAAATTCGACGACCATGCTATTCTGTTTAATTGAAGATCCTGTACATGAGCTCGTAAACTTTTTGTGGCATTAGTTTTCGGCATAATTGGAAAATGTTTTATTAAAATGATAAAATATTCACAAAACGATACACGTGAACAATACACGACGCTATGAATGCTTTTGTTTGTATTTGATCAATATATATTTACGAACCAGCGCACAAAGAGGAGACGAAGATACTAGGAAACACTTTATATCTGTATTCTATGTATCCGGCGCTCAGGAATCATAATATTAGCAAGGCAAAATTTCAGGAAAAATTATTTTTTCTGAAATAAGGTGCATACTTATCTGCAAAATTTTTTTTACACACAATTTTTGTTGCTATTCATTCTGCCCACCTGGTACTTTAGTTTGGTAGCGTTTCATCGAGTTTCAAATCACTTCCAACGCGGCTAAAGAAGTTTTCACTTCAAAAAACTATTAAAGTTAATTAAAGAAGGTTCTCTACTCTAAATCGGCAAATATTTTTCCGACGGAATTTTTAATTTGTATTCCAAACAGACTCCAACGGAATTCGTCCAAATGTTATTAAGAAAAAATTTTCGACAGTTTGAAAATCGAAATTCTGTAGGAATGTAGAATAGAAATTTTAACTCCACAGGAAAATTCCTATTCCGACGGATTTTGAAATAAATATGATAAAGAAATTTTTCTATTCAAATTTTATCGGCAAATATAGAACTTTTACAAAGGATCATAGAATCGTCTCAGAACCATTGAACACCGCAAAAACTAAAGAAATATGTTAAAATTTTAATTAATAGAGTCTTTATATTTGCCACTTTTATTATTTAAAAGTATTTAAAAGTATTTAAAGGTAGACCGTTAAAAATATTTTATATAATATCTGCTTCTTAGTTACTTGAACAAATCCGTATTGTTTCAAAAAGGAAAACAATTTAATAGATGAAACTGGAATGGAATTTTTATTTAAAAGTATAGTCAACGCAAAAAGTTAATCTGGACTGGCATTCTGTACAGCGACATGCGATTGTCGCTTGTGACCAATTTGAAAATGATCACCGTATATTTCGGCATTACATAGTGCGATTACTTTCGTAATCGCCTCAACTTAATTTTTTCGTCCACTGTAGCTGTCAGTTTCGAAAATAATCTGTTCAGACTAAAAATATTTTTTTCGTAAAAAAAAAAAATATTGTGTTGTATGGAAATGTATTTATTAATACTTTCTTTTTAATAAAAAATAAAAGTGTTATGATAATAGATGCATCCAAAATCTTCAATTTTTCCTGCCTATTCAAAGAACATTAACACATGAAATATTATTCAAAAGAAAACTTTTTAATGTTTTAAATTTTATTATTAAATTAATTTACTTACATTTTAAAAAAAGAAATAAAAATAATATGAAGTAAAAATTTGCCAAAAACATAGACATAAAATTATATGAAAGCGACAGGGTTGGAGCTGTCGCCTCAAATTCATCAATAAAAATTGCCTAAAGAATGCCGAAAGGCGACAAGCAACAATCGCTTGTCGCCGTACAGAATGCCTACCCAGCTTTTAACGGAGCTGAAGAAACGAAAATAACCTAAAAAATCAGTTTGTTCTGATGTGACAATTGTTTATTTGTTTTGTTTTCCGAAAATTAATTTTGGAAAAAATATGATTGATTTTGATGAACAAGTATTGAATAAGTTCGGTAAAATGTGATTTTATATAACACACACAACCTCAATGTTCCTCGATAAATTTATTTATTGTTCCAGTTTATATAACATTTGGATTTAATAGTTTCTTGTTTTTCAAAATTTTCAAGCAAATTGCTGGGAATATCATGAACGACATTATTATTAATATTAAATTTTTTTAATAAGTCTAGATCAGATGGAGTTCTCCATGGTTTTGGCGCAATTTTAAGATATTCTAACATTTGTAGTACTCATACAACATGAAGAATAACAAGCAGAATACCCGACCCTGTTTGGGCTGAAAATGAATTTTAATCATAAAAAAAAGAATTTCTTTGATTGTTGTTCTCATTAAAATCTTAAGAAAAATGTATAGATAGTGAGCGTGGCATGAGTCTAATCCCTTGACCATATGAATTCACTTACCAAGTTTTACTTTTTTACGATTAATATGACGGAAATTATCGCGTTTTTCATTAATTGTGGTCGTGGCGAATTTGATCTAGCCTATAACTAGCGCGTTTGATACATATTTCAGAAGACCATTCAGAACACAAGTATGATATAGATATTTTATATAAAGAAATGTGACTTAACGCATCTATTGTGAGTTATCAAAATGGAAACTGCATTGTGTTGTGCTGCTCTACGTTACGCTACTTTGTATTGTGAATTCAGGGTTACATATTTTTGATAGTTTTAAATTTGAAAGCGTAGAGAGTTATGTCAGATTTAATAATATTGCAAAATGAAATTCTCATCATAAGCAACAAAAAAAAAACGTAAAAACGGGAAAAATTAGTATTTAAAGTTAAACATCAAATGTCATTTTTACAACTATCAAAAAAAAATTTTCCTTAAAATTTTCCAATAAAAAAAATCTGAACAAGCCTATGAGAAGCTTTATTGTGACTATATTTAAAAGCAGACATCCGATATTATCCGTTAATCTCTTAAAGATTACTAAAACTCCATTTGTAAATTCGGTTTTCATTGTAAAAAAAGAAGCATGTTCCGTTTGACGGTTATTATCCCTAATATTCCAACACTTGCAAAAACCTGGCCGTAGGCTGTTGTCATATATCTATCTATTATTCTCACTGAAAATAAACGATCTGGCAATGTGTGGCACATATTTCAACAAAAGAGATGCCAAAAAATGGCCTAAAATATCGACACAAGCTTTCTTGAGATGTTGCACTACAAAAATGAGATGGGGTCCCCTTTAAATGAAATTATATAAAAAGAAACGAACAATTCCGTACTTTAATAATCTTTTTATAGAAAACTAGGGGCTCCGCCCCTGCTCGCTTCGCTCGCCAACCCCGGGTCCCGGAGTGGACTTTGAGTAGATTTTAATTTTTAGTTTTCCTGTAATGTAATGGTAAAAAATGAAGCATAATAGAGTAAGAAGCAAAAAAAAACATGTAACTGCTTTTGTGATTTATTTCACGGCTTCTTCAAATACAATGTTTTTTATGACCTTTTGTTCTAGCTTGCACTCTATTTTTATATCTCCTCTGCTTCTACATCGTGATAGAGCGACATACAGTTGACCATATATATGATAATAGATAGATTATTTATTTAGTTCGGATTTGATATTAACGAAGTTGAATTGGTCGAAGCATTTATCTCGGTGGCGCGGCTGGTAAGCGCAGAATTTAGTAAAACTACTGTGCGTAAGTTGTGTGAGTTCAAGCCCCGCCGATGGCGCGTATTTTTTTCATGTAATATGACTCGACAATATGGGTTTTTTTGAAAATTTGTTTTCTAAACGATTTTCAACTTTTTAAAATCACTTTTACATTACAAAAAACAATTAAAAATACACAAAATTGTTTGAGTCAAATGGTTATTCTTGTTTATGTACATTGTAATCAGGAATGGAATTTTGTATTTCGATCCAACTGAATTTTCGATTCGATTTAATATTCGATCTGAATTCTTTTTGGCATCCTGTAAAATTATCGTATCGTAAATTAGTGTTGCCTTTGAGAATTCCACGCAAATGGTATAAATTTTCAAATTGGCCAATGAAATGTAATGAAATTTTGACAGCTGGTAGTTTTTTTTTTGAAAACAATAATTTAAAATGTTTGTGTTTTAGATTTGTTTTGAGTTTTGAATTATTTTTAAATTAATATTTAATAATTAATATTAAAATTGTTGGTCTCAGTGAAACAAAATATCTTTAAGTGTCTTCGGTCCTAAATTTGGCGTCGTTTTTTTTATTTTGTTATACTTATAATTTTCACTTCGCTCTTAGGGTCATCTTATTTGGTTGTAATTTCATGAAAATCTTGATAATTTTTTTAAATTCAATACTTTCAAGTTAACTTTTGCAAGCTTGGGATTTTTTTGCATGAACTCAATTTGCATGAACTCAAGTGAAAAAAAAAATTTTTAAAAAAATATTTTATTTTTTTTTTTTTTTTGTGAAAACTACAATAATTTAGTAAAAATTTAAGGAAATAATTGTCAAATTTCTTGTACTTGGGTTTTTTTCATTAAAGAAATTAAAAATATGACAATAAACATAAAAAAAACATGTTTTCGACAACTCAACACTGATCGAATGAATTTTATACGATCACAGTATAAAATATTTTCGATCCAATTTTAGCCGATACCAAATTGGTTGGTCGAAGTCGTATATACGATCCAATTGGGTCAAATCGAAATACAAAATTCCATTCCAGTTCTACGGATTTGACATGCATAAGTAAGCATTCGATCAGGTTTTTTTGTCTTTTCTTATTCTCTGCTCTGCCATTGTAATTCCGCCTTTAGATTTGACAATAACCAGCTGTTAAACGGCTGTCGACGGGCGCCATCAACAGCTTAAAAATGACAGAATCATCTAAAATTTGTCATTTTTAAGCGACAAATTCTTTACGAAATTTATATAAGTTTGACAATTGTCACTTAACACTGCAGAATTCCAATGCAGGCGTTTATTATTATTATTTTTTTTCTTTGTTATTATAAAGCACGTTATTCGTTTTTTGTTTTCTAAGAAGAAAAAAAAACAAAAAGAAAGTAATTTAATTATTTAATAATTTAGGTTCGTACTTATTTTGTTGTTCAGAAATAAAAGTTCTATAATTTAGTTGTTTTTTTTAAAATGTTTTTATTGTTTTTATTTTGAAAAACAAAAAAAAGAAAATGTTTACTTAACAAAAACAAAAAGACAAATATAAGTTATTTTCTTTTCTTTTAGCGGATCTCGTGTAATTTCCCAGACCCAACAACAACTATCAACATTTGTCATTTAGTTATCAATTGTTTTTTTAAAATATTTTCTTATTTTTATGATATTAGTAGTGACTTAATGCATGCTCGCTGCGCTACGCTCCGCTCACTACCCTCTTAATGATGTATACTGATTGGTTCCAAATATATCACAATGACTTTGTTGTTGGGTCCGGGATATTACACCAGACCGTTTTAGCAAATATGTATATTTACAATAATAAAAAAAAATTAAAACAAAAAAAAATGGTTGATGGTTAAGCAAAAAAACAGAAATAAATATAATTATATTAATTAATTTTGAATCTTTTTAGTATTTAGAAATCAGAAAAAAAAAATTAAATTAGCCAAAAAAATGAGAAGAGAAATATTTAAATACATTTTGCGTCAATTCAAAAAGAAATTATTCGCCGCATTTCTATGTGCCTTTTTTCTTTGCTGAAAATGTACATGCTTTTTTAATTCTCAATTCCTTAAGGCTCAAATATAAACTGACAGAAATATACTAATATACATGAATCCTATTCCAAGATTATATTATGCATACGCGTGCATTCGTTAAGTTCGATTTCCGTTTCGTTATGTCTAAGCAATACAAATCAGTTAGTACAAATTTTGACAGTTCAATTGGAAATATTTTTCTGATGAAACGTGACTGGACGATTTGGTTTTTTTTTTTTGAAAAATTGTTTTCTAAACGATTTTCAATTTTTTAAAATCACTTACATTACAAAAAACAATTAAAATAAAATTTTTTGACGCAAATGGTTATTCTTGCTTATGCACATTATAATCAGTTCTACGGATTTGACATGCATAAGTAAGCATTCGATCAGTTTTTTTGTCTTTTCCTATGCCATGCAGAGCACATTATATTTGAGCTTTTATTGTCAATATCCAGAGTTGTGTTTGTTGTTGATATTTGTGACGGTTTTAATTCATCTGCACTTAAATGATCAATAATTCCTGAACTGTAAGCATCACCTAAAATATTAACAACAGTACGAATTCGATCTCTACAAATGGGGGGAAAAAGAGAAGAACAAAGAAAATATACTTTAAAATAGCAATTTTGGGGGAAATTTTACGGAATATAAGGTACTAGTTATATGAGCTTAAGACGCTTGAAGAAAAACACTTACTAAGGCAAATGAACGTAATATGTACTTTAAAGATAAAAAAAATAATACAAAACACACACGGAAATAACTTAAGTAATAAATAGTGTTAAACCGTTCACCGACGGATGAGTACTTTGACAAAGTTTAGTTTAATAAACAAAAGAAAATGCACTGCAGTGGAACCCGTGGACGTGTTAATCTGCGTTTCCACCAAACGTGCAAAATGTTTTTCCTCGCGTGGGTTTTCTCTTTTATCCCACGCGATCACGCGCATTTGATGGAAACGTAGCTTTCAAGATAAATCTTATATACTTTCATTTATTCGTTTTTTATGTTGTCTAATGAGAAAACTGTATATCAATTACACAACCAGTTTGTTCTTGTCCGAAGAAAATGTTCTCGATCATTTAATAATCTACTCTCTTTAAACCAAACTTGGCTAGATTGCCATATTGAAAACCCATCTAGATGAAGCAACTTAAATGATAGCCATTAAAAAATCCAGTCAATATCTAGATAGAAATTTTTGACAACTAATTAGATGATCTAGTGTCAGTAGCAGGTAGCTAACTTCTAATGGAAATAACCAGATATTGGCTTTTAATCTAGGAATATAGTATAGTCAATGACAGGTTGATTCTCATGTTGGAGCAATTGTTTTTCATACTAATTATCATCAGGTCAGATGTCCTAGCGGTAGTAGCTAGGTGTTAGGAAAATGTTATAATCACTTTCCTTTTTATCTCATATATGAAAATAGACTTTAATTTTCACAGAAAATCATCTTCAAGCGATGAGGCATACATATTTCACATTAAAAATAAAACCTGTTAAAATGTTTTCATTTGGGCGGAAGAAATTCCTTTTATCGATACACAAATTATTAGTTTATAAACGATGTTAATAGCTCGAAGTTTACATGAAAACTAAATGGAAATGTGGCAAGGCATTTAGTCGTAATCTTATGAGCATTTCCATTTCCAGTTTATCCCACTAGAAACTAGGGCCAATCTTATAGTGGAGGCAGACATAGGGTATTCATACCTTAGTATCGATACTACAGTATATAGCCTTGTACCATGGTATAAAAAGGGGTTGGCACACACCAAACATAGTATTTGTCTGACATTTGAAATTCTGCCATTTCAGCGAGAATATGGCAATTTCTTTTCGCTCCTCTTAAATCCTCTATATGATTACTACAAATATCTATAAATTTTGAGGTTTCCACCGAAAAAATTTTGCGTTTTTTCTTTAAAATAAAATTTTCAAAAAAAAAAGTGTAAACATGTGTCAATTGCTCAGCTTTCCTACAAAATTCCATTCGCTATTTTCCGCTTCAATAAAAAGGCGCAACAATCACTAAAGAATAGATTACAGTGGCCGAAAAAATTAAGTAAAAAAGGGAATACCACGTACTTTTTCGAATTTAAATACCAGATTTATGCTACGTAGTTGAAATGGTATTCGGCTAGTATTCGACGGCACGCATATGGTATACGACATGGTATCCTTAAACTATAGTATGAATACCCTATGTGTGCCTCTAGTATTATGCTTATTGCCGTACTAGATTTTTAGTTTCGCATTCAATAGATTGTTAGTCCTGACAATGACGTTATGAATCAAGCTTCAATAATTCAACTAAAGAATCCTTTCGCTACAACTAAAGACTATTGATTCCCATCTAGCATTATTAATTGTTGGCATGTTTCTGCCACTAGTTGCAATATGTTAATGAATAACAGAAACGTCCAAATTTGTACTAGAATATTCCAACATTTTTCACTTTCTATCTAGCTTTACTAGCTTTAATAGATCAAACATTACTAGAATCGTACGTAACTAACTAGAATCAAACTTCGGAATCTAGTCAAATTTTGGTTTAATAGAGTATAATCGTAAAGTCAGGCAAATACCTCCCGCCTCATTTGTTTCACAATTTCTTCAAGGCACCTGAAGATGTTATAACTAGACACAATAATATTCTAAACAAATTTATATACAATAACCAATCAACGGCAATTATTAATGATACATCCTCTTCTGGTAAACCGACAGTATTTAATACCATCACCATTGTAACAAGTCCAGCTTGTGGTATTCCGGCTGCACCAATGCTAGCAGCTGTTGTAGTTATACTTAATATAGTAATATATACATAAAATATAATATAATATATATATATTTTTATATGAAATATGTGTATTACCTAATTGCAAGAATTTTTCCAAAACTTAATTCAGCATTACGAACTTGTGCTATAAAAATGGCGGCGACTGCTTCATATAATGCTGTACCATCCATATTGACTGCTGCACCGATTGATAACAGAAATCTTGCAATACGACCATCAACATTATTATTTTCTATTAAACATTTTATTGCTATTGGTAATGTTGCAGAACTATAAATGTATCAAAAAAAAATTTTGAAAAAAATCACGAATTAAATAAGAAAAATGACATTAATAGAAGCTTTCAATTTGCAGTGTTCAAGTACATAAAGATAAGATATAAATAACTGCTTCTAGCTTACTTGAACAAATTTTTAAAAGTAGTTACGTTCAATTTTTCCGCTAGATAAATTTTTTTATTTGATTTTGCCCATAATAAGCTAAGGAAACGAAAGATGAACTTTAATTTGAACTTTGATTTGTTTGATTCATGTAAAGGCGCGTCCAAACTAAGCAAGCGAACAAGAACAAAACATGTTCTTCTGCTTAGTAGTTAATGTGGATGACTTAGGGCCGATTTTACCGTGGTGGCTTAAGCCCAGCTTAAGCCTTAGCAAGATTCTAGGCTTAAGCTCAGTTTTTTTATTTTTACATTTCACAGTGTAGGCTTAAATGATTTTGACAAGTGGCGCTATTGTGAATATTTCTTCGTAACTTGCAATCGTGAATGATTTGTTATACATTTTAAATGTCAAGATTTTGTTGGCGGTAAAAATTTCAAATTTAAATTAAATAAATTGTCATTAAATTAAAATAATAAATTAAAAATTTCAAATCAATAAAATGGAAGGAAGAAATAAAAGGAGTGCGAATTTCTCGACTGAAGAAATAACACTTCTTTTACATTTAGTTAAACAAAAAAAAATATAATAGAATGTAAGAGAACAGATAGGACAACAATTTTTTTTCCTCGTCAGATGACATTTTTATAAAAAATAATTTATGTCTATTACGATTATTTTATTTTTTTATTATACAATTCAAGTGAACTCAGCAAATTTTTTCGGCAAATGAAAACAAAATTTTTTCGACTTGACTTTTATGCATTAGCTGTCAAATTGAAAAAATTGAGCTTAAGCTCTCAATATTGCTAGTTTAAGCTTTACTTAAGCTCTGAATAATCCGCACTGTGAAATGCACCTTGTAGCTTAAGTATTGCTTAAGCAACAAACTAGGCTTAAGTCACCACTGTGAAATTGGCCCTTAGTTAGTGCGAGCATGTATGTTTTTTCTCCCTCTCGCTAACTGATAATCCGTTGCGAACGAAGTATAAGTAATTATAAAGTATCCCAACTTTCTATCTCTGCCGTGACGACGTTTTCCGATTTCAACTGTATTTTTTAAAAAAAATTTCTTTACACTGCTACCATAGATAGAGCTACATATTGCACGTATGATTGACAGAGAAATATGATTTAATTTTATAATATCAAATTGTTAACAAACAAATTCATGCTGAAATTTATATACCAATTCGTGCATACTAGAAAAACAGTAAGAGTGATGGAAATTTCATAAGAGTGAATGACGTCATGGCATATGTGGAAGTTTTTCTCTCTCTGCGTGATACATTTGGTCTTTAAAAATGGTCTTTGCTCTTTTGCACTTATTGCAACGTGAATTTCATATATTTTTTTTACAACTTTGTTTTGATTGGTGTAATTGTTTATACGTTCGCTTTGGGTGCTTTATAATTACTTATATAGTACTTAGTTTGCGAATGGGAACATCTACAAATTCGCGCGATCGCCAACTCTTGCTCGATTTGTTTGGAGACGCCTTAAAATACAAAAAATCAGCTATATAACATTTCGATTTTGCATTAACTTTTCCATTTTGTTTTTATATTAAACGTCAAACTAGAAATTTTCAAATACACCAATACCTCGCTTTGCGTCGTTCCGTTTTGCGTTTTTTCGAAGTTGCGTCGCTGCTTAATTAGTACTAATTTTCACTGTGCGTCGTTAGGTTTTCGAGGTTGCGTTGTTTTGGATTCGAGTCTTTAATTTTTGTCTTGTTTTCTAACAGATGGATTTAAAGCTAGCAAGGATAGACTGACTCTTCTTTTTGGGGGTAATGCAAATGGTGATTTTAAATTTAAACCATTTCTCATTTATCACTCAGAAAATCTAAGAGCTATGAAAAGTTATTCAAAGAATCTGCTTCCTGTCCACTGGCGAGCAAACAAAAAATCATGGATGACAACATCATTATTTCAAAACTGGATTTTAACTTGTGCTATTCCAGAAATTAAAGCTTATTGCAACAAGGAAAACTTAAACTTCAAGTCTTTGGTCCTAGTAGATAATGCTCCTACCCACCCAGTTTATGTTGATGAGTTGTCAGAAAACGTGAAATTTGTATTTTTGCCGCCTAATACGACACCGGTTATTCAGCCGATGGATCAGGGAGTAATATCGACTTTTAAAAGTTATTACCTTCGACGAACATTTAAACTTCTTTTAAGTGAGACTGATGGACAAGATAAGACTACCATGCTAGAGTTTTGGAAAAAGTTCAACATTATGAAAGCCATAGAAATTATTTCTGATTCGTGGGAGGAGGTTAAACCATCTTGCATGAATGGTGTTTGGCGCAAAATATGGCCTGAATGTGTTCACCGAATATGCGCTGCAGAAAATGACGGTACACCAGCTGTTCGTCATGAAATTTCTAATTTAGCTAGAGAGTCTAATTTTGAAGGTATGGAGGAGACTGACATAAATGAATTGCTAACCTCGCACAACCAAGAATTCTCTAATGAAGAAATATTGCAACTGGAATTGCAATTTGCTAATGAAGAAGGTGACAGTGACCGTTCAATAGAAATCTCCGAAAAACAAAATTTAACCTCAAAACAAATTTCCAAAGCCATGTGTTTGATTGACGAAGCTATGGAGATTTTTTTAAAAAACGATCCTGACAGCGGAAGGAGTTTTAAAGTGTCCCAGGCGGTAGCTACGAATATCAATTGCTACAAAGAAATTTATTTTAGGTTGAAAAAAAAGCTGTTCAGCAAA
The DNA here is from genome assembly GCA_963422695.1 of Xylophagus ater. Classification (NCBI taxonomy): domain Eukaryota; kingdom Metazoa; phylum Arthropoda; class Insecta; order Diptera; family Xylophagidae; genus Xylophagus; species Xylophagus ater. Next base: position 58,995,670 of record OY730480.1, read on the forward strand.
CATTGGACCAATTTTTTGTGAAAGAAAGCCGACTTACGACAACACCCATTATGGATTCATCAGAATGTGATTAATTTTAATTTTGTTTTTCATAAATTAATTGAATAGTTTATTTTGTTTTAATTGAATACGTTTTTTTGTTTTTTATATGTATATAATAAAATTTTATATTATTTTTGTTTTTTTAATGTTTACTTTGTTCAATTTTCTTTTTAAAAAGTAGTATTTTCGTCACCCTGGAACCTATCTTCGATCTTTACATGGTTTGCTATAGAAAATCTTAATTCATTTTGCGTCGTTTCAATTTGCGTCGTGTTTTTTTGGAACGTAACCCCGACGCAAAGTGAGGTATTGGTGTACACAATTATAATTTCTAGGTTATGTTTAACGTTCGTACTCAATTTGATGATTCTTATAGTATATCTTTAGTATTTAATAGGGCATGGTTCGAATAAGCAATTACTTGAGCAAACAGAACATGTTCTATTTTTTCACTGTTTAAACAGAAATGAAATAATTCTTTCTTTTAAGAGAAACACAGCAAAAAAAATTTGAAAAAAATAAATTAGACGCGATATTCCCAATACCTTTAATGAAAACGACAGAAACAAAAAATTCCGCACGAAATAAGGAAAGAAAATTACAATTTTTCATTAGAAAGAATGAAATAACTACAAATGAAATATATTCTATTTTCCTATAAGATAACTGTACCAAGCGAGAGCATTAATAGTCTTATGGATTTTGGACTACAGAGAGAATGAAACAAAGAAAGCAATCGAAATTTTTTTAAAACTCTATTTTTGTAAACAAAAACCACGCGTCAAAACGAGTAGAAGAGATTTTTCGTTATGCATATTAGAAATATTTTAAGTGTTAGTTCCTTGTATGAATAGTGAATCTTATTTTTTATATAAGGGTTAGAATTGTTTATTAAAGCTAGATTTACTTCTATCTTTGTTGTACTAACATAATGTAAACTGAAAAAAATGATAGGTAGATAAAGAGAATCATATGTATTTTTAAGAGAAAATTGTTTGTTTTATTTTTATTTCTTTTCCTTCCATATAATAGTGCACTACACAGCACTAGAAATTGCTGGAAATATTTTGATTTATTTATTAAATCAAAAATATTCCAGAAAGCTCCAGAATTAAATTGTTCACACGACCGAGACAATACAATAGCAATGACTAATGTCATAAAAAAAGCACATACAATACACTTCTCAATAATAATAGCAATGACTCATGCCATAAAAATAGCACATACAAAAGATCTATTCCAGAAAGCTCCAAAATAAATAATAAATCATTGCTTTGTGTATTGAATAAGAAATTTTCTAGAGATCTTCTTTGTGTAAACGTTGCCACCTAGTTTTTAGAAAGCCAAACGAGAATATTCGAGAATATTCCGAGACACATCAATTTTATATAAAAGGAGACCTAGAGTCGAGGCTAGAATCAATTCAGATCAGAACTTCAAACTGTGAACTTGAAACATTCGGAGTAAAACTAAAGCTTTGATCTTAAAAGTAATTAAAATAGTGAAGCTCTAAAACTGTGATAAATAATTGTAATAATTAAATTATTGAAAGACAAATATTTTTCAGACTAATTGTTAAGCAGAAATAAGTACAAATAAAGTTTATACACTAAATTCACATAAATAAAAAGTGTTATCATTCTAATAACATCGAACCGAAAGAATAACACGTCACATTGGTGTCAGAAGTGGGATTATTTATTGTGAATCAGTGCAGGAAAGACAATTGTGCTAAATTTTCTGCAAGAAAATTCGAAATTAAACTAGAAACTTCTGTGGGAAAAATTTCGAAGAAATTCGTTATTAAGAAAATTGAGGGTATAATAATTTCACGGTGTGAGAAATTTCAGGGGCGTACAAGAAATTTTGTATGAGTTGTATAAAAATTTCGATTGTACGAAATTTGAGGTTATACGTCGTGTATCGTGTGAAAATTTCGATTGTACGAGAAATTTCGTAGAAATTAAGATTATACTGGGAAATTTCGTGGTATTTAGATACTGTGCGAGAAGTTTCTATAGAACATAAGAATTTCGTGAACAATTAAAAATATTTGAACAATGGAAAGTAAATTATTAGACAATTTGAGTGCATCAGAACTATCCACAGTTCTGAGTGTGTGGAATTTACCTTCCAAGGGAACTAAAACAGAAAAGAAGAAAAGAGTAATCGTTGAATGTGCAACAAGAGAACTAGACAGTAGCACATTCGACTTTAGTGAAATTCTGAAAGAGGGAAACGAAAAAGAATTTACCAACGAAGACGCGGCTGAAACAACAGCAAGTGTTCAGGATGATTTACAAACGCTTATGGCCATGATGATCGGTCTTCAGACTAAAATGGACTCAAATGCTTCTAGTCTACAAGAAGAAATGAAAACAAATGCTTCTAGTCTACAGAACGAAATAAAATCAAATGCTTCCAATTTACAAGGTAAAATAGATTCGACTTCTGCAAGTCTTGAAAGTAAGATTGCAAACATATCTGATATGCAGAACAAAATGGAATCCAGCATGGGTGAATTAAAAATTCAGGTGGAATCTAGTGTTGCGAACCTTGAAACTAAAATTAGTACAGAAGTTTCTACAGTTCGTACGGAAGTTTCTGCAGTTCGAACGGAAGTAAGCAAGGTTGAGCAGAAATTGGAAGACAAAATAACTACAGAAGTCAGCAACGTAGAACAAAAATTGGACCAGAAATTGGAACAAAAAGTAGCAGAAATAGAAGCAAAAATGGCTGACATCAAAGAAAATAAACCAAATATTGAGTCATCAGGTAAAAGGATGAGGCCACCAATATTTGACGGCAAAACTTCATGGCCTGTATATAAACGACAGTTTGAAGCGGCTGCTGGTGCGAACGACTGGTCCGATAAAGAAAAAGCCACAGCATTAATTCTGGCTCTACGGGGTAACTCAGCCGATTTATTGCGGACAATCTCACCGGAAAATGAGAAAAATTACAATTACATTGTAATGCAATTGGATAATCGATTTGGGGACAACCACATGAAGGATGTATACCGGATCGAACTCATCAACAGAACGCAGAAATCTGCGGAAACGCTTCAAGAATTAGCGGCGGAGATCGAACGTCTTGTATACATGTCCTATCCCGATTACCCTGTGGAGATGCGGTGCGAGATGGCGGGAGAAAGATTCGTTAGCGCCATACGGGATACGGACATACAAAATAGCGTCCGGGTTAGCGGAAAGCGAACGCTACAAGAAGTATTGGCGTTTGCTTTGACATTGGAAGCTGCAAAGAGAGCAACAAGGGCGGTTCCAGTGGTACGAGCTGCTATGGTTGATGAAGACTCAACAGAACTAGCGATAGACCAACTAACCGAAAAGATAAAGGCGGATGTGCAGCAAGCTATCCAAGAATTGGAATTGAACGATACTAAAAGAAGACTGAAATGCTGGGGCTGCGGTAAAGAAGGACATTTAGAGCGGCAGTGCCCCAACCAGACAAAAGCACCGATTATGGTATCAGTCTCTCTCCTACAACAGAATAACGACAGATTAACGACGCAAGGAGTAATTGCTGGTCATCGATGCAGGATCATCGTAGATACGGGTGCAAGTAGATCCATCGTGAACAGGAAGCTCATTAGTAGGAAACACATGAGCAGAAGCAGTAACAGTGTTCTTCAAACGGTTACAGGGGAATCATCTCCGATTCTGGGTGAAGTGATTCTAGCATTGGGGCTAGATGAGTATGTGTTTCGACATACGTTTTTGGTGGCTGATATAATGGACGATTGTATCATGGGCCTGGACTTCATGAAGCAGAATGGAGTGAGTGTGAACATTGAAGATAGGTTATTGCGATGTGGAAATATTGAGTTCCCGCTAACGTTGGAGGAAGCAGATTCCAGTGACACCAAATCAAATCTACGAGACCAACAAGTTACGTCAGATGCAAATGCTGTTGCAGAAATGAAACGGACGGACGACATTGGACTGACAACTCAAGACACGGAGTTGTCGAAAAGTAAAAATAGAAGGAAAAGAAGCAAATCCAGTGTCGTAGATGCTGAAGGGGTTTTTGAGGAAACGAGTAAGGGCTGCAGAAATGTGAAAAAGGTAGTAGCTATCCGTACATTAAGGATTGGAGGCGATGACATGTCGAGCATCCGAAACGCGCAGCTAAAGGATGAAGATGTTGGACCAATCCTTAAATGGAAGAAAAGGGGTCAGCGTCCAAAATGGAGCGATATTGTAATACGCAGTGATACGACAAAAAGTTATTGGGCTCAGTGGGACTCGTTACAGATAGAAAATGGCGTTCTGAGGAGAAAATGGGATTCTCCTGATGGAAAAGCCAAACTAATGCAGTTGATCGTGCCCAAGTCCAAAGTACATGAGGTACTTGGTGAAGTACATGTGGGAACTTCAGGGGGACATTTGGGAGTCAACAGAACATTAGCGAAGGTGCGAGAACGATTCTATTGGGTACACTGGCAAGCTGATGTCAAAAGCTGGTGCAGGAATTGTGACACCTGCACAAAAATTGTAGGACATCAAAAGGAAACTGAAACTGCAGTGGGGCAATATGTTGACGCTGAACTGAAGCAAGACACGAGTGGACAGGATAGCACCAGACAGACTCCACCGGAAAGATCATCTGGGCAGCATATACGGGTTCCGGTGGACAAAGTATTTGAGGAACCTGCAAACAACGAATTACAAGATAGTGACTGCACCAACGAGATGAACTCTTTGGACGTGGTATGGCGAAAGCGAAAATCATCAAAAGTAAAAATGAAGGTGATTCATTCAAATCAGTTAGCAAAATATCACGGGACGACTTCAGAAGATTCTGTTCGGGGCGAACAGATTTAAGAAGGGGGTAGTGCACTACACAGCACTAGAAATTGCTGGAAATATTTTGATTCATTTATTAAATCAAAAATATTCCAGAAAGCTCCAGAATTAAATTGTTCACACGACCGAGACAATACAATAGCAATGACTAATGTCATAAAAAAAGCACATACAATACACTTCTCAATAATAATAGCAATGACTCATGCCATAAAAATAGCACATACAAAAGATCTATTCCAGAAAGCTCCAAAATAAATAATAATTCATTGCTTTGTGTATTGAATAAGAAATTTTCTAGAGATCTTCTTTGTGTAAACGTTGCCACCTAGTTTTTAGAAAGCCAAACGAGAATATTCGAGAATATTCCGAGACACATCAATTTTATATAAAAGGAGACCTAGAGTCGAGGCTAGAATCAATTCAGATCAGAACTTCAAACTGTGAACTTGAAACATTCGGAGTAAAACTAAAGCTTTGATCTTAAATGTAATTAAAATAGTGAAGCTCTAAAACTTTGATAAATAATTGTAATAATTAAATTATTGAAAGACAAATATTTTTAAGACTAATTGTTAAGCAGAAATAAGTACAAATAAAGTTTATACACTAAATTCACATAAATAAAAAGTGTTATCATTCTAATAACATCGAACCGAAAGAATAACACGTCACAATAGTTTATTTCTCCTCGTAATTAGTCATTTTTCCTTAAAAAATTTTTTTAACATAGGAAAGAATTGTTTAAGCAATTGTTCAAACAATTCTTCTTTACTTACATCGAAAATGAATTATTTTTACCATGCCCTAGTATTTAAGTACTTGAAATGTAGTATTGGAAAGCTACACATACCTTGATGATGTTCCAAATACGGTTGCAATTGCTTGTCCCATATTAAATAAGAATTTATATGGATTCTTTTTTGTACATATCAAATAAATAATTGGTAATGTTAAAAAACCGAAGTATGAGTAATTATAAAGTACCCAAACCGAACGTATAAACAATTACACCAATCAGAACAAAGTAGTAAAAAAAAAAACGAAATTCACGTTGCAATAAGTGCAAAAGAGTACGAGCAATTTTCAAAGGTAAAATATTTCAGGCAGAGAGAGAAAAACTTCACGTTGAGCACATGGCATGACGTCATTCACACTTATGAAATTTCCATCACTCTTACTGTTTTTCTAGTATGCACGAATTGGTATATAAATTTCAGCATGAATTTGTTTGTTAACAATTTGATATTATAAAATTAAATCATATTTCTCTGTCACTCATACGTACAATATGTAGCTCTATCTATGGAAGCAGTGGATAGAATAGTTTGGAAATTTAGAGTCGATATTGGTAAAGACGTCGTCATGGGAGAGATAGGAAATTGGGATACTTTATAATTATTCATATTTCGAGTAAACCGAGAATTAAACCATTGGGCATCTTAATTCGAACGTCATAAACGTCGGAAGATCATAAGATATGATTTCATACTAAATATTTCGTATGTTTTCGAAAATATGGCAACACGTAAGTAATTAATTTCACACTTCGTTTGTTTCGACTTGTATCGACAATATTGTTAGCACATAAGTTTGTTTCGGTCATCTATATAAATAAAATCGTTTCTGTACGTTTGTACAAAAATCGATAATCTCCGAAAATTCTTGACCAATTGCTTTGAAACTTTTATAGAACATTCCTTAGGAACATGAGCATGTTTTTACATACTTTTTATGTACCTGTTACACCTGTGATTAGTAAAAAAGCGTTTGAAAAAATGCAACACTAACACAAAGCCACAAGCTTCGTGAAATCCATGCATTTCAAGCGAGAATATACCAATATATACCAATATACATCATGTAGACACATAATAAGGTATTAATGATGTCATCCCCACACAGAATAATAACGAATGTATTCAGTTTAAATTTTGCTTTCAACGAGTGAACATGTAATATTTGTGAAAAGATGTGGCTACGATTTTTTCTTTTTTTTATATCGTTGGAAAAAATTAGCGGTTTTCTTCGAGGTCTTTTTCCAGTGCAAATAAAAAAAAAACAACTTAATGTTTGTGACAAAGTTTTTGTTTTTTCAGTGGAAATAAAATAAAACTGATTTTTGTGAACGTGACTTGTTTTTTGTTTTCATTTCATTACCATTATTGTAAAAAGACATTTCTTCTTCGTTTAACGCTTTTTCTTCAATTTTGTTGACATCGTTGGAAATTTGGCTCTCAAAGAATTTTCTTTGACTGCGACAAAGCTGGTAAGTTCTTATGACCTGAGAAATCATAAGACTCAGTGGTCCTAACACTTTTCATTTCCTTTCTTTGCCTTTGATAGCGTCGTTGAAAACCAACGATTTTTCTCAATTTTTCGTAGCATCATTGGAATCAGTGCTATCGATCCGCTTTAGTTCATATGAATAATGCCTCGCAGGAGATCAAACTTAGGGCGTCGTACTCGCGGAGCGGACGCAGTGCGACGAGTAATTGTAAATCAAACTGAGGAAGAACAGGCATCAGGGAACGACCGAAACAGTCAAATATTGGCTCAAATACGAGCCGAGGAAGCAGCAGAGCGACGTGCAGCCAGAATTGAGGATGCACGGTTGCGAGCACGGCAATTGCGTTTTGTAGCTTCAGATCTGCTTCGTTCTCAACAGAATGAACGCAACAGTCTGAGAGTGGCTGAAAGACGTCAACGAGAAAGTGCAGATCAGCGTCAAACAAGACTCTGTGCACAGCAATCACGCGATTACAATCGCCTTGCATTCCGGTACTACCCAGGTGATGATAATAGTTTGAGCCCGCATGTTTTATTCGGCACTATGACTGAAGTGTGTCCTTATTGCAAAGCTCTGAAATTTGATGGAGAAACGAAAGGAATGTGTTGCGCCGCCGGAAAAATCAAACTGCCTCAACTTGGAGAACCGCCAGAGCCATTAAAAACTTTGCTGGCCGGATATACCGCCGAATCAAAGCATTTCCTATCGAACATCAGGAAATACAACTCATGCTTCCAAATGACATCGTTCGGCGCAAAAATCGTAACAGCTCAATTTATGCCAACTTTCAAAGTCAAAGGACAAATTTATCATAGGGCTGGCTCCCTGGTTTCGTTTCCAGATGGTCAACACAAATTCTTACAAATGAATTTCATCGGTGATGACAATGATAAATTGAATGCACGCTGCGCAATTTCTACCGGCATAAAAAGGTCCATCGTTTCCCAACTGCAAGAGCTTCTTCACGAAAAAACGATTTAGTGCGTTTGTTCAAAACAGCAATTGATAAGATGCCATCCGATTCACACAAGATCGTTTATTCATGCTGACAAAACGCCTGCTGGAGAACATGTACGAAGATTCAATGCTCCAACTATAGATGAAGTGGGAATTGTTATAGTCGGAGATCAATTCCAACGTAGAGATATTGTTCTTTATCGGAGAAACGATCAATTGACAACAGTTTCAGAAATTCATCGATGCTACGATGCCCTACAATATCCAATTATTTTTTGGGATGGCGCCGATGGATATCACTTCAATGTTAAGATGATAAATCCAGTAAGTGGCGAAGAAACAAATATGAAATGCAGCGCAATGAACTATTATTCATACCGATTAATGATTCGAGAGAATGAAGAGAATCAGATTTTGAAATGCCGTCAATTGTTTCAACAATACATCGTAGATATGTATGCAAAAATTGAAAGAGAACGTTTGATATTCATCTGTTTGAATCAGACCAAGCTTCGCTCTGAAGAATACATTCATTTGCGAGATGCAATTGTAAATGACGGTAATACAACTAACGTTGGAAGACTAACGACTTTGCCATCTTCATATATAGACAGTCCACGTCATATGCATGAGTACGCTCAAGATGCCATTGCGTATGTCCGTCACTACGGGCGTCCAGACCTATTCATTACATTCACATGCAATCCAGCTTGGGACGATATACAACAGCTTTTACTTCCCCGGCAATCGCCGGTAGATAGGCATGATATTACAGCACGTGTTTTTAAACAGAAGTTGAAATCGCTGATGGAATTCATGGTAAAACATGAAGTGCTTGGGTCTGTGCGCTGCTGGATGTACTCAGTGGAATGGCAAAAGAGAGGTCTGCCACACGCACCTATACTAATCTGGCTCTATAACAAAATCACGTGAACCGAAATCGACGATATAATATGCGTTGAAATACCCGATGCCGACGTCGATAAGGATTTGCATGAAGTTGTGATGAAAAATATGATACATGGACCTTGCGGTACACTGAATCCAAATTCACCATGCATGATAGACGGAAAATGCTCTAAGCGATATCCTCGAACAATAGTATCCAACACAGTTACAGGAAACGATGGATATCCTTTATACAGAAGAAGATCACCTGAAGATGGCGGTAAATTAGTAACCATACAAATGCGAAACGGTCAAATCGAAGTAGATAATCGGTGGGTTGTTCCATATTCGCCTTTGCTATCAAAAACATTCAAAGCGCACATAAACGTGGAATACTGTAACTCCGTTAAATCGATCAAATATATTTGTAAGTACGTGAACAAAGGCAGCGACATGACAGTTTTTGGCGTGCAACCAGAAAGAAGTGATAGGAATGCGGTCATACATATCGCACAGTATCACACTGGAAGATACATAAGTAGCAATGAAGGTGTATGGCGAATTCTTTCATTTCCAATACATGAACGAAAACCAACTGTTGTTCACTTAGCAGTACATCTAGAAAATGGCCAACGCGTTCATTTCACAGCTGCAAATGTGCAACAAATAGCCTTGAATCCACCGGCTACACCATAACTACTTTCTGCACGTTATGTCAAAATGACGCGTTTGCGAGAACACTGCTGTATGCGGAAGTACTTACGTATTACACATGGAATGCGAGTAGAAAATCTTTTGAACGACGCAAACGAGGAGAGCGAGTCGACGGACAACCTGGCATATTCAAAGAAACTACGATAGGCAGACTGTACACCGTGCATCCCAATCAAGGTGAATGCTTCTCTCTTCGCATGCTGTTGGTAAATGTGCCCGATCCAAACTCTGAATTTATTGCAGAACGACCGACACTGGGATGTATGCATTAATAACGCGTGCAACACGTCACATCCACATCAAATTTGTGCATTGTTTGCAATTATATTGACCGCCTGCTCTCCTTCATCTGCAACAGAGTTGTGGCAGAAATATAAATCGCACATAGCTGAAGATATTTTCCGTCGAAAACGCATGGAAAATTCAAATATGAACATAGATTTCACAGCAGAAATCTACAACGAAGTGTTGATAATGATTGAAGATTTGTGCTTAGAAATCGCGAACTAAATTCTCAATCAATTGGGAATGCCATCACCGAATCGATCTGCTGCTGCTTTGTTTGATGTAGAATTGGGTCGTGAATAAAATAACAAAACGGGTGATCTTTTGTCCTATGTGCAATCAGATATTCCTAAGCTAACGTTTGAGCAAAAGGGCATTTACGATCAAATAATGCAAACTGTCAATAACGGAGTTGGAGAAATATTCTTTTTAGATGCGCCAGGAGCAACTGGTAAAACGTTCCTATTTAGATTGATTCTTGCCACAATTCGATCCCAAAATGACATAGCCTTAGCTCTTGCGTTTTCCGGAATAGCTGCGACATTGCTACCAGGTGGAAGAACGGCTCATTCCGCTTTGAAATTGCCATTAAACATTCAATTCAAATCTCACATGCAACATTTCCAAAGCATCTGGCATGGGAAAAGTATTGCAGAAATGCAAACTTATTGTTTGGGATGAATGCAGAATGGCGCACAAAAAATCGCTCGAGGCCCTTGATCGATCATTGCAAGACTTACGTGGAAATATCAGACCATTTGGGAACGCATTAATATTGCTTGCAGGAGATTTCAGGCAAACATTACCTGTAATTCCTCGATCGACACCAGCGGACGAAATAAATGCTTGCCTGAAATACTCTAGTTTGTGGCGATGTGTAAAGACGTTAAAAGTAACTACAAATATGCGAGTCCAGCTGGAAAACGATCGGTCAGCAGAGATATTCTCACGTCAATTGCTGGAAATTGGGAACGGAAAGGTGCCGGTTGATCTGACGTCAGGACGAATTTTATTGCCTCATAACTTCTGCAATTTAGTGACGTCAAATGAAGAATTGGTTGAAAAAGTATTTCCCAATATTCCAACCAATTATAAGAATCACGATTGGCTGAGTGAACGAGCTATTCTTGCGGGATGCACGTACTGCAATTGAAAGTCGGTGTGCCAATTATCATGTTGCGAAATATCAACCAGCCAAAGCTTTGCAACGGCACGCGGCTTGCAGTAAAAAAATTAATGAGCAACATCGTAGAAGCAACAATCTTGACAGGATCTTTTAAAGGTGAAGATGTTCTCATTCCTCGCATTCCTATGATTCCAACAAATATGCAATTTCAACTTAAGAGATTGCAATTCCCGATTCGATTGGCGTTTGCAATCACCATCAACAAAGCACAGGGCCAATCTTTAAAATTGTGCAGTTTAGATCTAGACACGGATTGCTTCTCACATGGCCAATTATATGTTGCGTGTTGTCGGCAAACTAGAAAATCTCTATATCTGCACAGAAAATGGAACAACAAAAAATGTTGTATACGAGAAACGTGCGCTTTTTCTTTTCTTTCTTTTCCATTTAACCATACTGAGCCACAGCAACGCGTGGCCGGGTACAGCTACTTAATTATAAAAATTCAAACTAATTCTCTAGAGCAGCGGTTTCCAAACTTTCTGATACTGCGACCCACATAAGAAAAAAATAAAAAATTGGCGGCCCCCTTATTAGATAAAACAATAAAATAATACAAGCACATTTTCAAGTTGTAAAAAGTAATGTATTCATAGAATAAAACTAAGCAAAAATTAATAAAAATTTAGTATGTATATTTATAGAAAAAAATTTAATGTGATGGATGAGCTTGTTTGTTAGCACAGTTTCTCAAATCGTGGTGTTATTGTTGAAATAGCCACCCGAAGTTCTTTTTCCACTACTAAACGATTTCGATATTTCGATTTCATGGCGGCTAAAGCAGAAAATCCGCTTTCGCATAAATATGATGTTACGAATGGTAACAGCACTATTATAGCTCTGTCCGACAAAGTAATATAATCTTTTTTCGTTCCACCCAAAACTGAATTAAAGTTTTACTATCAAATTCCTGTTGCAATGAAGTATCGCAAGCTATTTCAATCAGTTGTTCTTTTTCGAAAATTGTCAATTCAAATGCATCAAGTTGGTTATTCAAAAATGGATTCTGGATCCATGCAAACTTTGTAAAATCAATATCATTGAAATAATGTGAAAAATGTTTTAGTAAACTTTGCAAATGTTCTATAAAAAGATTTTTGTTTGCTTTAATATTGTTTCTGGTACCGGCGTCATTTAAAATTGGAAACATGTCATATATATCCTTTTCTAAATTGGATATCCACAGCTCCAATTTTTTAATGAATGCCGTGACTTTGTCTTTTTGAATCAGAGCATGCATTTGTGGACCTTGCATTGATTTATTTAAATCGCTTAATTTTTTAAAAATTTCAACTAAATAAGCAAGTTTAAGAATAAAGTTATCGTTGCGAAAGGAAGGTGCCTCATCTTTGTGATTTTCAGCAAGAAAGATCGCAATTTCGTCTTTAAGTTCGAACACTCTTTGAATAAATTTTGAACGAGATAGCCAACGTACTTATCAATAGTACCAGAGTGATGTATATTCAGCTCCCATATCTTCACACAACTTTCCAAATAATCTCATTTTCAAAGGACTGTTTTTGATATAGTTTACAATTTTTGAACAATATGAAATATGTTATTAAATTCCTCACTCATATTTTTTGATACAAGAGCTGCTCTGCTCTGCGTCCGTATAAGTTTAGCTGATTTATTTTTAACCAATGCTTGAAGACCTGCTTTGCGTCCTGACATTGCTTGTGCACCATCAGTACAGAGTCCAATGCAATTATCCCATTTTAAATCGTTCTCAACAAAAAAATTGTCTATTATATTAAAAATTTCCATAGACGTGGCCTTGCCCAAAATAGGTTTGCAAAAGAATATATCTTCTTTTACATTATTTTCTCTAACATATCGAACATATGCAATTAAATGAGCATCTTTAGCAACATCTGTAGCCTCATCTACTTGTATAGCGATTTTTGAAGTATGCAGTTGATAAACTAGCTTCTTCTACCAACTGTATTATCAGCGAGCGGTATATTTCGCAACTGCTGTGCATATGATTCTCCAAACATTGTTTCAACCATATCAATAGCTGCTGGTAGTACTAGCGTTTCACATATTGAATGGGGTTTTTTAGATTTTGCAATTCTATAGGAAACTTGGTATGATGCAAACAGTGCTTTTGATGGAACAGAAACTGTTTTTTTAAATGTTTGTTTTCTTTTACCAAACACATTGGTTTTTCCAATTCGTTTACCAGAACACTCGTGAATCCTAATGATAAATATGATGAATCGTATTTTCTTGACTTGGGGGTGTTACTTCCTTGTTCACTTGCGTATTTTTGATTCCCACTATCTTTACTGCTACTAGCATCGGTATCTTCATTATTACTTATTTTTCTTTTATAACCGATTAAAAACTTATCCATTCCTTTGATAGGGATAAATATAAATTCTTTACAACTTTAAAAAAATATTCTATCTATAAATCTCACCCAAGAATTCAGTTTCATAGAGATATTATCGGCATTTACAGGGATTCTTAATAAAGTAATATCACAACAAAAAATTTGCATTAAATAGATTTTTGTATTTTTTTTAAATATGTAAAACAGAAATTAAAAAGTTCACGACCCACTTGAGGTTATTACGCGACCCCCCTGTGGGTCGCGACCCACAGTTTAGAAACCGCTGCTCTAGAGCGATCTCCAGTTTTAATTGCAATAATTATTTTTGATGTGTAAACATCTTTGCTCTCGGTAGGGGCTAGTTGAAAAATCGACTGATCATCAGATGGGCGGAGCCATCAAAAATTAAACTTGGAAATAAATGTATGGTTGAGCAAAAAAAAAAAAACAATTTTTGATATGTTGTAGAGAATTAGTTGAAACGTGGAGAAATTTTCTTCCCGGGGAGATTGGGGGTCGGGTGGTTACAAAAGGGGGGTTTGACAGCTCATTTTGGAAAACCTCATTTATAATCTGAAATATACATCGGACATGATTCTGACCTGAGACAATGTTATTGGGATTTTTATGGCGCACATTCTGACACCCACGACAAAGTTCAATTAGCGATCGCTGTGGCGCTGCAGGCAATACAAATTTAAGAACTTTTTATATAGAAGTCACACGCGATTACAATGTACAGCAAAGTTGTGTAGGTTTTCATGGGGATTATTTCTGTCGCAGACCATATAGTTCTATCTCTCACCACTTTGGCGCTGTAGTCAATATAAACTTTTGAACTTTTTATATAGAAGTCACACGCGATTACAATGTTCAGCAAAGTTGTGGAGGTTTTCATGGGGATTATTGATGTGTAAACATCTTTGCTCTCGGTAGGCTAGTTGAAAAATCGACTGTGATCATCATAGGCTCCGCCCATGAAAATTCATTTGAACCTCTGTTTTCTATGTAATTGTGAATTCAATTTTAACAGTCTGCACATAATTCATAACAAACAGCTGTGTGAATTAACTTAGCAGAAGTCTCATTTACTTCAAGGGCACACGTTTTAATATAAAAATGTCAACAGCTGTGTCAATTGACTTAGCGGAGGTCTCATTTACTTTAAGGGGACATAATTTAAAAGATAACTGCCAACGGTTGTGTGAATTGACTTAGCGGGGGTTCTATTTACTTCGAGAAATGTCTCCTTTTTACATTTTTGTCTCTGCGCATTACAATTGTCCCCAGATTTTCAAAAATTTTAATTTTATGTTATCATTACAATGTTAACTCTTTTATGATTTTAATTTATATCAACTTCTGCCACATTTACCTATTAAAACATCCCCACGAAGAGAATCAGGACTCAACGAAGTCAATTCATACAGCGGCTCGATCTATAAATATAATTTCATATGTCATATTGCCTCGGAAAGTTGATATTTTAATATATTTATATCAATTTCAGTATTCAGCTTCTACTACTTACTTAAACACGAATCGAACAATAACTGCCAAGCGAAATCATTTTCCTCTCATTCCTGCCTGTGGTATGATGATCCACAAATCACAAGGTGGAACTTTCGACCAAGTTGTCTACGCTTGCGACAAGTCGCATGACCAATAGCTCGTCTACGTGGCTCTCTCGAGAGTAACTAATCTTGATGGACTTTTCATTGTTGCACCAAACAACAATCGACAATTTCATCATGGGCGGAGAATTGCACGCACCTTGATTCCACTCCAAAATGAATTTGCTAGACCTGCAAATAATTCGTTACACACCTATCAGGACTCGATTTTAGAAATTTTGGATCACAATCTATGTACATCGTTCTTCATGTTTAATTGTCAAAGTCTTAGGGCACACAACAACGACCTCACAGATGCGGTCACTCAACAGTGTACTTTCTTGATGCTCAGCGAAACTTGGCTACGTAACGATTACCATATTTCCGTTCCAAACTTTGATTGTTGCGTGCAGTTTAAAAGAGAAGGACAACGAGCTGGTGGTGTAGCGATATATCAGAAGCGTGACACAGCACGTATAAATATACCAAATGTGACTATTACAGATTGCCAAATTTCGAGTGCCACAATGACGTCAAGAGCAATCGGAGACGTTTGTACAGCTTAATTTGTAATGCAAAACGGACAGAAGATACTTTCAGTAGTCGTGTACATCTCGCCAAATCAACCCGTCGACGCAATAATAAAATTCATTCATTTTGTTCTTTTACCATACACTCCGGTCGGATCCGCTGAGCTTGGGGCAGACCTCGACAAATTACCCATGATATTGGGAGGCGACTGCAACACTAACTTCGCGTTAGATGAGGCATAGCCGCTCATTACATTCTTGCGGGAAAAATTAAACTTGGAAATGAATTCGAACAGACACATTCCAATGACGAACACAAAAACGACAATCGATGCGATATTTTCACGGTACATCGATACACTTGAGACGACGGTATACGCCTCCTATTTCAGTTACCACAAACCAATTATTTGTTCACTTAAACATTAAAAATAAATTTTGTCTTTTACATTAAATATATATAATGGCTTTATTTCAATAAAAGACCCAAATCTCTAACTTATTAAAACCACAACCTCTGCGATATTCCCACATGCAACGCTAACGAGCCTACATGTTTACACATCAACTACCGTGAGAGCAGCGTCGCTCACACCTTTTTTTAATGATACTTCTAGATAACCATATGACATATCTTCTTTTTTTCACAATGAGCATTATTTTTGACATTCCAAAATTTTCATACATTTTTTGAGATTTACAAATGTTCATACTTATAGAGTCTTGTGATCAATAAAATATAAAAAGCCTATAACAACATTTTGAAGTTTTAGGCATTTAGTATGGATTAAGTTGTCATTTTAAATTTGCTGACAAATGAGACTACTATTCAAATATCCAAATGTAGATGGCCCTGTAAACAATATGAGGAACAAAATTTAGGACCTCTTTACAATTTCATTTGACAATTAAAAAAATAATGATGCTTGAAATAGATACTTAAAATTGATCATTATTACGTAAATAAAGGTCATTATCGAGGTTTAATGACTGATTGGGCAATAATGATCATTAAAATCGGAGATCTGTCTAGAATATAAAGTTGGAATGACTTAATGATTTGGTGGCATCAAAAGTGTAAAACAACTTACATGCTGCCATCTCTGACTGAACTTTTAACAATGCTGGGATTGATCCAGGAACAGAGGTGGCTCTACCATATAGGCAAACTAGGCGGCCGCCTAGGGCGCTAAAATGTTGAGGGCGCCAAAAAACACGGCATTTATAATTTTTTTGTTCATTCTCATATAAATCTAAAATCAATTCATTGATCACAGATTTCACGTAAAACATTCCAACGGAATTGGAACTAGAACCAATTCGCATGCGATTAAAAAAATAATTTTCATATGAAGGGCAAGATAATTTCATTCAGAACGCCCAGCAAAGATTTAAAGTGCATTTTTGCTTGACAGTCTACAAAATGTAACAACACAGCATCTGTATGCATCATGTACTAAGCTTGAGTCAGCATTAAGTCATGACCGCTCTAAAGACATCGGAGCAGTGTATTTATGTAACCCAGCAACTCCATTGTACTTATTTCAAGACTTATTTTCAGTTTACGGGCGCCATTTTGAATACATTAAATTTGTAGGTGGGCAGTTGATGTCCTGACATTTTATTTGTAAAAATGCCGTTGACGAAGAAACAATGAAATTTTTGCCGCATACATTTATTATAAAAATACTTAATATATGTTGTTTCAACTAAAAATGCGTTACGGTTGACAGGAATGAATGAATATTTTTTTTAGAAAAAAAAGGATTCAACTAAAATCATTAATATTTCTAAAATTTTGTCATACAAAAAATTATTTTGAGAAAAATTTTCGAAATTTGTGAAATGTCAATCCTTCCCGGAATTGTAATTAGTAGAAACCAGACTCGAGATATCAAAAATTTCTCAGAAAAATGCATTACGGTAGGTCAATGCATTAAAGATTCTTTCTAAAATCCATCCCATGATCATTACGAATATTTCTAGTACTTTTTTCATAAAATGATACGAATTTTAAACCAAATTTATTTTCAAATGAAATGAACAAATTGTTTACATTTTGTTGCTGTCATATGAAGGCACCAAATTAATTTTTTCTAACAAAAAATGTCTAGAAATTAAAACTATCGAGAAACACCTATTGCAATTACATACATTCGTATGCATTCAATTCATTGGCACCATTCTTAATTTCAATATGTCAAAACTAAGTCTGGGAAAAAGTCTAACTCAAAAAAGTCTATCTTTATATCGAACTTTATGTCCGACTGAAATTATGTCCAATTTTTAGAGTCTCCATTGGACTATTTTTCAGTCCGACTGAATATACAGTATGTCTTGAAATAAGTCCAATGGAGTCGTGTGGTAATGAGCTTTAATCCATTTCAACACGCATTGAACAGAGTCTGTCTCCGAAAGATGTGCTTTGTTTTATTTGTGAAAAAAGCCGTCAGATATTTATTCAAATATTTTGATCACCTTAAGAATATTTTTAACGCTACTTGTTAGAGTAGCAAGCGGTGAAATAAGTTTTTCCAAACTGAAGTTAATAAAAACTTATCTTCGCTCAACAATTGATCCAGAACGGCTTGTAGGCTTGGCTGGTATCAATCGAAGATGATATAGCCATAGGTATTGATGTCAAAGATTGCGTAACTGATTTCGCCAAACAAAGGGCGAAAAAAGTTAAACCGTTATGAATCATTTAAAAATGTAAGATAAAGTTAACTCTTGTTTAATAATTAATTCTTATTATTTCATCCTTCAAAGTTATCTTGAATCTTGAATACACTTATTCCAACGTTTCTTCCAGTCTTCGAAACATTTATTATACTCAGCTTCCGGTATAGCCTTCAAATCGGTAAGCCAATTCTATTGGATGACTTCTATTGACTCAAAACGATGTCCATGCAGTGGTAATTTCAATTGAGGAAAAAGTAGAAAATGACACGGAGCCATATCTGGCGAATACGGTGCTTGCAGAACGACATTCACTTGATTATTGGTGAACAACTAACGAATAATGATGGTAGTGGTGTATTGTCATGATGTAAAAACCATGAATTGTTTCGCCATAATTATGGTTGTTTTTTACGAATGGACTCACGTAAACGACGCGAAAGGCCTAAATAATGTTCTTTATTAACTGTTTGGCCAGTTGGAAGGAACTCTTTGTGGACAACGCCACGGTAGTCTAAAAGACCGTCAACATGACCATGGTTTTGGACTTGCTTTGACGTGTTTTTTTGGTTTTGGTTCACCTGTAGTACGATATTCACTGGATTGTTGAGCCGTTTCAACACGACGTTGTTTTTCAAACAGATTCAATGATTTTGGGACAAAACGACAACACACGAGACAAGCCGAAATCGTACTTTAAAAAGTTTTGATCTTGATAAACACTGAGCACTGTAACATTTTTCTAACACTTTTTATGTATACAAGAAATTTCGTTTTTTACACAAAATATAATGTTAATTCTTTGTTCAATAGGTTTATCCATATTCAAAAAAAGCCCCAACAAATTTTTCACAATTGCAAAAGACGCTGAAATTTTTAAATTTACAAAGCAAACATCATGGGACTTCTAGCTGTTCACAACAGTCATACCAATCTATCAAATAAATATAACCATCGATATTCATTGCGCGCGTATTTTTAAAAACAGAATCTCATTACTTTTTGCCCATAGTAGTATAATATTTTGCTGATGCTTAATAAACTATAACTAAAAGAACAATTTCAGGAAGCAAGATTTTTCAAAAATGTTTATTCCTTAGATTGAGTGGGCGCAACGAAAAAGTTTGGCTAGGGCGCGGGGTTTTAAAAAAGTTTTTTGAGCCACCCCTGACCAGGAATCTCATATAAGATTGGTAAGATCTAATCGAATGAAAGACCTGTTATTATTAGGTTGAGTCCTAAATAACTTCAGTTTTTTTTATCAGACATTTATTTTGCTTTCATTAAATAACAAAATAATATTAATTTATTATGTATGACCTTCTCCCATCTTTTTGGCAGCTTATCAATTCCTTCCTTTGCAAAATGTGGTTGGTTTGGACTGGAAGAAATTTTCGACAGCCTGACTTGCTCTTCAGAATTGAAGGTTTTTCCATTCAAAAGGTTTTGTAAGGAACAGAAAAGTCTTTCGGGGCAATGTCCGGGGAGTGAGGTGGGTGTGACAAAACAGACCATCCAAGCTCAAAAACTTTTTCTTGAGTCATTGAGCTGTATGTGGTCGCACATTGTCGTTTAAAAGAATGTCGTTTTTGAGATTGACAAGTACAGGCTAGGCATTCTGTACGGCGATAGGCGAGTGTCGCCCGTCGATTGTCGCTTTTCGGCATTCGGTAAGGCGATATCGCCGTCAATATCATAGATTGATGAATTTAAAGCTCAATCCCTGTCGCTTTCATATAATTTTAGAATTTTATGTCTATATTTTTGGCAATTTTTTATTTTATTTTGTTTTTATTTCTTTTTTTAAAAGTGTAAGTAAATTAATTTAATAATATTATTTAAAACATTAAAAAATTTTGTTTTTTTTTTTTTTTTGAATAACATTTCAAGTGTTAATGTTCTTTGAATATGAAGGAAAAATTAAAGATTTTTAATGCATCTATTATCATAACACTTCTATTTTTTATTCAAAAGAAAGTATTAATAAATACATTTCCATACAACCCAATATTTTTTTTTGACGAACATTTTTCTACTTTTCACAGGACATTTTCAAAACTGACAGCTACAGTGGACCAAAAAATTAAGTTGAGTGATCGCCCTACGTAATGCCGAAATACGCGGTGATCACTTTCAAATTGGTTACAAGCGATAATCGCCTGTCGCTGTACAGAATGCCAGTCCAGGACGCTTTTTATGGAGTTTCTCTTTCCCCTTTTGCAGTGATTTGTGATGCATTCAACTATATCTCTTGTTGACTGGGTTTTGCTCCAATATTGCCTTTAAAAGGTTGTCGTCAAGGTGGGAAGGACGTCCCGCCCTCGGTTCGTCCTTTAAAGTCATATCTCAAGAACGGAATTTAGAATTTGGAATTTCTTACTGCACGATCGGTTATTAGTAGTTCAGCGTATACATTGCATAATTTTTCAGCTGTCACCTTAGCACTATTGCCTTGTTCAAATTTCCAAGTCATCACATGCCGAAATATGCATTTTTTCACTCTCCACTTTAGGGATGTTAGGAACAAAAAAACGTGCACCACACAAAACCTTATCTATTTAGTGAAAACAAAAACTCGTTTGTGCCGGTGATTCATATTGAAGAGGAAGAGGAAAAATTGAAAAAATTTGCAAACAAATAGAAAATTAGAAATTTTTTAAAAAAATTAAAATAAAATGATAGGATTACCGAAATATGAAATATTTATTTACTTTCTAATCTATGTTATATTCTTAATATATGGAATTATAGATGTTTACTTAATAAGAGATAAATTGGTTGAACATTCTAATTTCGGGTTTACAAAAAGTTTCGCAGGTTTCGAAAGTAAACGTGATGATTCCGATGATGAATGGGAAATTTTAAAATATTTTTAGTGAGAAATTATATATGGTATCTTGGTCATTTATTCATAGTTCCTTTGGCCCATGCTATTATTGGGCTTGCCTTCATGCTTGCCACATATCACATGGATACAGTTTTCACAATTTTATGTCTACTAATTACATTTTATTATACATCAATATTACAAAGAAAATACGCAACATGGTCATTGGCCGTAATCTGGATAGCTGTGATAAACATATTTAAAACTAACTCAAATCTTAATCATTATGAAACCTACGAAGAATAATATGAACTAATAATTGCACTTTCTTGGTGTCTATTGAAATGTTCAAGTTTTAGCTTGAGTAATAATCCATTCCGATGTAATTACTCATTAATGAATTATTGTGGATACATCTTATATTTTCCAACATTCATTTATGGTCCATTTATGATATTCGAACGATACTGAAGATTATTAGAACCGCCACCAGTTCGAGAGATGAGATTTTTAAAATTAACGAACGATATTTTACAAGTATTTGTTTGGTTTTTAATTGTTGAAACTTCATTGCATTTTATTTATGTATATTATTTAGAACATAATTTAGAGATGGTTAAAACCTTAAATCTTTGGGCATTATATGGATTTGGATACTTAATGGGACAATTCTTTCATTGTCATTATGTTATGTCGAACAATCGCTAGATTCGATCGAATCGATCCACCATGTGGACGAATTCATTTCTATTCCGATATGTGGAAATATTTTGATCAAGGACTTTATGAATTTCTTTTCAAATACATTTATGCTGGACTTTGTAAGAAAAATGATGTATGGCACAAGAAATTATTCGCTAGTATAGTATTGTAACATTTGCATTATATATATAAAAGGCTAGTCCTTCTTTCTTTCTGGTAAAAGATCCACCATGTTGCGAATTAATACGCTTCGCTTGAGTATATTTTGTTCATTTACGGTGATTTGTAAACTGAAGTTTTTAGGAGGCCGTCTTAGGACGGGTTACCACCTAGTTTATATATATTTGGCATGGTTTCTTCACGTATGTTCTGATTTGGACTGTTTTGAATTTCATTTCTTTATGTTTAGAGAAACTATTTAAAGTTATGATCCATTCAGAAGGATACAAAACTTCAATTGCTAAATATCTAAATCATAAAAATCAAATACGTCTTTATGGTTTAATTGGGACACAAATTTGTATACCATCAGCAATATCGAATTTTTATTTTTTTGATAGAATTGATATTGGTAATTATTTCATGATGAGAACATATCAAAGCGGTTTTCTACATTATATTGGTTTAACTGGTCGTTGTTATTGTGTATTTTAATGTTCTGACTTTTTTTGGGAATTTAAGATTGAAGAAGAGAAAGCAGAAAAGCTTAAAAATCAAATTTATTATGAAAGTTAAAAAAGGAAATGGTACAATTCTATTTTCTATTCTATTATTAAAAAGTGGGTAGATATAAACAATAGATTCTACCCAGCTGCATCGGAAGTTATTTATGACTCATTCTAATAAATAATGTTTTACCTGATATTGTTGATACATTTTTTGGTGGTATTAAAATTGTTTGATATTGTTTTGTACAAGCTTCAATTAAATTCGATGGAAATAGATTACGCAATAAATCTAATATAGAATCCACTGTAGTTATATGTAGATAATAAATGTAGCGTTGTGTCAATTTCAAATATTGGCGTACAATTAGACCAGTGATGGGGGAACTTTCAATCGCTCGGGCCACATTAAAAAACCTATATTTGAGTGGGGGCCTTAAAAATTTAGTCCGCTTAGATAAAACAATGATAGCGTATAATTTCTATTTTTAAGTATGAGACATTAATTAAATTTACGTCCATTTTTTTTATTAAATTGATTACATCGATTGTACATTTCAAATATGTATATATATTTTACAAAATGAAAAATAGAAATTAATACATTTTCCTGATGGCAGTATAGAATCTGAAAATAATACAAATCAATTTTTATTTTATTTTAAAAAATGAATATGTTACAAAATTATGTTACTTTTATTTTTTAGAAGAGGATGCAAAATGAAATTTCTACAATTTCATCAAAGTTAGGCTCCATTTGGGAAGAACTTATTCTTAATATTGAACCTAGGTGACTATCAGTAAGTCTATTCCTGACTGAAGATTTTCTCAGCTTCATTGTGGAGAATACTTGCTCGCATATGTATAATGAACCAAATATTGCCATCATTTTTTGTGCATGCAAAATTAAATTTGGAAATAGCTCTTTGTTCAATTTTTTATAAAATTCTAATTTTAGTACATTTATAAACATTTGTTTCAATTCGATGTTATTTTGTAGCTCAATTAATTCGATTTGATATTTAGGCTCGACTTCTTCAGCATTTACCATAAATGGGGTTGAAAAAATGTTTATATCAGTTTCTAATTGGTTGAAATCTTCAAAACGTTTTTCAAATTCATTGCATATAGTTGTAATTTATTATCAGTAGGATAGTTTCGGAAAATGAGTAAAATCTTTCTGAAGCAACTGATTTTTGAAAAGTACTAGTTGGACTTTAAAGGACTTTATACTACTCCACAGCACATCAATAAATTGATTTTTCCCTTGAAGTTTTATATTTAGTTTATTTAAATGACTGAAGAAATCGGTGAAGAAAGCAAAATCGGAAATCCAGTCATTATCTTCAAACATTGAAAAATTTTCTTTCTTGTTAAGTTTTTCAAGAAATATATATAATAATTTCATTTTTTAAGTTCCAAACCCTTTCGAATACTTTTCCAGCACTTAACCATCTTACTTTTGTATAATAAATAAGGTCGGAATATTCAGCATCTACAGATTGTAGAAAGTCTTGAAATTGTCTATGATGGAGTGCTCTGGAACGTATGAAATTGACAACAGATACAATAACTTCAAGCACTGCTTTCACATTCAGAGCTGCGTTGCACAGAGCATCTTGGTGAATTATGCAATGCAGAAAAATAACTGAAACTTCTGGATATTCTTTCTTAAAGGTTCCTTTGAAACCTATATTTTTGCCAATCATATTTGTTGCACCGTCAGTTGTAATATTAACTAATTTATTAATATTTAAATTTAAAGACATTATGCTCTTTTTGAACTCTGTAAATATACCTAAACCTGTAGTAGTTCCCTTTATAGATTGCAGAGAAAGCAGCTCTTCTGTGATCTCGAAATTCTCATCTAAACCTCTAATAAATATTAAAAGCTGAGCAGTATCACTTATGTCAGTACTTTCGTCCATTGTTATAGAAAAAAATGTAAAATTTTTAGATTTTTTTAACAAATTTGAGGTTAAGTTTTCATCAATTTTTTCAATTCTTTCGGTGATAACCTTTCGCGACAACGACACAGATTGAAAATCTTTTTTCCTTTCTGGGAAAATAATATCACACATTGCCAATACACAATCTTTCACAAATTCGCCATCGGAAAACGTCTTGTTAGTTTGTGCAATTTTGAACGCCACAGCATAACTTGCTTTCGTGGCTAATTTTTGTGAAGCTGTTCCTTTAATAAAGATATTGCGTTGGGCATTAAGTGATTTAAATAGCTGATCAGCTCGTGTTTCTTTCTCAACTTTGGTCAGAGTCACGTAAGAAGAAGTACCATGCTTTCTATTGAAATGCCTTGAAATGTTATATTCTTTAGGTACAGAAACATTTTCAATACATAATAAACACATAGGTTTGTCATTATACATTGTAAAACAATATTTCCATTCTTCATTAAAGCTTCTATATTCCGAATCCTTCTTTCTTTTCTTACTTTCACTACTCATTTTTTCAGACACAAATATTTAACTTAAAATAAACACTACTTATCTTACCAAAACTTTAATTTCGAATAAAACATTTGTGTCATAAAAAATTGTTTGTTCTTAAAGGGGGATTAACCGAAATTTATTTACTGAGCATGCGCAAAAGTTTAACTGATATATTTTGTTTGAATTTATTTTTATTTGATTACGGTTGGACAAATTACAAATTTTTGTATATTGTTAGGAGTTCGATATATAAATCGAAATTATAGAAAATGAAAACGCCTAAGGACCTGTAATGTAGAAAAACGCCAAATTTAATATGTATGAACAAAAAAAAACACAAAATCGCTTTATGTTCATTATTATATATAAAAATTTTGGAATTAAAAACTTTATTAGATTTTTTACTGATTCAATTTTTTTGTATAACATATTCTGGATTTAAGCGTGGGCCAAATTTATCGCTGCCGGGGGCCACTTTTAGCCCGCGGGCCATAGATCCCCCATCACTGAATTAGACCAAAAGTTCCAAAAATTACACCAACTATTGTTAAAATCGTTAATAAACTTGAATAGAGGATTTTTTTTAATTTAATTGACATTTTTTCTTCTTTTTTTAAATTTTCTATTTTTTTTATATTTCTAGGATTTCTGTATTTTTTATGAACGTCTTCAATGCGTTTTTCAGGAAAAACCAAACTTAGATAATTTTCATTGCACAAAAAAAAAGGTAAAAGTTTTGTTTTTTGAACTTCTATGCTAAAGTATACTGCACTATATTTCACGAATTAGAATATTTGATGATTCATGAAATCATCAAATATTCTATGAAACAAGAAAAAAAAATAACTAACACAAAAACACAGAACACAAAAGAATCACAAACAAACGATATTTTCGAGAAACATCAAGAAAAAGCTTTTTTCAACACGTTTCGATGAAAATTGAGAAGCTTCTCGTCAAATAATTTCAACACGTTTCGATGAAACTTCTCGAATTCAGACCGATAGGTATATAAGGAGAAACGTCGTCGAAACAGAATCAGTTGAAGTCTAAAGCTTCGTCAGAGATTATACAAAACAGAGATTGAAGCGATTAGGAAAGCGATTCTGAATATAAAAGTGAAATTGTGATCAATTATAAAAATAGTGATTGTGTATTTTTATAAACTGTGATAAATAATTTGTAATAATTAAATTATTGAAAGACAAATATTTTTAAGACTAATTGTAACGCAGAAATAATTATAAATAAACTTTATACACTAAATTCACATAAATAAAAAGTGTTATCATTTAATAACATCGAACCGAACGGGTAGCACGTCACAATATAATAAGTTACTGAAATAATGGAATATCGTTTTTTTTTTAAACATATTCTAAGCTGTAGGAGTCTGTCAAAAAGCATACAATAAAGAGAGTTTCCAACTTGGATCCTGATTTGGGCACATCTGCAAGCGTCACTTTATTAATAGTATTTGTTAAAATGATTCTGTGTGATATAAATATGCATGCATTTACAGTCTTTTCTACAAATACTTATAAAATCATACCAAAAATGTATAAGCAAGAAATTACATGTGGTCCTATCCAGGCCTGGACTGGTCTACCGGGACGCCCTAAAGTTTCCCCTTTGGACCGGTTGTAATGCGTGATAGTGGGGCGGTGAACAATTGACCTCGTTTCCATCAAACGGACAAAATAAGAAACAGAATCAAAAGCTTATCTCAACAAATAGAGCAAGATGTGATTTTGCATAAGCATTTTTTTGTTTTTTTTTTGCTTTTTTCAGAGAAAATGGGCCGGTATTCCAAAACTTCCCGGTGCAATTTGTATAGCCAGTCCAACCCTTCAATTTTGCTCAAAAATCAGATAAAAATAATTCAAATCCATTATGAAAATGGCGAATCTGTGACGAAGCTCATTTTCATTTGATAGGCTACGGATAAATAAGTAAAAATATCGTATTTGGGCTTCTGAAAATCAAAGAGCAATTGTTGAACAGCCATTACATTCATCTCGTGTCACTATTTGGTGGACGCGTAATTGGTGAGATAGAGCCAGAATTATGCAGAAATTCGATCGAAAATGTTGTCAAAAGATATCTGGCAATCTGAATCATAAATTCTAGAGTCTGTACCAGAGGTTTCCAAACTTTTTTGTCTCGTGGACCACTTGCCATGTTTTCGGTTTTGGGTAGACCCCCTGCTTACCTATATTTATTTTTTGCAAATGCATCAACATCAAATGAATCACCAATTTCGAAAGGGGCTCATGTCGTTTTTTTTAAAATGTACTTTATGGCCGTTTTTTTATCTTCACATATAGACGCATGTTCCATGAGAAACAGGGACTCATATTGTGTTTTCCAATGTGGAAAAAATGCATGTCCTTCTGGAAATTAGACTTTTGGAAACTAATTCAAGATATCTAGCCTATGCGAACTATTTCAAGGTCAAATTTAATTTGTCATTTTGGAGACCGCAACTTGAAGTGTGCTCAAAATACGAAGAAATTAATCAATAGTTAAGAAATTAACTACCAGTTCATAAAGGCGTCCAAATTTTACTAAATCAAAGAAATCATTGAAAACTCTCAAGTGGTTGGTACCACTATCATGGGTTTGGAGTTTGATTATATGCAGAATCTCGCACTGCCAGTTTTGCCCGTCCAGGAAGTATTTTATTTCCGACAACTATGACAGCGACGAAAAGAACTTTCTACTCCTACCACGAGATTCAAGCCGTCAAATGACCCAACGAAGTCGTATCATGTTTAAATGATTATATTCGTAAAAACGTCCCTGAAGAAGTGACGGAGTTCCACTTGTTGTGCGACGAATGTTCGGGACAAAGCAAAAACAATTAGTCAGTCGAAAGTTCAAAGTTTTCTTTATTTTCCGCAGAGGCTCGTACAATGATTGTGATAATGATGGTTTCTGATTAATAAACTGACTATCTTATGATTAACATTCTTTATTTGCCATTTTATTACTAAGACCACCTGCGTTCTTCAACCAATTTGGAAAAGGGCTCATCTCGGAAAACTCTAACAGCTGCTTTTTTCGGGACTCTTGTAATAAAGAAACCCATTTCAGTATGTTATGACGCAGTCCGATGGTTAGCACTTTCAAAAAAATATGCCGTCTAAAATTCCATATAGTTTGGCAGAAATTCAGTTTTTTCTGTCTCCTGAACAATTTGAAAAAACCAACATGAGCCCTTTTCGAAATTGGTGATTCAAATGTATTTTTGACAGCTGGTATAGTGCTACTCACTTTGAAAGGGCTTAAAGTGAGTGTACCACCCCAAGATCATAAATATTATCTAAGATACTATGCGACGTTGTAAATTCAAAATTGTATATTGGAATAGGCAAGAATTTCTACTGCGCGTATGTGTGTAACATGATGATATCGGTATATCATTATGTGCAAGTTTTTACAAGTTTAAATTGTATGGCGACCACAAAGCGGAGGGCAACAACTTACAAAACCGTAGTAGTGTGTAATTCTTAAACAGTTTCATATATCACAAAATATACCTAATAACTTAAATTTTAATATAATTCTTCTTCACATTTCAAGAACATTCATGTTTTGAAAATTTTCACTTCATAGGTACTTTTTTAATTTATGTAGAATGTAAATACAAGTAGTTATATGTCTTTATATTATAAGGTAGTATTATGTAAGTAAATAGGTACTATCTATGTATGGGGATTATTCCATTCATGGAATGCCAAAATTAATGTCACGACCTGCTTATATGAGATCCACTAATGTTGACCCCCATTTTCGTTTTATGGACCACCAAATTTTTTTCTCGCTGACATGGACCCCTTGCAGATCGTAATCGACCCTTGAGGGTCGATATAGACCACTTCGGGAATCACTGGTCTATACAATAAATTTCTTTACAGAAATTTAGAACTTTTATTCAAAATGTGTGGTTTAATTTAAAATTAAAAAAAAAAGTTCTTATTGAATATAGTACAATCGCGTGTAACTCGATTTGAATCAAATCGTATTGAAAAAGGTTTTTCAATTTAATTTCAATCAAATTACACGACTCTACTGCTGTCAATAATCAAGGAAGCAAAAAATCAGATAAAAAGTCGGTTATATCGGTTGGAATTTAAATCAGCTGTGGAATTCTGTAATGCGGCAGGCGATTGTCATTTTCATACATTAAATAAGGCAATTTAAAGTTGCTTAAAAGTGATGAATTTGATGGCTATATTTATCTGTCAATTTCCAAGTAATATTTAGAGGCAAGATTCTACTGATTTTGAACCGATCACTTTTTGGAAATGAACAAAGTTATAATTACTGTCGTTTTAAAGAATTTCATTGCTGTTGCTTCAGACAAAAAAAAGAGGGGAAAAAAATTCTATGAACATATTTATAAATTTTTATTATACAAAAATAAAATTTGCCTATTTGCAGGGGCTTTAAAAATACTAAAAATGAGTTTTTAATATACGAGAAGATGTGGATTCAATGGAGTTTTAAAGTTTTGAATAAAACATAACTAAAAGTATTATTTTGCCCAAAGACCAACGGTATCCGATTATAACTTCGGGTAGCGGCTGAATTTTTATAAAGGACGAGATAATTTCTGTATGTATTTTTAAATGAATTTAAAAAGATAGTTTTAAATAAGTAGGGATTTTAAATAAAATTACACCATTAGAAAAGGTAATAACTGCATTTATTCGCGGACTAAATGCAATGTAAAATCGCTTCTTTTTTTTATTCACTGGCTACCTATACAACAATGGAAGCGTCAGTTTTAATGATTGTTTTCTATCGATGTCATGAAGCATAATTCTAGTTTATAGACATTTTTGAATGAAAAACAAATAGAAATACAAGTATATGACTAAGGGTCGCTTACTCATAAGAAAGTTTACAATTATCGACACCGACTTTTTAAAGTTTACAATACAATAGAGTTCCCGCTAACAGGATATCTGGCTTCATTATAAGCTCTGGAAGATTGGTCAGTTCTAAAGTTTAAGGACATACTGTATAACCACGCACAATAGATCCAATTCGTGGTCTAAGTGTCGGCAGTGCTATAAGATCTTTATTTCCCTTATAAGTTCATTCATTCATTCATGTATAGAAGTTCCAATCATGATTTTACACTTTAATTTGTTTTATTATCATAATTTAAATCTAAATAAAATTAATTAATAAAAACTATGATTACATTTTAATTAAAGCAATTTAATTGGGTATTCATGTGTGATTTTTTTAGGAAAATTCCCCGTAAGTTTAAAAACTTTAATAAGCATATACTTTCTCTATTCCTTGATGTTTGATTTACGATAGTTATCAATTGCTTTAAATTGTGTTTTTTTAAATATTATATCACCAATATGTGTGAAAGAACTTCTGGATACGGGATTGTAGCCGTTTTTGATAATATTTTGACAGCTGTCACTGCTATTTTTTTCAGTATAGCCTGACATTTGATCATGGAGCATTTCGCATTAGAACAACGTCATAGAACTTATTATCAAAATCAACAGCAAACTCAACATGCACTTCGTAAATTTTATGGTCAACATAATATCCGTCCACTTGAGCCAGCTATTCGCAGAATTGTTGAAAGATTTGGAAACATTTATTCCTTACATGATGTCGGAACGATTGTATGAAAAAGAAATGCTCGGATTGAAGTCAATATGATCCAAATTTATCGATTTCTCGAAATTCGCAACATTTTAGATTATTTTATCGCACAACATGGCTTATTTTGCATAACGATCTAGGCCTGCACCTCTACAAGATACAGGTAGTGCAGGAAGTAACGCCAAATGATCATTTCTTGTTCTGGGTAACAATTTGATGTACATTTTATGCTGATGATGTCATCGGTCTTTATTATTTATTACGTTACAAACAATAGAGCACATTACAAATTAATGAACAATTATAATTATTTCCTTTTGGAGGCCTAGATCTTCTGATATCACTCTGTTGGAGATATGCAGTCACATATTTATGCTGGTAAGCCAACAACGATTGAACAGAAAACAACATAACTCTTGTTTTTGGTGAAATTGTGAACGAATGGCTGAAAATTGGGTCCAAAAAATGCATATGCACATTTACATGAAGTTATATTAATAGCATCGAGTGATCTTTCAAATACCCAACCCAAACCTCCTATAATATGGTAGGTAAGTGCCTACGAAGAGGTAAAATGGAAACAAGGGTTCCCGGAGTCTTTCTTATCTTGTTAGAGCGATACCGTCTTGTAGAATGGTTGAGTGTATAAAAAAAACTTTTGTTTTTAATCCAATTTAAAGTTATATCACATTTGTTGAATAACCATTTAGAAGTATATAGAACAACGCATAAAACGGTGTACAAAATAAGTGATAGTTCGGGTGATTAGTTGTACAGCTGATCCATATACTGTGCAATTAGTTAGCGGATCATCGAAATTTCATAGATTATGCCGATACAAATCGGCCAGCCATCAAGTTGTCAAATCGTTCCGCCGATTAGTCGTTTACTGTATCATCCGTTTTAATCGTAAAAAATCCCTTTCTTTTTAGAAAAATATAAAATTTAAAATTTCAAATTGGCCGACAAAATACAGCAGCCCATATTTGGTTTGTCATTTGGATGTTGTCAAATACTAAATTTGTATTATCTCGACATAGACTTTAAAGACTTTTTGTCGATTCGATAAATCAAATACAGCTCCATATCTGGTTTTCTTTCATTCATAATGTATAGAGAAAGTATATTACGAAACGAAACAGGCACACTTTGCACGCAAGAAAATTGCTGTAAATCTTATATTTTATTTGTTTTTTTATGCCCTATGGTAGGTACTACCAGAGGGTATATTAGTTTTGTCACTAAGTGTGTAACGCATAGAAATAATCATCGCAGAAAAATTTCAAGGGTATGGTTGTGCAGGGAATCAAAAGTTATATCGATTTATGCATGTCCGTCCGTCCGTCCGTCCGTCTGTGGACAAGATAACTCAAAAACGCGTTATCCGATTTTGTTGAAATTTAGAATGTAAGTTGGTTATTCCTTAACTGCGTTTGGTATTGCATTTGAGCAAAATCGATCCACGGGGAGCAAAGTTATAAAGGAAAAACCAGGGTGACCAGAAAGTTTTGTCGTTTTTTTGGTTATGGTTTCTCGGATGTAATTGTAAAATTTGTCAATCGATTTTGTTTAAATTAATTACATAGGTTAACTACATAAACATATGATACCATGTTAAATTTCAGTCAAATCGATGCAAGGGTAGTGGAGAAAGAAATAGTTGTAGCCTAAAATAAGCCTGTTCATAAAGTTTTCCCGATGTATTTTAAAAAGTTATATACCGATTTCAATCAAATTTACGAAACGTATTTATGCTATTAGAGTCCAGCACACCTGTGAATTTGAGCCAATTTGAGAATGTAGAAACGAAGTTTTAGAGAAAAAACCTTGAAATTTTGTGTTAAGTAGAAAGTTCGTGGCGTTTTTTTTTCCAATAGATGGCTTTAGAGTCGTATAATTAGTAGTTATAAGCCTATCAAGTTATGTTATAGCGCGCTTAAAAGGTGATATTTTATAGAATATTTATGAAAATTGTGAAATTCAGGCAGAACTAATTGGGGTAATTGGGTTTTGAAAATGAGCCAAAATTCTTAAAAAAATTCCCTATATTAATGCTCCATGTTAGGTACTACCGTCCGTTCGTGGACAAGATAACTCAAAAACGCGTTATCCAATTTTGATGAAATTTAGAATGCTACTTGGTTATTGCTATAGTGGATTTGGTATTGCATTTCAGCAAAATCGACTGAGGGGCAGCGAAGTTATTAAGCAAAAACAAGGGTGACCATAAAGTTTTGTCGTTTTTTTTATATAGTTTTTCGTATTTAATTGGAAAATTTGTAAAACAATTTTGTTTAAATTAATTGTATTGGTTGACTACATAAATAGACGATACCATTGTAAATTTCAGTCATATCAGTCTAAGGATAGTGGAAAAATAAATAGTTGTAGGAGGAAATAAGCCTGTTCAGAAAGTTTTTTTTGATGTACATTCAGAACTAATACACCGATTTCAATAAAATTTGCAAATTGGACTTATACTACCAGGGTCTGGGTTACTTACAAATTAGAGAAAATTTTGAAAAGGGCAAAAAAACTTATGAAGAAAAAACCTTGATATATTGTAAGTTTTCACAATTTTTCTCTCCCATTTCTACCATAGGGCATCAAAAAATCGGCTATGGGCCGATTTTTAATTACTTTATGTTTTTTAAGATAATTTCAATAATTAATTAATAAAACAAGATTATTTAAGAAATATGATTTTTATTCGAGAATATAAAATTGTTTAAACAAAAACAATGACATACGCCATTTTAATTTTATATTTATTGACACTTTACTGATGCCATATTTATTTGTTCATTTCATTTATTTAAAATATTTACAATAGTTATGATTTAAATTTAATAAAATATAAGGACCGTAAGTACTTAGAAATGTTATTAGTAAATTTTTTGATTTTATACAATTTTTTAATAGATCGTCAGTTTTGCACGGATGTAATATAAAAAATGGTTTAAATAAGAGCGGATGTTCGGTTTGTGTTAAGATTTTTAATAAGTCCAATAATGATGTCGTTCCATTGTTGTTTTCCAAATTAGTTTTATTATAGAGATTTTTAAATATTCCCCAAAATTCATCCAAAGTTATTTGCGAACCATCTTTCGTTGTTGTTTTTTTTTCGGTGACGTTAAAAATTATTTGTAAAAAGAAAAATGAAAGAAATATATAGAATTATTATTATTTTAATAATTTAAATAGGTTTTTTATTTTGTTACAAAACTACATAAAAATTTAAAACTTCAAATATGAAAAATAATCACCACATATTGGGTTTTCGTTTCTTGAAAAAAATGTGTAATTTTTTACCGTGTGACAGTTTGCATACAAATGAAATTCGAGAACCGAAAACATCATAAAAGTTGTCTTCTCAAAAAAATAATGGGAAAAAAAACTAGAGAGTTAAGATAAAAGACAACCAGGGAATAAACTTGGATTGAATTGGAAAATAATTTATGAAGATACTAAAACCACTCTATTTGATCTGCACTAGTAATTTCCTTCTAATAACATTATTGGTGAAAATAAACTTGAAGCACTTACATAGTGTCTACTTTTTTTCTGTTAGCCACACCGACGCCATTTTTATTATAGCAGAAAGTCTTTACTGAGCATATTATGTTCTAACATTTTATTTGAAAAGATTTCGTTGAGCGAGAAACAAAACAAGCAGCAATTGCTTAAAAATATGCTATTTTACTATAGCATGAAATATCCACACTTGTTATAATATAGGCCAATTGCAAAGCTTTCGTGTATTCCCAAACTTTTCGAATGCATCATACATCAATTCCTCTACTTTCACTGCAAATCTTTCATATCTGAATTTCAGCTTGGATTCCTGAAAGGCAGATCCGCAGTGACCAGCTTAGTTGAATTGGTGTCATATTCAAATTGTGCTATGGAAAAGGGTAACACTGTGGACTGTATTACTACAGATTTTAGTAAAGCTTTTGACAAGCTGTCTCATAAGATTATATTATTAAAGCTTAATGCCCTTGGGTAGAGTAGATCCGGTCATACCTTGACGGTAGAAGGTATCAGATCTTGCTCCGCTCTGCTAAATCTATTCCATTTTTGGCGACATCTGGTGTCCCACAAGGCAGTTATTTAGGACCTCTTCTCTTCATATTAGCTATCAATGATGTTGCTTCTGTAATCAAATTTTCGAAGATTTCCAACTACGCCTATGATATGAAATTATGCGTAGAGGTGACCCAGTCGATTGATTTTCTCCAGGCAGACTTTACAAATTTTATTACGTGGTGTCGTAAAAATAACCTGACACTAAACACGGACAAGTGTAGGATTATCACTTTTCTCGTAAACGTGATAACTTTTATCGCAATTATTTTATTAACTACACTCCTCTACAAAGAGTTAGTTGTATTACTGATTTGGGAGTTACTTGCGACAGTGAGCATAACTTCCGAATTCACTTTGACTCATTGGTTCATAAAGCCAATTCGACTCTGGGCTATATTAAGCGTTGGTCCAAGGAGTTTTCCGATCCGTACGTCTGTAAATCGGTTTATATCGCCTTCGTTACACCAATTTTGGAATATGCCAATCAGGTGTAGTCACCACAAAGTTCATATCAACAGGCTAGAATCCGTTCAACGTAGGTTTTTACGTTTTGCTTTGCGGAATTTACCATGGAATGATCCTTTATCTTTGCCACCTTACAGCGATAGGCTGAAATTGTTAAGCTTGCATTCCCTGGAAAAGCGGCGAGACGTGGCAGATGTAATTTTCGTTCATCAAATTTTCAATGGGGCTATTGACGCCCCCAATATTTTATGCAAAATGTACCTTAATTCTAACAGGTATTCCTTGAGATCCGTGGACTTGTTTAAAATCAAATTCCACCGGACGGATTATAGAAAGAATGAACCAGTCTCCCGAATGTTGAGCGTGGTCAATGCCAATGCACAAATTTTTGACTTTTGCCTCAGTAAACATGAACTGAAGAGACTCTTATATAATTCCTAATAATCAATGATTTTATTATGTATTAATTTTCTTTTGGCTCGGTTTGAGCTGTTACTGTTACTATAATAATAATAATAATAATAATATATAAACTAACGAATTATTATTAATTTTATATAGCGTATTGCTTGAGAACTATTTTTAAAAATAGTTCTCAAGCAATACGCTTCTCTGTCTCCTTTTTCACGAGAAAGTAATTTATATATAACAGGTGGGCTGAAAAGTTCGTATCGTTTCTATGAGAGGGCGCCACTAGTATTCAATCCATATAATTCTTCGTTAGTAGATATGTGTATAAATTTGACAGCTGTCGGACTATTAGTTTGTGAAATATAGCATTTTGAGTGAAGCAACTTTTCTTATTTTGAATAAATGGATAAAAAGGAATTTCGTGTGTTAATGAAACACTGCTTTTTGATGAAAAAAGATGCTGCTGATATCAAAGAGTGGCTTGATGAGTGTTATCCGGACTCTGCGCCAGGCGAAGCAACCATTCGTAGGTGGTTTGTTAAGTTCCGTGCAGGCCATATGGGCATCGAAGACGATGAACGCAGTGAACGTCCAAAAGAGGCTGTTACGGACGAAAACATCAAGAAAATCCACAAAATGATTTTGGATGACCGTAAAGTGAAGTTGATCGAGATAGCTGACACTCTAAAGATATCAAAGGAACGTGTTGGACATATCGTTCATGAATGTTTGGGTCTGCGAAAGCTCTGTGCAAAGTGGGTACCGCATTTCCGAAAAATGGAACAAAAACACATGCAAATGCGACTTTCTCAACAACATTTGGACCATTTTCGAAAGGATAAAGTGGATTTTGTGCGCCGATTCATCACTATAGATGAGACTTGGATCTATCACTATGATCCTGAGTCGAAAGCAGAATAAAAAAACTGATAATTCGGCTCCAAAACGGGTTAAGGCCCAAAGATCAGTGAAGAAGGTTATGGTTATGGCATCAGTTTTTTGGTATGCAAAAGGAATTTTGTTGGTGGATTACCTCCAAACTGGTAAAACAATAAACTCAATTATTATTGCAACTTGTTGGACCAATTGGATGTAAAAATTCGTGAGAAAAGACCTGGTTTAAAGAAGAAAAAGTCATTTTTCACCAAGACAATGCAACAGCTCATAAAGGTCAAAAAACCATTGCAAAAATCATGGATGTAAAGTACGAATTGTTAGAACATCCACCGTATTCGCCAGATTTGATCCCCAGCGACTTTTTCCTGTTCTCAGACCCCAAGAGAATGCTTGCTGGAAAGAAATTTAGCACCGATGAAGAGGTGATCGGCGCAACTGAGGCCTATTTTCAAGCAAAAGACAAATCGTACTACAAAAATGGTATCGAAAAGTTGGAAGATCGCTATAATCGGTGTATCACCCTCGAATGCAACTATGTTTAATAATAAAATCCAGTTTTGTTCAAAAAATGTGTTTTTCTTTAAAACGATACGAAGTTTTCAGCCCACGTGGTATATATATAAAATTAATAATAATTCGTTAGTTTATATACAATATATATATTACAACAAGTATACAGTGGTGTTCAATGAAATCCGGACACTTTGAATTCCTGGAAGAAATGCATGGTGCAGGTCGAAATTTAATCCCCTCCCATTTTTTTTTTTTCAGTATTTAGTTACTTGATTTATGTAGTAAGTGTATATTTCAAAAAATAGTTTAGTAATAATCGATAAGTCAAGTTATAAGCATAAACATTAAATAAATGAAAAAAATGTCGAAATTAAGTGATGCTGAAAAAAGTGTTATTATCGCATTATGGCATGAAGGGTTGTCAGTGCAGGAAATTAGTGAAGAGTATCACGGGGGAAGTCCTCTATTGCTGATGTAATAAAAAAATTTAAAAATACCGGGACCACAGAACGCTCCAAAGGATCTGGAAGGAAACGCAAGACAACCATAGTAGAAGATCAATTTCTGGTCCTTCGTTGCAAACGAGACCGCTTTGAACCTTCCACAAAATTGAAAGCGGAGCTTGCTTTAGCTAGTGGAACTGAAATTTCTGCGGTAACCGTGCGAAGGAGGTTGCTTGAGGCAAATCTAAGGTCACGTTGCTCGCTCCAAAAGCCATCTTTAAAGGTTTCGTCAAAGATCACTCGGCTTCGGTGGGCCCAGGAACATTCCAGTTGGACCCCAGAGATGTGGAATAGAGTAGTATTCTCTGACGAAAGCAAATTTAAGCTGCATATCGGGGATGGGCGGCTACGCGTCCGAAGGAAGTCAGGAGAACGCCTCAGTGATAACTGCATTCAGGAAATTCCCAACAAAGCTTAAGGAGTAATGGTCTGGGGATGTTTCAGTGCAAGTGGTTTAGGTCATCTGGGGTTTATAGATGGAAGAGTAACCGCAGATGTGTATTTAAATGTCCTAGAGAGTCATTTGAAAGCGTCAGTTTTGGAGCTGTTTGCTGAAACTGAAAGGTACATCTTTCCGCAAGATGATGCGCCAGCACGCACTTAAGAAAAGGTATTTTTTTATTTTTTTAGAACTATTGGACAATCCTCAAGAAAATCCAGTCCTAACATTTGGTGAAATTTTATTAACTTTCGTTTTTTTTTCATTTTCAGGGAAAAGACTACCTAAACCAAAACGATATTCAGACATTGGAATGGCCTCCGTACAGCCCAGATCTTCATCCCATCGAAAATATCTGGGCTATTATGAAGAAAAAGTCTGTAAAGGTAATCTCCAAACACAACAGGACTTAAAGTGGCAAATTCAAAGTGCTTGGGATGAAATTAGTGATGACGTCACTGGAAATATGGTGAATTCCATGAAGCACAGGTGCACAGCGGTTGTTAAGGCAAATGGCAGTCATACTTAATTATAAATAGGAGGTCCCAACTAGTATGTACAAAATACAATTGATAAATTTTATTGAATCTATTTATAACGTGTTTTTTTTTGTATCTTAATAAACGTAATATTTACAAAAAATCATCTGAATTCCTATGAATTTTTTTAATTTTCCAATAAAACCAAACATACTGAACCATATAATATTTTTAGTAAATATTACCTGAGGTAATATAAAAAATTATTTCACCGAATGAGCATCACTACTTCTTTGGAAAAAATCGCTTCAAATCGAAAAATGATAGGTGTCCGGATTTCATTGAACACCACTGTATTTCCAGGTTATAGTAAAATAGAATATTTT
Organism: Xylophagus ater; assembly: GCA_963422695.1. NCBI lineage: Eukaryota > Metazoa > Arthropoda > Insecta > Diptera > Xylophagidae > Xylophagus > Xylophagus ater. Next base: position 59,034,490 of record OY730480.1, read on the forward strand.
TAAGTAATTTAATTCCGTCTAACTCTATTAAAACAAATAAATATTTGTTTTCATGGAAAATTTGAAAGAATTTTTCAATAATTTTTCAATAATTTAAAAAGCAGCAATTGATTTAAAATGTGCCGTAAGAGGCTTAAAATTTCTCGAAATTAAAAGAAATAAAGGAAATTTCGTAAAACTATATTATTAGGTTAAATGCTTCTATATTAGAATACGAGAAATTTTATGTTTTTAACATCGCATCATATTCTCTTGTCTAACGCCACTTTGAATTTATAAAATTTATTTTAGACATTTCTGTTAGATCTTTTCTTCTAAAATAAATATTAGGGCTCGTCACGCGTTAGTTCGCAAACTTGCGAAGTTATTTGATTATTGTTGACAATTCGATGAGCCAATCAAAATGCTTAAAAGATTTCGCAGATTTGCGAAGCTGATGTCAAAAACAAACATGCCCTGGAACTGATTATATTCGCAAACTTGCGAAGATGAATTTTTCATTTTTGACACTTTGTAATTTTAAACATATACAACTCTTTTTTTTTTTTTTAAATGCAACATCAAAAATTTATAAATTGCATGAATGGTTGGAAGAAGTATTTTTTCAGTGTAAAAATTGAAAAATTTTGTATTCCCAATGTCATTTCTGATAAAGTTTGAAAAATGAAAAATTATATTTGCGAAACGTTGTCACGGGTGCAGATTATTTTAAGTTTTCCCTAACCAATCAGAATAATCTGTCAAACTTGCGAAAAATCTTCGCAAAAATAATCAATTTGCGTGACGAGCCCTATTATCTACATAAATGTAGTCCACACAGGACATTTGTCAAACAGAACAGTTTTGGTAACAGAATTAAAAGTCGTACGGAGACATTTAGCCGTATTCCGCGCACACATTTTATGTTATGTTAGATTTGACGTAAAAGAATATTTTTCGTTAATTTCGTATTCTGCACGCAAATTTTATGTTATGTTAGAGTATTTTCTCATTTCACATAGAGCGAATCTAAAATGATCTGAATAGGTCATGTTAGAATATTTTAAGGATAATTTGAGAGCATTTGTGAGAAATTTGAGCGAGTATTAAAAAAAGAGAAATTTTTTCCATATTGCTCATGCGCTGGTCTTCATTGCCGATTAACTAGAGTTGAAAAAAATTGTAGTTCACCATTTGTACATATTTGTTTACATATTTTGTAATTTCATATTAAAATTATTTCATGGGGATAAAGAAGTTTAAATAAAAAATATCCCATCAGACATGTTAAAATACTAAACGCACTCAAAAATATATATTTTTTCATTACTAAATATTTGGGAAAAAATTTAACCTCACTTTTCAAAATTAGATAAATTATGCGTCATATTTACTTTTATTTAACTATTAACTAACTTTTATTTTTATTTGAAAATTTTCTTAAAAATGACTACTAAAAACTTAAAAACACACTAAATAAAATATTTAAACTTCTACTAGAAACTAGAAAAATAAGAAAATCTAGTACATTTTCTAAACCTAAAATATCCCGTAAAAGAATTTTCGCAGAATACGAAATTTGAAAACATTTTAAAAATTATTTCAGAAATGAGGGGAAATTAACATAACATAACATAACATAACATACAAAATCGCAGAATAGGGCTAATTATTACCTTGTTTAAATTACCACTACCGTTACCAGCAATTATTTACATCATCAGCCGCCGCTAACAGACAAAAATTTTTAAGACGATAAATGTGACAGATCGTAATTTGACAATGACGAATGAAGAATTTGAAGTTATTTTATTTCTGTTCTGTTTTATTTAAACATAAAAAATGATTTTTGAAGGCGTCAGAAAAAGAAACAAAGATGAGAACATATATTTAAACCTAAAAAAAAACAACCAGGGTACATCAGCTTACGACTGTAAAAAAAATAGTCGTGCTGGTTACAGGCATTTTTCGGCCATTACCAGCGTTTAAATTACCCACATTAAAAATGCTGTAAAAATATTGGTAATTTAAACGAGGTAGTAAGTACATATTTTTAATTTTTAAACATTAAAGAATCCACTCAAATTTGTTTAGCTCTGTAAATTGTTAAAGAACTGTCACATGATTTTCTATCTTCGAAATAAAAATAAACTTTAATAGAATTTGAAGATTTTTCGAACATCCATCAGTGTGCACTTAAATTATCAATTTCGAAAACCTAAAAATTTTGATTACCACAGTTATCACATCTTTCAAAGGGAAAAATTTAATAAATCTTAGTAAAAAAAAATCATGTGTGCTGTGCACACCCGGTAGAAGTGAAACCTTCGGAAAAGTAAACAGCGACAGAATGAGACGAATATCAGGGGTGGGATATTTATAAGGTTTATTTATTAAAATATTGGTACCAAGTTTAAAAGTTATTTTACATTTAATTATTCACACTCTTTGTTTTCAATTTCAATAAATGACACGAGTGGCTTATGATAACTAAAGTATGAAATGAACGCCTTGGTTTGGATTTGATCAATATATCCTTAAAATACAGCGTCAATTACTGTTTTCGATCTTGTTGTCGATTCAGTGCGACTACTGCACATTTTAAATTTAATTTGGTGTTGAGGAACTCAATCAAAGGGAGCGCTGTATCCAATGCGAAGCAAACTTTAAAATCCCCACTTAAAATCATCGGAATTTTATCGTAATCTTTTTTAAGAATCAGCGATATTTCTGGTGTGTACTTTAGCAAATTATCGTGGATGAATTCAATAATTGTATTTATTGATTGGTTGGGAGAAATGTAAAATGCCACAATTATAACTGATTTATTATGGTCCAATCTGCTTTCGCAAGCAGATATTTCTCTCAACAGGCAATGAACAGACAATGATCGTAGTTGTTGTGCATTGAGATCTATTTGTGGAGTAACAACACGGGCCCCGTCATTTATATTATTATGGTATATTGCAACTCCGCCTGCCCTCGTAAATTTTCTTTTATATTGAACAACAATATCAAAATTTGGTATGTCTACAATAATGCTATTCTGTCTAATTGAAGATCCTGTACATGAGCTCGTAAACTTTTTGTGGCATTAGTTTTGGGCATATTTGGAAAATGTTTTATTAAAACGATACATATGAAGACTGTATTCTGTATTCTATGTATCCGGCGCTCAGGAATCATAATAATAGCAAGGCAAAATTTCAGAAAAAATTATTTTTTGTGAAATATGGGTATATTTATCTGAAAAATTTTTTTATGCAAATTTTTTGTTGCTATGAATTCTGACCGACTGGTCTTTCATCTTGGTAAAAAAGTGTCGTTTTTTAGCGTTTCATCGTGTTTCAAATCACTTCCAACGCGGCTAAAGAAATTTTCACTTCAAAAATTAGCGCGTGTAAACAGATAGAAATAATAACAAAATGAAAAATAAAAACTTTTCTTCAAGATTTCTTACTTACCGGAATGTGTTCCTTTAAAATATAAAACAGGAATTTGATAAGATAAACTATAAATTATATGATATTCGATATGAATTAAATCGGTTTGATTTAATTCGATTGGAAAATTTGTAAATTGCTCATATTTTAAAAATGTTTCGCCATCATTTTCAGACTATGGAGAAAAAGAAAAAAATTGTATTTAACACAAACAAGCAAATCTCCATCCAGCACGTTTATGCATAGACCGAACCGATACGTTTGGACAAAAAAAAATCCGAGCATAAACCAATTTGGTCTGTTAGTTTGGTACAGACCCAAACGAAATCGAACTGATATAGTGTTGCCTCATAAACTGTTTTGAACCAACAAATAAAGCCGAAAGATAACCTAACTTTGTATTATAAATGATGATATATAATAAACATGCAAAAATTTTACTGACACAATTTTTTTTAAAGGTTCAAGCAGAATGACGGATCACGACGGACTATTTTTAATACAATCTGAAAATCAAAACTGTGGAATCCGTTGTAGATACGTCATTCTATTTCCCGCATAAGTTTATGTAAGGCCTAACCCTGGAGGCAATCTCGACGGACGCAATGAACGCGACGGACGCAATGAACGCGACGGACGCGTGAAGTGTCAAATAAAAGTTAATTTCATATGAATTGTATGGGAGGTGGCAATCTCGACGTAGACGCGACGGTTCAGACATTGTAAAGTTGATTCGTGCTCAACTTTTTACGTGACGGACGCGTTCAAATGTCATTTTAAACTTTTTGTGTGTGAATTATTTTGTGAAAACTCCATTTAAAAACGGTATTTTTGTTTTTTATTAATTAACAATTCCTAAAAAACTATTTTAATTTATAACACAAAGACTATATCAAATAATAATAAAAACAAATTTCATCAAGGGCGTCGAGTTTGCCTACACAACACCGTCACTAACGTTTTTGACAATTCACGCGTTCATCGCGTCCGTCGAGATTGCCTTCAGGGTAGGCTATACGACGATCATTGTAATGAAGGAAATTGTGGAACTAGTGAAAACTGAGCGTTTTTCTTTGATTTTCAATGAAAGGTGGCTATACTTCTTTTACGAATGTCAGAGAAACTTCAGTCAGATTTTCGTTCAAAGCTAAGTCGTGTAATGGTTTTTTTCATCGAATCCAATTTGATTATTTCTTCCCTTTCCTTTTTTTACCGATGAGTCACATATTTTATCCATTTTTTTTATATATTATTATTTTCTTATTGGGACGCTGAAGTTTGAGGTTAGAATATCGACGTAAAATTCCTGATGAAGGAATCAACTTGGCAGTTCTCCAGTGGAATGAAATGAAATTGAAACGCAGTCCACAAAACAGCTGATCGATTAAAACATGTTTCGTCATTCAAATTATAAAAAACAAATTACGTGATATACCTAAGATTTTTTATTTAAAATCTATTTACTAAACTATTTCCCATGTTTTGCATTATTTTTCTTTAAAGAAATAATCTTTGTAATAGGTTAATTTTCCATTGTAAAATTATTTCCTTCATTACAATGATCGTCGTATAACTTAGGCCTTAAATAAAGTGCCTTAATTTATTTAAAAAACTGGAAAAGTGAGGTTAAGGTAAAAGGACGCATAAATTCAACAACGGTTCAGCCTGCTCATAAACGTGGTGCACAATCATGTTTTTCTTTTATTTTTTTTGTAATTTTTACCATTTTAATTAATTCCCATTTATCATTAATTTGATCAGATAAATTGATTAATTCTTTGGCATTTAATAAAAACTCCTCCCAAGCTAAACATCCATCTTTTAATATTTTTGTTGTGGTTGTTGTTGGTAAAGACATTCTCTCGTTCTTTTTTTCTTTTAAAATAATCCAAAATGTTTAGTTTATCAAAAATACTAAGATATTAGTTAAGGACAAAAAAAAAACGTGTTGATTCAAAATTATCGCGCATTTTATTGTATACTGGTACTGGTATCAGCAACTATGCTCGCTGCATTCTTAGAATAAGATTGAAGAATCCATATCTTCAAAAAAAAATTCCTGTTTGAGAGACACATATTTCATTTTCTATATTGCCCTATCCAGAATATACATTCCCCGCTTCCATGACGTTTTTCTATTTTGGCCCCTCGCTACGCCTTACCAACTCTTATTCATAGTCCTATTTTTTCAGATGACCTATCCAGAATTTACATTCCAAGATTTATGAAAATCTACCAATTATTCGCCGAATTAAGGATATTTTTATGTTCCCCTCTTCCCCTGCAACCGCTTTCGAAAATGCAGGTACCCTATACTAAGTTGGAAAGACATCTACCATATGTACCAAAATTTTATTAAAATTGGTTAAGTAGTTTTCGGGTCTATAGGGAAACACAAACAAACACACATAGTTACCGATTTATTATATATACATATGTTTATAGTACTAGAGGCACACATAGGGTATTCATACCATAGTTTAAGGATAACATGTCGTATACCATATGTGTGCCGTCGAATACTAGCCGAATACCATTTCAACTACGTAGCATAAATCTGGTATTTAAATTCGAAAAAGTATGTGGTATTCCCGTTTTTACTTAATTTTTTCGGCCACTGTAATCTATTCTTTAGTGATTGTCGCGCCTTTTTATTGAAGCGGAAAATAGCGAATGGAATTTTGTAGGAAAGCTGAGCAATTGACACATGTTTACACTTTTTTTTTGAAAATTTTATTTTAAAAAAATGGAAAAAGTAAAGAAAAAACGCAAAATTTTATCGGTGGATGAGACCTCAAAATTTATAGATATTTGTAGTAATCATATAGAGGATTTAAGAGGAGCGAAAAGAAATTCCCACATTCTCGCTGAAATGGCAGAATTTCAAATGTCAGACAAATACTATGTTTGATGTGTGCCAACCCCTTTTTATACCACGATACAAGGCTATACTGTAGTATCGATACTAAGTTATGAATACCCTATGTCTGCCTCTACTATAAGATAAAAATTTCCCCAATGTCAGTATCCTGAACAGGGTCCTCCTGTTAGGTATCAGCAGTGACAAAGTTTCGAAGATAAAGCCCCTAATTTACAGGTTTTTAAATTTTCGCGAAGGAGCCCTAAATATTTTCAGGGTAAAAAATAGTCTAAATTACTCCCTACAAAGTCCGTGAAAGTCCCGTTAAAATTGGTTAAGCGATTTTCAAAATTAGCCCAGGTAAATAAAAAAGACAAACAGACAAACATTTTAAAAACGGTTTTTTTTTGAGGCTTAGTATCGTGCGAATAAGCTTATGAGCTTAGAAGAAGGCAGTTACTTCGAAGGCACATACAGGGGTGGGCATAATTATTTTTACACTTGAAATTTCTTGAAAAACGTTCTTTGCATGCCGATTTTATTGGGTTCCAATTAGAATTTCCAAAAATTTTTTTTTGGAGATGTAGCAGTGATATGTTCAAAACTCAATAGCAAAAAAAGGGCGAAAAGGGGGTGAAAATAGCTCGAGGTTTTTTATACACAGCAGTATAAACTTTTATTGGCATAGGGCATAAGTATTTTTACACACAGTAACAGTGTCGGAAGTCTTGTGCTTTGGTCAGAATGATCCGTTTACTTAATAAAATTATTGAAGGATATTATTTTCTAATATTTAATCTTTGGTATTTTAAAAAAAATTTTTTTGGAAAACCTTTCAAAATGGCGAAATCAAGGGAAATCAATGTGGAAGACCGTGCGACCATTGTAACGAAGTTTGAGTGTGAAATTTCTGCTACTAAAACCGCGGAAACTTATCAAATCTCACCGTAGAGTGTTTATCTGCTATTAAAGAAAAAGAAAGAGTTAGAAACACTTGAAAAGATCAAAAGAATTTGCAGAAATAGAGTCACAAGTGACCACAAAGACAGGTGTCTTGTCGGTTTTATTCAGAAAACTCGTCTATTGCTCCATATAAAGGAGCAGTAATTTCAAATTAGATAGCTGCAAGAAACATAAGTAAATGGACCACACCTAGAAGATGCACCAAAACCGTATTAAAGACCTACGTTACCCGAAATATGCCATACACTTCTGTCGCAAACAAAGTAAATCGCGTCAGCTTTCTCGGAGGCCATATTGACAAGGCTGTGGTGCTTTGGATGAACGTATTATGGACTGCTGAGAGTTCTTTCATACTCCATGGATACTCTGGTAAAATCTCTACTTCCTCAAAAACACCACAGCCTTGTCAATATAGCCTCCGAGAAAGCTGACGCGATTTACTTTGTTTGCGACAGAAGTGTATGGCATATTTCGGGTAACGTAGGTCTTTAATACGGTTTTGGTGCATCTTCTAGGTGTGGTCCATTTACTTATGTTTCTTGCAGCTATCTAATTTGAAATTACTTCTCCTTTATATGGAGCAATAGACGAGTTTTCTGAATAAAACCGACAAGACACCTGTCTTTGTGGTCACTTGTGACTCTATTTATGCAAATTCTTTTGATCTTTTCAAGTGTTTCTAACTCTTTCTTTTTCTTTAATAGCAGATAAACACTCTACGGTGAGATTTGATAAGTTTCCGCGGTTTTAGTAGCAGAAATTTCACACTCAAACTTCGTTACAATGGTCGCACGGTCTTCCACATTGATTTCCCTTGATTTCGCCATTTTGAAAGGTTTTCCAAAAAAATTTTTTTTAAAATACCAAAGATTAAATATTAGAAAATAATATCCTTCAATAATTTTATTAAGTAAACGGACCATTCTGACCAAAGCACAAGACTTCCGACACTGTTACTGTGTGTAAAAATACTTATGCCCTATGCCAATAAAAGTTTATACTGCTGTGTATAAAAAACCTCGAGCTATTTTCACTCCCTTTTTGCTATTGAGTTTTGAACATATCATTGCTACATCTCTAAAAAAAAATGTTTGTAAATTCTAATTGGAACCCAATAAAATCGGCATGCAAAGAACGTTTTTCAAGAAATTTCAAGTGTAAAAATAATTATGCCCACCCCTGTACACACACTTCAATTTTATTTATACCATATATAGAAGAAGTATCCTTTTTTGCCTTCGTTTTCTTTAAACTAACACATCATAAGAAAAACAGATTTCCGCTCCTGCTCTATTGCTCACTCGCTTAATTTGGATGCGACTTAACAGTGTCACGTGATTTTTTTTAATTGCCCACAAAACCTTAAATAGCCTCCATTTAACATGTTATATGTTAGGATATTTGGAAAAACATGTCGTTGTGCAGCAAACAGGAAGAAGTGACTTATAATTTGTTTTTAGAATGTAACGTAGTACAATTCGGCATCGAAGTGTTGGCAGAGCAACGCTTTGATCAAACAAACACTTCTGTCTTGCGGCAAAAAGTACGTTTTATGGTATAGCAAGAAGGTAACTAGAAATTGCACGCATAGCTGCTTGCACTAGCTAGCTCGTCGGATGGGGTGGGTCGTTACCTTCTACCATATGCCGTCACGTACAAATAATTTTTATGCGTGCAGAAAACAAAATTTGTTGGGCTAGCAAGAGGGCTGGAGATGTGATAATAATAAATCACACCCTCTCAGATCACTAGCGGAATGGGTAAAAATGTTTAAAATAAAATAAAAGAGGAATATTTGTGACTAATGTCACGAAGAAAAGAAAGAGATGGCAAGATTTTAAAGGAAAGGTTAATTTTTCATTGAAAACCCACGAAACGGAATTCGGCAGATGTTTTCCCAACACCGGGGCCTTTATCTCACCCTAAGGGCTACATACGCATACTGCCCTTTGTGGATCGCATCCGGCCATGGAAATGTTCGTGAAGATTACGATCCCCACAACCTGTAAAAACGGGAGCTGAAAAAAAAAGAAAAATCCTACGCCCCCATCATCCTCGGCCGTCACTGCTCACTTTTTAATTTAGTACCCCATTTTCAACGAAATAAAAAAACAATTCCAGGGGTGCACAACCTAAAAGGGAAACTGCACCAAAAATCAAAAAACAACCAGAAGCACACGTTTTAAAAATCCAACTCCACATCCTTTATTGAGGAAAAAAAACAAGAAACATTGGTGAAATAAAAAAATTAAAAAAAACTAATTTTTGGCAGATCAAAATTTTTCATTGTAAAAAAAAGAAATTAAAAGAAAAATACTGGAAAAAATTAAAGAACTATAGATTTAAAAAAAAAACCTTAAAAAAAACTAATTTATATATTCATATATTGTATATATATACTAAAATTGAAACTTTTAATTAAACTTGAGAAAAAAATTAAAGACAAACTTACGGCTGTTTTGTAGGCCTTAGCGCCACACCCTGTAAATATTGAAAAAAAATTAATGATAGGCAAACTTTGCGAGTTGCTTCGCATAAGTAACCCGATTTGAACAAAATTTTTAATTTATTAGTTTAAAATTTTAACAAAATTATGTGGTTTTGATGGTTTTTTTTTTGTGTAGATGTTGTCCGATGTCTTCCTATGTCCCGCTTATTGGAATGTGTATAATATGTTGAATTTTGTTTTGATATTTTCCTTCTATTATTTGTTTATACGTTTTATATGTTTTATGTTATATTTATTGTATGTGTTATTCCAGTTTTTTTAAAAATTTTATTTTATATGTTTTATGTTTCTAAGTTAATTTATATGTTTTTATGTTTTAATAATGAAAAAAAATCTATGTTTTGTTTTTATTTTTAAATTATGTATTTCTATGTTTAAATTAGCTTGTATGTTTTTGTTTTATGTATGGTAAGTTTCAGTGGATATTTATGTTTTAAAATTCTTTTCTTTTAAAGCTTTGATTTTACATATCATATATTTCACCACACGTTTCACTCTCGTTAAAAAAAAGAAACAAAATTGCAATAACGAAAAGAAACTGGTAAAAAAAACTAAATCTTTTTCAAAAACTTAAAGAAACAAAAAAAAACATCACAAAATCAACGTTTTTTTTTTTCAAAATTAATCTCAGAAAACTAAAAACAAAATCGACTCAAAAAAAAACGTCGTATTCTTCCTGCTTGTTAACATTGACTTCCCGTTTTTTCTTTAGTAACAGGTCAATTGAAAAGTCCCCGGCCTACCATAGTAAAACACATTTTTTTGGCAAAATTCGGTTTTTTTTATTCAAGATAATTCCCTTCAAGGGTGATACACTGATTATAGCGACCCTCCAACTTTTCGATACCATTTTTGTCCTTTGCTTCAAAATAGGCCTCAGTTTCGGCGATCACCTCTTCATTCGACGAAAATTTCTTCCCAGCAAGCATTCTTTTGAGATCTGAGAACAGGAAATAGTCGCTGGGGGCCAGATCTGGCGAATACGGTGGATGCGGAAGCAATTGGAAGCCCAATTCATGGATTTTTGCCTTTTCACTGACTTGTGACACGGTGCATTGTCTTGGTGAAAAATGACTTTTTCTTCTCTAAACCAGGTCTTTTCTCACGAATTTTTAGATCCATTTGGTCCAAAAGGTTGCAATAATAATCTGAGTTTATATTTTTACCAGTGTGGAGGTAATCCACAAACAAAATTCCTTTTGCATCCCAAAAAACTGATGCCATAACCTTCTTCACTGATCCTTGGGCCTTAACCCGTTTTGGAGCTGAATTATCGGTTTTTTGATTCTGCTTTCGACTCAGGATCATAGTGATAGACCCAAGTCTCATCCATAGTGATGAATCGGCGCACAAAATCCACTTTATCCTTTCGAAAATGGTCCAAATGTTGTTGAGAAAGTCGCATTTGCATGTGTTTTTGTTCCATTTTTCGGAAATGCGGCAGCCACTTTGCACAGAGATTTTTGAAACCTAAAACTTCAGCTAAGATGTTATGTACTGGTCTATGTGAGATGCCTAGGGTGTCAGCTACCTTATCTACAGCCACTCGTCTGTCTTCCGAAACAATATCCTGTATTTTTTGCATCTTTTCTGTTGTTGGTACACTTTTTGGATGACCTTGACGTGGATCGCCTTCAAGGCTTGTACAACTAGATTTAAAAAGGCACCCCATTTTCCAACGGTGGATTTCGAAGGTGAAGGTTCCGGATAATAATTATCAAGCCACTTTTTGGTATCAGCAGCTTTTTTTTCATCAAAAAGGAGTGTTTCAATAACACACGAAATTCCTTTTTATCCATTTTCTTCACAATAACAAAAGTTGCTTCACTCAAAATGCTATAATTCACAAACTAATGATCCGACAGCAGTCAAATTTATACACACGTCTTTTGAAGGTTAGGGCTAACTAAAAATCATATGGATTTAATTCTAGCACCGCCATCTATGTGTCAGGCCGAGGACTCGTCAATTGGCCTGTTATGTTATTGGTTTTGGTTAGGTTTATATATTATTTGTTGTAAGTTATCTATTATATTTTGTATGTTATATTTTATTTTATATGTTATATTATATTTTACATGTTATGTTATTTTATATATTCTATGGTATATTTTATATTTTATTATATGGTCTATGTTATATGTTATATTATATTTTATGTTCTGTGTTACACAACATTCTATGTTATATTTTAAAATTTTTATATTTAATTTTTTTTTTTTACTTAAAATTAGATCGCTTAAATATAACTGCACTTAAAATTAACTTTATGTCTTTATTATTAATATTAAAATTCTTACTATGATTATCATTATGATTATTATTATTGCTATTATTCCATTTATTATTATCATCGTTATTAATTTAATTAATGTTGTATATTTTATGGTTTAAGTTGTATTTTAAGTTATAGGTTATATATATGTTCAAGGATTTATGTTATGTTCTATACTTTATGTTAATTTTAGGTTTTTAAATATTTTCTTATATTTTTAAATAAAATTTTAGGTAGGTATTTTTTTTTCTTATTGGAAGTCTATGAAAAGCAACAAAAGTCTAAAACTATCTATCTATTATAATAAGTTTTCTCCGCACATCGTTTATAAATTTTGTAGTAAGAAAAAACTTAATAAATAATTCATAACTGAAAAAATGTTCGACACCGACGGGATTTGAGCTCACAACTCACGGGGGGCAGCACAGTTGTTTTTACTAAATCTTGACTTTACCAATTACGCCAAGGAAATTAACGCTTCAAATAATTCAGATTCGTTAATATCAAATCAGGACTGAATAAATAATTATAACTGAAAAAAAAAAATATTCGCCATCGACGAGATTTGAACTCACAACTCACGGGGCACAGTTGTTTTTACTAAATCTTGTCTTTAACAATTACACCAAGAAAATTAACGCTTCAAATAATTCAGATTCGTTAATATCAAATCAGAACTGAATAAATAATCTATCTATCTATTATCACATGTTATCATTTCTATTCACACATCGTCAACTGTATGTCGCTCTATCACGATGTAGAAGCAGAGGAGGTATAAAAATTGAGTGCAAGCTAGAACAAAAGATCAAAAAATCGCTCGAGGCTCTTGATCGATCATTGCTAGATTTGCGTGGAAACATCAGACAATTTGGGAACGCATTAATATTGTTTACAGGAGATTTCAGACAAACATTAACTGTAATTCCTCGATCGACATCAGTGGATGAAATAAATGCTTGCCTAAAATACTCTACTTTGTGACCACACGTAAATACGTATAAATCAACTACAAATATGCGTGTCCAGATGCAAAGCGGCCGATTAGCTGAAATATTCTTACAACAATTGCTGGAAACTGGGAACGTAAAGGTGCCGGTTGATCTGACCTCAGGACGAATTTCATTGCCCCATAACGCAATTTAGTGACGTCAAAAGAAGAATTGTTTGAAAAAGTATTTCCCAATATCCAAACCAATTGCAAGGATCACCATTGGCTGAGTAAATGAGATATTTCGGTTAATTATCCACCCGAATTCAATTCACTCGATCTGCCACCGCAGAGCTTTCAAAGGTGAATATGTCCTGATTCCTCGCATTCGTATGATTCCAACGTAAATGCCATTTCGAGTTAAGAGATTGCAATTCCCAATTCGATTGGCGTTTGCAATCACTATAAACAAAGCTCAGGGCCAATCTTTAGAATTGTGTGGTTTATATCTAGACACGGATTACTTATCACATGGACAATTATATGTTGAGTGTTCTAGAGTCGGCACAATCTGCATAGAGAATGGAACAACAAAAAATATTGTTTACCCACAAACAATTACCCTTGTTCTGTTTTACGGCGTTAGGTGAGTAAACGTAACGCGTTCGATTCGATTTCTAACGCGATCAGTGTTCTGGAAAACTACGTTTTCCATTTAAAAAACAGCAATCATCGCATGTCAAAAATCAGCTGGTTGTGTTTTTTGTAAGTCATTTCATCAATAAATGTTTTACAAAATAAAGTTCTTGTCATTATTAAAATAAATTTCATATATTTTTCAGCAATGTTTATTTCAAAATATAAATTATATATTTTTGTAACATTTTTTCCATTTACTAATCATTAAAAAATTTAAAAATTAAAAAAAAAAAAATTTTTTTTTATGAATATATCCTTCATAAAAGCCATTTCAGGCCCAAAATGAGATTAAAATTGATTAAAATTGATATTATGGTGCATAGTGTGGGTGGGTTTAGAAATAAAGGAAATTCATACAAAAATATTCATTCGAACGCGCGAAAACTGAAGTGAGTAATTTAACCTGAAAATCGAGTTCCCGGCGAATATCAGAACATCAAAAATGGAAGCGTTGCTACGCGTTGAAATCAAACGTTGCGTATTCCAGAACACCAAAAATGTAATATCGAGCAGCAAGTGAGTAATATCGAATGAAACTAACGTAACGTCGGATATCAGAACAGGCACCATTGTGAAATTAAACATACTAGTACCGCCCATTGGTCGAAATTCGACCTAATAAAATGAAAATTTAAATATCGATTGCAATAATTAAAAGTTAAACTTGTGAATTTCAATATGATGTTATTATTATTCTCACACTTATTTATTTACAAATCCAAACATCAATGCTTTTTTCAATTGTTTTCTTGAATTTGGTCCAGAAAAATAAACAGCTGTTTTCTATATAATTCTGAATCAAAAACCTTCTAAAACATTTCAGTTATTTCCATTCCTTCATAACACAAATTCGTAAAGCACACAACTTTTGTTGTTGTTTCCATATATTTTGTTGTTTCCATATATTTTGTTGTTGTTCCCATATAAATATATGGGAAACTTTCTGCTGCCCAACCTGGCTCAACGACCATATATCAACATACTTTTTGTGTTTAAATACTTCTCCTCAACAATAGCTTTCCATTGATATTTATATTAAGCCACATATTTTGTTAGAATACGAATAAAAAGGAGGTAAATTTTTGTATTTGCCTATTTATATATGGATTAGAAACGTGAGCTTATTCTTTTCGATTTAACCAGACTGAGCCACAGCAACGCGTGGCCGGGCACAGCTAGTTTCTTTAATAAAAAAACAAAATGCAGTGGTGGCAAAACCAAATTGCTCACGTTATAAGAAGTTTTATTAAAACGCGATAAATATGATTTTCGTAATACAACATTACGTTCAGTTGTCTGCCGTCACTTTGAATTAGTACTCATTGTTAAGGGACTCAAATTTTACACAGAATGGTTTTTTTGCTTAAAACAAATCCAAAATGGAATATCTAAAACTGCTTTCACATTACCACTTTTTCGCGCAACAAATCAACAACAGCTTTTGTCGCGTAGTGTGAACGTAGAAATCAAAGGTATGTTCAAATGTTTGGTCAGCAGCACTTTTTATGGAATTTTCCACACAATATTTTTGACAGTTCAATTTATACTAGGAAAAAAAATTTGAAAGTGAATTTTTTTTCTTACTTACGTCATTAATTTGAATTATTTATTCAAAAACTAATTCTAAACACGATTTCTTTGTTCAAATCACTCTCCTACGCCTTTTTCGTCACTTTTTTTTTAATCGTAATTTCGAAAATCGCGCTACTCTCCACTTATTATTAATAAATCCAGGGGTGGCTCTACCATATAGGCGCTAAGCTGTTGGAGGCGCCAAAAAATACGGAATTTTAAATTTTTTTGTTCATTCTCATATAAAATCTAAAATCAATTGGTTGATCACAGGTTTAACGTAAAACATTCCAACGGAATTTGAACCATAACCAATTCGCATTCGATTAAAAAAAAAACAATTTCCATATGAAGGGCAAGATAATTTCATTCAGAACCCCCAGCAATAATTTAAAGTGAATTTTTACTTGACAGTCCTTGATACTGATAATAACTCCACCAATGATAGATTTGTGCACATGCAAAATCTTGAGTCAGTTATTGAGTTTATTTTTGACATTCACAGCCTACAAAATGTAACAACACAGAATCTGTTTGCATCATGTAACTACTAAGCTTGAGTCAGCATTAAGTCATGACAGCTCTAAAGACAACGAAGCAGTGGATTTATGAAATGAGCTTCAATCTATTTCAACACGCATTGAACAGAGTTCGTCTCCGAAAGATGTCCTATATTGTATTTGTGAAAAGAAGCTGTCAAATATTTTATTACATTAAGAATATTTTTAACGCTACGCTTACAGTAGCAAGCGTTGAAAGAAGTTTTTCGAAACTGAACTTAATAACAACTTATCTTAAGAACGGCTTGTAGGTTTGGCAAGATAAAGTTTACAGTATGTTAACTCTAAACCATTATTTAATAATTAATTCTTATTATTTCCATAGATAAAAATAACAAACGGAATATTTAAGAAAACCAGGTGGATAATATACCAAGAATGAAAAATTAAGAATTGGAAAAATTTAAGGTTTGTCTTTTAATGAATTTTTTTGACATTAATGTCTTTAGCGTTACGAAAACGCGTGACGAAAACGCGTTACGAAAAGCATGCAATACTTTTTTTTACCAAGTTTTACGTTTGCATGGACGTGTGTGTGTGATATAATTTTGGATATTTTTTTTGTTTGTTTCTTTTCTTTCTTTTATTCTTAGCTTATACTGACAAAAATCAGATCCATAGCCTACCAACAAAAGACATATTAATGATCTCATGTTTTTCCCCATAAGAGAGATACTCGTTCCTTTTTTTATTAAATTATTGAAGTGAAAACTTCTTTAGCCGCGTTGGAAGTGATTTGAAACTCGATGAAACGCTAAAAAAGCGACACTTTTTTACCAAGATGAAATACCAGTCGATCAGAATTCATAACATCAAAAATTTTGCATAAAAATATTTTTCAGATAAATATGCCCATATTTCAGAAAAAAAAATTTTTTCTGCCTTGCTATTATTCTGTCTGATTCCTGAGCGCCGTATACATAGAATACAGAATACAGTGTTTCCTATTATCTTCGTCTCTTCTTTGTGCTCTGTTTCGTAAAGATATATTTATCAAATAGAATTCATAGCGTCGTATATTGTTCACGTGTATCGTTTTGTGAATATTTTATCAATTTAATAAAACATTTTCCAAGCGTGCCGAAAACTAATGCCACAAAAAGTTTATGAGCTCATGTACAGGGTCTTCAATTAAACTGCGTTTCCACCAAACGCGCAGCCTGCGCCTGCGGCGCGTTCTGTTCGCACCGCACGTTTCCACTAAAAGAGCAGCGCACATTTTCTGGACGCGCAAATTTTGTGCGTGCACATTTTGAACGTGAAAATGTTCGCCTCGCCGTCCCCACCGAAATTTTTGCTTCGAAGTTTACTCTCATGTTTTTTTTGCGTTTTTGTGCTTCCCGTCAACGATGGGAAGCAAATATGTTTTTTGTGTTTACAAATCTCTTTTTTCTTGGAAATAATGAATTTTTTTCTACATGGTCTTCGATATAATGCCTATTTTTTGGATTAGAATTTAAAATGTTCATTAATTAATTTAATTAAAATTTAGAAAAATTTTCATTCTCATTTTTTTCTAAAATTTTAGATTTCAAATATTCAAAATTTATGATCCGAATTTCTACGAATTCATATACTAAATTAAGGATCATTGGAATTTCCGCAAATTTGAAAATATAGTTTTTATTAAAAAAGATCCTATTTTCAAGTTATTTTGAAATTTGTTTTAATAGCTTTAGAGCTATAAAACAATTCTTTTTTTTCAATGGCAAATCTTTCTATTTTCAGAAGGCTAATTACCTAAAATTTTTCAGTTTTAATCAGGAAATAAATTTGATTGTAGGTTTTTTCCTAGGATTTCGGAAATATTTTCTAGATACCCACACATGTTGTTTGTATGTAATTTGGTTGCAATTTATTGCATTGCAATAAAATAGTGCGTGCAAAAAAAATTTCCAGACAAAATCTTTTACAATTGCTTGATATAATGGGATTCGGTTTTTTGGTAATTGCAATTGGCACCTATTTATATGGTGTTCATATGGAAATTATCGAAAGGGATACTTATGTTTATTTTTTTCTGTTTTTTGATTGACAAGTGTAGTTCTCAATCCTTATTATAATCGTGTCATCAATTACCCAAAGTTGTTTAGTTTCCATAGCGATCGTGATATTTAATTTCGTGTTCTAGTTCTTGGAAAGAAAAAAATAAAATGCAGTGGTCGGAGGCTAATGTGTCAAAATTATGGTAATTAAATTTTTGGTCCAATTGTTTGGGCAAAAAATATAAAATCTGCCGATGAAATTCTTGAAAAATTCCGAAAACCACTTAATTTATAAATTTTCAGTAACATTTCCCCTTCTCTGGATCTTAAATAGGGTCTGACCCAACACCGTGGTGACTTTCGCTTGTTAGCTTCAGATAAAATAATCACCGAAGCGGCGCAAATTACTTTTTCTTCTTCAGAATACATGCTCCTTCGGCAAAGTTTACTTCACAACTAAAAATCTAAATATAAAAAATCTAAAATTCTCGATATACCATATACGTATTCAGATGTTTTGATTTTCATTTTTGGAAATAATTTTTCAAACCGATATTCCAGGTAAACAATATTTCCAAAATAAGAATTTCATAATTTTTTCCATATATTTTTCGGTACGATAATAATTAATTTAATGAAAATTTAAAATCCTTTATTTTAAATAATAAAGTATTTCTGACATTAACATAATAACAACAAACGATAAAAATTTTCTCTTTAAAATTTTTTTATTAAAAACCATCGTTCCTACCTTCAAATAAAATTCCTATCCCATCACAGTATCTTTGAATTGTGAAAATCATCGACGAACACGCGTACATGTTGTTTCAACATGAAGCAGAAACTTCACCGTTTCCACCAAACGTTCATGTGCGTGAGGTAGCCGCGAACTGTACGCGACAAAGTTTTTTGATGGAAACGAGTGGCGCGAACAGAACGCGCCGCAACTGCGCTCTGTTTCCACCAAACGCGCAAACAGCCCGCGCCGCATCCGCGCGCTGTTTCTTCGCTTGGTGGAAACGCACCTTTAGACAGAATTGCATGGTCATCGAATTTTCTAACTCTTACCGAGACGTGGGTGAATAATGAAATTATTGTAGACATTCCAAATTTTGATATTGTTGTTCAATATAAAAGAAAATATACGAGGGCAGTCGGAGTTGCAATATACCATAATAATACAAATGACGGAGTCCGTGTTGTTACTCCACAAATAGATCTCAATGCACAACAACTAGAATCATGGTCTGTTCAGCTTTCTAAAGTGGGAGAAATATCTGCTTGTGAAAGCAGATTGGACCATAATAGATCAGTTATAATTGTGGCAATTTACATTTCTCGCAACCAGTCAATAAAAACAAGTATTGAATTCATCCACGAGAATTTGATAAAGTACACACCAGAAATATCGCGGATTCTTAAAAAAGATTAAGATAAAAGATAAGAAGATAAAATTCCGATGATTTTGTAACAAGGGGGTTGCACATACTTGGGGTTTGTTCGAAAGAAGCAAATCCCCTGATGACCTATTTAGCATATCTTCTTCCTTGCGAGGAGAAGATATGAGATGATGCAGCAAATGTGAGCAGCTAAAAGGCTGCACGCCTAGCTGAATCGCACTAGCTAGCTCGCCGGAGGGGTGCATGATGCGTGCATGATGAGTGAAAACGTCGTTAAGACTTTATAGTGATAGCGCGAGCTATCAAGCAAGGAAATTCGGTTTTTGCGAGAAAAAAACCGAATAAGAGGAGTGTTCGTTAATTTGCTGGTCACCGAAACTTGACCAGCCATCCGCGAAAGCCTTGCGAGGCATGTCGGGGCCGATCGGCAAGGGTGTTAATGCCAACCGGACTTTGGGGCACTACCCTCCCACATGGACCGACAGCAGAATGCCGATCCCCGTATGTCCATGCTCGCCCCTACAAATGAGCATGGACCCTTTACATTTTCCAGGTTTCCTCACATCGTTCCACACCTCATCTCTCTCTCTCTACCCTTCAATGCCAACTCTATCTACTTTTCGTCACCATTTTGTGATGAGACTTTCCCGGCACTTCGAATATGCATGGGCACGAACACCGACAAACAAATTTATAAGGAAATCTACGAAACGTTTTTTTTTCTTTAATTATTGTTTCTTTATTTTTTTTTTCTTTTATATTGGTTCTAACAAAAAGGTTTTCAACATGTTTATTCATAACACATTTTTTTTTTTTTCTTTGATTCACTTATATGCTCTATAATTATCAGCGGATTGCAACCCATTCTTATATAAATATGTATATATACATATACACATATATATATATATATTTATGTCTAATTTTCAATACCATTATATATAGTACTTTCGGTTAATTTAATGAGACTGTTCAAAAGCAAATAAAATCGTACTGGCTTGGTTTGCTACACCCAATTCTAAACAAAATATTACATTAGACCGAAAAGATCGTGGGTTTTGTAAATTCACCCCTTTTTTTTCCAGTCTCATTCAATTACGGACACTATGAATATTGTATTTCTTATCAAATATATATAAAAACAATACTAGAAACTATTATTTACCTATAACCAAAATTTTCTTCTTATTTTGTCTATGAATTTCATCGGTTTTCTGTTTAATTGCTAGTTTCACTAAAGTTTATAAAAAAAAACAAGATTAATAAGGTTGTGTTTTCCCTTTCTTAGGTTTTCCAAATTTAGAATGGTGACCTTCTAATCCCGGATATTTGTCAATGGTCAAATAAAGAAGAAAATTTTGCTTATTTCTTAATATTATAAGAATATAACCTAATTGTAGTGTTTTTTATTAATTTCATTTGTAGGTTTTTCTATTTTTTCTTTTTTTCTTTTTATTTCTCTTTTTCCAGCTTTTTAAATTTTTATACTTTTATTAAATTTTGTTTTTTTTTTTTTTTTTCTGTTTATAGTTTCATTTGTTTAATAAAAGGCTAGTCTCCATGTTTTCCCATTTTCTCCCGTTTTCATTTCTTAGTTATTTGTTTATATAAAAAAAAAATTCTTGTACGAACCGTTGCGTTTGTCTTCAAAACCCATAGTGAAGTCATATTAACCTTTTTCTCAGCGATAGAATGACGGCAGCTTCATTTTGTGTGATACTATCCATTTCGACGAAGGCACAGTAATAAAATACAGATCTGGATATTGTAGAACATTGTTTACCACCCTAAGATTGTTCAACAAAAAAAAACATAAAATTACAAAATAAATTTTTAAATTTCCTTTTTTTAAATAATTTTTCTTTTGTTTTGGTTCCTTTATCCGGTTTGGTTCCTGGTTCTGGCTCCTTTCATCTGCGACTGAATTCCGTTCTATCATAAGATACATACAACTGAATGTACCCCTTTTTATTCTTTTTTTGTTTCTTTTGTTGAATTTCACAAATTAAAATTAAATTTCGTTTTCTTCTTTATAAAAACAATGTTTTTTTCCTTTTTTTTTTTTTTTTGAATTTTAAACAACTAATTACATGTTCTTATTTAGTCTATCACAATATATTGGTTCCTTTATTATTTTTTTTTCCAAAAACAACAAAAACAGAAAAAAAACGTTTTCAACCAGATAGGCGGTTTTCCCCTAAATTGCGGTGTTTTAAGATATGATTTCCTTTTCAAATCACGTGTTTTCTTCTTTCTTTTCTTTAAACTTTAGAAAATTCTTAATCGCGTCATACACGTGTAAAAAAAAATAAAAAAAAAGGATTTTCTCCTAAGTTGATTTCTAACCACAATATTCCGAACAACTTTTCTAATTTTTTTTCGAGACCAAAAAAAACAAAATGCAGAAAGAAAAATCTTTTCCCTTCCAAATTAAAATACACTTTCACTATCAAATTTCCCTTTTTCTTTTTTTCAAATTTTATTTCGTTCACTCCTGTAATATTAATTCCTTTTTTTTCTTTTTTCATTCAATTTTTAAAACTTATATAAAAAAAATTATCTTCCGCCCTTTTTATATTTTTTTAATTTTCGGTTCACTCAAAACTAGACTTCACAGATTCACATTTCGAAACAGACTCTCGTTCATCCAAACAAATTTTTCCATTCTCCCATCTCCTGTTCGCAAAATTTTTTTTTCTGTTTGGATAAAAAAAACCGGTTTTTCTAGTTTCAATCTTTATCCTGCCTATCAGAATACGACACGTTCATTTTTCTTACATTCCTCTTTCGGTCTCTTCTTTCGTTCTCTCGCGGGGGGGACTCTTTTATCAGCTTATTTCCACCACGGATATGAGGTGAAAAGAATTTTCTGGAAAGAATTTTTTTGAAAACATGCGGTTTTCGCAAAAGCTGACCACGCCGATGTTTAAATTAGTGTTGCCGTGTAGGCTTAAAATTATAAGTAAACGTGTTGTATTAGCCACACGTTACAATTGTAAGTGGGGATTTTAATGTTAATTTTGCATTCGATACAGCGCTCCTTTCGATTGAGTTCCTCAACACCAAATTAAATTTAAAAATGTGCAGTAGTCGCGCTGAATCGACAACAAGATCGAAAACAGTAATTGACGCTGTATTTTAAAGATATATTGATCAAATCCAAATCAAAGCATTCATTTCACACTTTAGTTATCATAAGCCACTCGTGTCATTTATTGGAATTGAAAACAAAGAGTGTGAGTAATAAAATGTAAAATAACTTTTAAACTTGGTACCAATATTTTAATAAATAAACTCTATAACTATCCCATCCCTGCATTCATCTCATTCTCTGGCTGTTTAGTTTTCCCAAAGTGTAACTAATGCTAAAGTATGGAAAGCTAGCGAAGTAGCCAGGATAAGCAAAAACACGTGAAAAACTCTTAAAAACCTTATGTTTCTTCTAGTATTTGTGCATTGCATATAAATTTCAACACGTGCTTCTTTGCTTAGATTATATTTCTCTTTCACCCATACGTATTATATGTAGCTATCTATGCCAGCAGTGGATAGAAAATTGTTTGAGAAAGAACAGGGAAATTTTGAAAAACGGCGGTACGGTAAGGATAGGAGCTTTCCATACTTTAGCATTAGTTACACTTTGGTTTTTCGAAGGTTTCACTTCTACCGCGTGTGTACAGCACACATGATTTTTTTTATATATCTTTTTTATTTACAAATAATTATACACCTAATTCTGTTTTTACACGGTCTTTTTTTACACGGTTTTGATATAACACGGTCTAGAAAAAGAAATTGATTCCGTTTTTACACGATTTCATTCGATTTAGCACGATTGAAAAAGCTATTTGATTGAAATTTTAAAGAAAAATTTTGATTAAAATTCATATCGCTTTATGGCAAAAATATTTGAAATAGTCTTAAGGACATTTTATTACATTACCCTAATGGATTCTTGTTCTAAGAAAATTTTGAAAATAAACTGAAATAATGTTCACTAATTATCGTTTTTAGATAAATTACACCATCTTCTATTTTAATAATAGTTAATTTTATAAAATATTATTTAGAATAAATAAATAAATGCAATAAAAAATTATAATTTAATAAAGAAATTATGTTTTATTCATCAAACAAAACCAAAAAACCAAAAAAGCAAAAAAACCCAAAAAAACGTTAATTCATATTTTCAAAGTTCATGCACTAATCCCCTTTTTTTCTATGTACTTCATGTCTTTTTGTACACGGTTTTTTCTGGAACGTATCTACCGTGTAAAAACAGAATTAAGTGCATTTATATTATTTTTGGTCATGCTTAATAAACTATAACTAAAAGAACAATTTCATAAAGCAAAATTTTTCTAAAAATTTGTATTCCTTAGATAGGGAGGGCGTAACAAAAAAGTTTGCCTGGAACGCGGGGTTTTAAACAAAATTTTTGAGCCACCTCTGAATAAATCCTCATCAATATCCATTTTACTACACAATTTTTCCAAATTATATTCAATTTTCACCGATTCTGACAATTTTTACATCAACACTTTTGTTGTATAGTGTGAACGTAAAAAAAAATATGTATTTTGAAAAATGTGCTCAAAATGGCGGCGAATTTTTCATCACACATGTTGCTCGATTTGTTGTGTGAAATAAGTGGTAATGTGAAAGCAGTTAAAGAATATTTAAAACAACAAAATTTCAAACTTAATAATTTATTTTCAAAGGTTCAGCAATAATATTGACAAAATAGGAAAAATCTGTCCTATTACAATTCGGTAAATTAAAAACAAAAGTTTTAATTATAGCGAAAGACAAGAACAAATTAAATGCAGCGGTTCTAAATAAACATTTATGTTAATACTATGTTTCCATCTCCCCTAAATCTCGAGATTTTGCGAGATTTCGACAAATCAACATACAAATCTACTAGATTTCCCATACAAATACAGGATTTCAAAATCTAGAGATTTCATCGAGATTTTGTTGAAATCTCGTTTAAAATCTCGAAAAATTTGTGTGTCCAGCCTGAAAACGCGCTATTCAGCATATATCAAAATTGGTAAATGATCGATCCGTTTCAAAGATTTGAATTGCGCCCCTTTTTCCTGTGTTTGAATTTGCTTTTTTTATTCAAATGATGAGCTCGCTTTTATATATATAAAAGGCTAATCCTTCTTTCTTTCTTTTTTTCTTTCTTTCTTTCTTTCTTTCTTTCTTTCTTTCTTTCTGTCCGTCCTATATTGTGCGGAAACAAAATTCGTTGAGCAAAAAAAAAAAAAACACTTTTTGATATGTTGTAGAGAATTGCTTGAAACGTGGAGAAATTTTGTTTCCGGGGAGGTTGGGGATCGGAGGAGTTGCAAAGGGGGGCTTGAAAGCTTATTTCAGAAAACCTCATTTATAGTCTGAAATATACATCGGACATGATTCCGACCTGAGGCAATCTTATTAAGATTTTTATGCCGGACATTCTGACGTACACGGCAAAGTTCCATTTCCCACCGCTTTGGCGCCGGAGGCAATACAAATTTACGAACTTTTTATATAGAAGTCACACGCGATAACAATGTTCAGCAAAGTTATGGAGGTTTTCATGGGGACTATTTCTGTGGAAGACCATATAGTTCTATCTCTCACCGCTTCGGCGCTGGAGTCAATACAAACTTTTGATCTTTTTATATAAAGGTCACACGCAATTACAATGTTCAGCAAAGTTGTGTAACTTTTCATGGGGACTATTTCTTTAGAACACCATATAGTTCTATCTCTCACCGCTTTTGCACTGGAGTCAATAAAATTTTGGAACTTCGTATTTAGAGGTCACACGCGATTACAATGTTCAGCAAAGTTTCGGAGGTTTTCATGGGGATTAAATCTTTCGAAGACCAGATAGTTCTATCAGTCACCGCTTCGGCGCTGGAGTCAATAAAATTTTGGAACTTCGTATTTAGAGGTCACACGCGATTTCAATGTTCAGCAAAGTTATAGAGGTTTTCATGGGGATTATTTCTGTCGCAGACCATATAGTTCCAGCTCTCACCGCTTTGGCGCTGGAGTCAATAAAATTTTGGAATTTCGTATATAGACGTTACACACGATTATAGTGTTCGGGAAAGTTGTGCAGGTTTTCATGGGGATTATATCTGTCGAAGACCAAATAGTTCTATGCCTTGACACTTTGGCGCTGGAATCAATACAAATGTGGGAACTTCGTATATAGACGTCACACACGATTACAATGCTCAGCAAAGTTGTGTAACTTTTCATGGGGATTATTTCCGTCGAAGACCAAACAGTTCTATCTCTTACCGCTTTGGCGCTGGAGTCGATAAAATTTTGGAACTTGGTATATAGACGTCACACACGATTACAGTGTTCGGCAAAGTTGTGGAAGTTTTCATTGGCACTATTTCTGCCATTCACCACTGGAGTCAATAGAAACTTTTGAACTTTTTATATAGAGGTCACAGGCAATTACAATGTTCAGCAAAGTTTCGGAGGTTTTCATGGGGATTTTTCCTGTCGAAGATAAAATAGTTCTATCTGTCACCACTTTGGCGCTACGGCTGTTTAGGCCCCTACTCTATAGAGGGTTTTGCTTTAGTAATATATGTTTGACGGGAGCTATTTTACCAACCGGGAAAATGGCACCAATTTAATGTCTGCGTTCAGGGTGTTCCGGGGTAAATAGTGTGCATTCTGAATAGGTCGACTTAAGACATGAAATATATCGCCAGAAGTGCCACGAGAACGGGGTAAAAGATCCACAATGCTGCGAATTAAGATCCTACGCTTGAATAAATTTTGTTAATTTACAGTGACTGAAATTTTTAGGAGGCCGTCTTAGGACGGGTTACCACCTAGTTTTGTAATATTTTAACAAACATGAATTTCGTCTACTTTCACACAAGTTTTTTCAATATGACCAGCTGACGCTCTAACAGAATTACTTATTGGGATCTTTCCATATTACATTTTTTTTTTTCAAGTTTTCAAAATTGTAAGCGAAATCTCGCAAGGAGATGGAAACACTTTGAAATCTCTTTCTCAAAATTACGAGATCTCAGGGAGATGGAAACATGGTATAACACAAATGTCTTACATTTTAAATTTGAATTTTTTTTAGTACCGCCGTTTATCAAAATTTGTCTGTTCTTTTTCAAACAATTTTCTATCCACTGCTGGCATAGATAGAAATAGATAAATATTTTACGTATTATTATTTACGCATTATTTTAAAAAACATCCCATTTCTCGCTTTTGGGTAATTTTAAAATGTAAACAAAGAAACACAGGCAGAAATTTATATACAAATGCACACACACCACAAAAAAAAATTTGGCGATAATTTTTTTTCTGGCATGTGTGGGAAATTTATAAGATTTGGTCCCATATTTAAGATTTCAAGGGTAATTTATAAGATTCCATGCGTTTTTTTAAGAACATTTCATTCTCTTTTTTCCTGATGGATTTTGCCTATGAAAACTATATGTACTCTTGCCTATTCTTTCGCACTTATTGCCACGTGCTTTTTCTGGCTACTTTGCTAGCTTTCTACACTTTATCATAGTAACACTTTGGTTTCTATATAATATAAGCAAAGAAGCACGTGTTGAAATTTATATGGCGATGCAGAAATACTAGAAGAAAGATAAGATATGATAAATCATTCACGTGTTTTTGCTTACTCTTGCTACTTCGCTAGCTTTCCGTACTTTATCATTACTTGTACTTTGCAAAAAAAATTAGGATCACAAGAGACTTATGTAAAGCAGCAAACAGTTTTATTTTGGTAATGCATAATATATGTGTTAAGTGACATTTGTTTATATAAAATATTTAGCCCTATTCTGTGTACACATTTTATGTTATGTTATGTTAGATTTGACGTAAAAGAATATATTTCGTTAATTTCGTATTCTGCACGCAAATTTTATGTTATGTTAGAGTATTTTCTTATTTCACATAGAGCGAATCTAAAATGATATATATTTTAGGAATAATTTGAGAGCATTTGTCAGAAATTTGAGTGAGTATTAAAAAAAGAGAAATATTTTCCATACTGCGCATGCGCTGTTCTTCATTGCCGATTAACTAGAGTTGAAAAAAATAGTAGTTCACCATTTGTACATATTTCTTGTAATTTCATATAAAAAATGTTTCATGAGGATAAAGTTTAAATAAAAAATATTCAATCAGACATGTTAAAATAATAAACGCATTCAAAAATATTTATTTTTTCATCACTAAATATTTGAAAAAAATTTAACTTCACTTTTCAAAATTAGATAAATTTTTCGTCATATTCTCTTTTATTTAACTATTAATTAACTAATTTTTATCTTTCTTTGAAAATTTTCGAATCTGGTGTAATTTCCCGGACCCAACAACAACTATCAACATTTGTCATTTAGTTATCAATTGTTTTTTTTAATTTTTTTTTTTTTTATGATATTAGTAGTGACTTAATGCATGCCCGCTGCGCTACGCTCCGCTCGCTACCCCCTTTAAGGATTTATACTGATTGGTTCCAAATATATGACAATGACTTTGTTGTTGGGTCTTAAAAAGGGCCTTAAAAACTTTTAAAAAGCACACAAATTAAAAAAAATATTTGAACTTCAAATACTAATGTACTAGAAAAGTAAGAAAATCTTGTACGTTTTCTAAACCTAAAATATCCCGTAAAAGAATTTTCGCAGAATATAAAATCTCAAAATATTTTAGAAATCATTTCAAAAATAAGGGGAAATTAAGATAACATAATCACCCTTGTTCTGTTTTACGGCGTTAGGTGAATAAACGTAACGCGTTCGATTCGATTCGCAACGCGATCAGTGTTCTGAAAAACTACGTTTTCCTTTTTAAAATAACGGCAATCATCGCATGTCAAAAATCAGCTGGTTGTGTTTTTTGTAAGTCATTTCATCAATAAATGCTTTACAAAATAAAGATCTTGTCATTATTAAAATAAATTTCATATATCTTTCAGCAATGTTTATTGCAAAACATAAATTATATTTTTTAAATATTTGTTTAATTCAGTAATCATTAAAAAATTTAAAAACGGAAAAAGAAATATTTTTTTTTATGAAGGAATTTTATTTACTGAGCATAAAAGCCATTTCGGGCCCAAAATGGGATGGAAAGTTGATATTATGGTGCATAGTGTGGGTGGGTTTAGAAATAACGGAAATTCATAAAAAAATATTAATTCAAACGCGCGAAAACAGAAGTGAGCAATTTACCTTCAAAATCGACATTCCAGCGAATACCAGAACATAAAAAATCGAATACGTTGCCACGCGTTGAACTGAAATGAAACGTTGCGTATTCCAGAACTCCAAAAATGAAATATCGAGTAGCCAGTGAGTAATATCGAATAAAACTAACGTAACGTCGGATTTCAGAACAGGCACCAATATAACATACAAAATCGCAGAATAGACCTTATTATTAAATAAAAATTTTAAAAATGGAAAATAAATGGAACTTAAAATCGGCCTATAAACGACTTTTCGATGCCCTATGGTAGAAATGTAGCAGAAAAGCTGTCAAAACTAACATTATTTCAAGGTTTTTTCTTCATAACTTTGTTTCTTCTTTTCTAACTTGCAGGCAACCTAGACTCTGATAGCATAACTCTAATCTGTAAATTTTATTCAAATCGGTGCATTAGTTTTTAAAGTACATCAAAAAAACTTTATACAGAGGGTTATTTTCTTCTAGGATTGTTTCTTTCTCCACTATCCTTGGACCGATTTGACTGAAATTTAGCATGGTATCGTCTATTTATGTAGTTAACCTATATAATTAATTTAAACAAAAATAATTCCAAATTTTTCAATTAAATCCGAAAAACCACAAACAAAAAAACGAAAAAACTTTCTGATCACCCTGGTTTTTTGTTTATAACTTGCTCCCCTGGGTGGATTTTCTTCAAATGCAATACCAAACCAAGTTAAGGAATAAGCAACTCACATTGTAAACTTAGAATTTCATCAAAAGCGGATAACGCGTTTTTGAGTTATCTTGTATACGGACGGACGGACACGCATAAATCGATATAACTTTTGATTCCCGACACAACCATACCCTTAAAACCTTCCTACGGCAAATGTTACAATTGGAGTGACAAAACTAATTCACCCTCTGGTAGTATCTACCGTAGGGCATGTTGTTCATGCCGTAGAAAAAAATTTTTTTTCTTTTCGACCTACATCGTTTTTTTTTCAAAATATGCGTTCTTTTCATCGAGGTCTGGGTCTATTTTGAAAAAAACGATCTGGGTCTCAAGAAGAAAATGAATTGCAACTGAAAATACAAACATGGCTACTTTGTATCCAAATAGATAGATAGAAATAATAATAAAACTAATAATAATAATAATAATAAAAATAAAATAAGAGAATTTATTATATCATGACATCCCTTTCTTTTCTACTCACCACGTCTAAGAGCAACCGAAAACGTACACATACACACTATTTGACTGAAAAAGAGAAACGTATTGCCACTTTGAAATGAGGTGAAAAACAATAACTTTTTTAATTTCATTAGTTTTATTTTTTTTTCTTTTTATGGATAAATAATTGTTTTCACCGCGCGCACCGTTTAGAAAAAAAACTAGTTTTTATTTGCTTTCTCAATTTAATGCTTGATTTTCTAGTTCTCTCTCTTTCTTTCTCGTAAATATATAGAAACACAAAACAAGTGACATAAAATTTTATTTATTTATTTATATATATATTAATTGTTTGTCTCTTTTACACTTTTTTGATTTTAATAAATATATATTTGCTATCTTCTTTTACTGGATACACGTTTCAATCCAAAGAAACACAGTCAATAAAGAAAACACAAAAAAAATAATAATATAAATGGCCAGGCATGGCAAATTTATAAACATGTATGTGGTTAACTAAAGCTTCGTTCACAAATTTGGATATTTAGATTCTTTTAAATATCGGGATAATAGACAGTTTTCCGACGAACATTAAAATTATCTTTTCTATATCGGATAGGCTAAAATTCTCCATTTTGAAAAAAATACGAGACCTTTTTTAGCAGTAAAATAAAGAAAAACAAAATAATTTTTTAAAAGAATTATAAAAAACAGAAATAAAACAAAATTACCATCTAGATTTTGTGTGTGGAATTTAACAATGTTCCTGTAATGAAAATATTCCTAGCAGAAATCTCTGTCTAGCATATATGCGATTTACACAGGACATTTGCCAAGGAGAACAGTTTCGCTAACAGAAAAAAGTCCTATACAGACAGTATGCAAGAGAATGGCACTGGAAAATTGATGCGTTTGTAAGAGGGTAGTTTTCCAGGCATGCTGTAAATAATTTTCTTTTTTTCTGAAAAGGCGGCAATAGACCAAATACGTTTTGCAACCTTTAAACGAGGAAACAACATGTTACACCCTCTGCGGACACTGTCAATTTTGGCTAAGTTTTATCGTCTCTGAGGGATTGTATTGACACTGTTCACATACGGTTGCCTAAAAAAATCAAAACAATTTTTGAATACTTGGAGGCGTGTTCAACAACAGAATTCACAACGTGTTTGAAGACATGTTTTGCTTACTTACTTAAAAGTTAAGGCTCAAATATAATGTGCTCTGCCTGGCATAGGAAAAGACAAAAAAACTGAACGAATGCAACTTTATGCCAGCTTATGCATGTCAAATCCGTAGAACTGATTATAATGTGCATAAGCAAGAATAACCATTTGACTTAAAAAATTTTGTTTTTTTAATTGTTTTTTGTAACGTAAGTGATTTTAAAAAATTGAAAATCGTTTAGAAAACAATTTTTCAAAAAAAAACCAAATCGTCCAGTCACGTTTCATCAGAAAAATATTTCCAATTGAACAGTCAAAATTTCCGTACGGAATGTACTAACTGATTTGTATTGCTTAAACATAACGAAACGGAAATCGAACTTAACGAATGCACGCGTATGCATAATATAATCTTGGAATAGGATTCATGTATATTAGTACATTCTGTCAGTTTTGCTATGCCAGGCAGAGCACATTATATTTGAGCCTTTATAATTACATCCAGACGTATTGCTAGATTTAAGTACTTAGGACTGCTGGATGCGCTCAATGTCATCTATTCAGAAATACTTTTTTAGAGAGCTACAGTGTGTTCATTACATGATTATTTTTGGCAAGAAATTATTTACCAGGTCCGACAATTGAAGTTTCAAAGTGTAAAAATGCTGTATTTTTTTTGTTTATTGGTCGGTTTTATTAAAATGTATGGCAATGATAGTTTATAATACATACTTCATTTTACAATTATTCGAATGGTATGTTGCAGCTTTATGTCTTAACCACCAGCTTCAATCTCTTTTTAAACGATGCACACGATACTCGTACGATGTCTTGGCTTAAACGGTCCCATTCACGAGTCAAAGTTCTGTTTTTTTTGCAAGCTGCTGTTTGTAAAATTCCCCAAATGAAATAATTCAACGGATTCAGAGATCTGGTGAATTTCGATGTTTGGCTTTTCAACCAAATGAAGCGCAACAATTGAATTTCGTTTAAGGTCCATTGTACAAGAAATAAGAACGCATCCTTTTACCAACAAATGATTATGCAACATTCATGTCGAATTTTAGTATTGCAAGATGCGCGGTTTACTTTTGACCGAGATTTCAATTACATGGGCACTTCAATTGTCGGAATTTGAATTTGAATTTGTAATTTTTTTTTTTTTTTTATAATTAAAAAAGTAACATTTTGAAATGTGAAAAACAAAATAATTGTAAAAATATTCCAGAAAATATAATCACTTTTCGATAGAAGAACAAAATTTTATAATTTATTTCTAGTTGCGACATAAGTTCCCACAATTTAATCTAAAAAACAGATAATTTATATACTTTAAAAAACTTATAAAAATCACTCATTTTGTTTTCTTCCATCACTATGCAGTCTGAACCGTGCTTTCAAGAATCCTATTATGGAGTTTTCCTCCTCTCAGTTTCGTTTCCTTTCGAACACATTCTCAGTCTTCTAAATTAATGTAACTCAAAAAAAAACAGTTATATTTTTCATCTCATTCTTTCCTTTATATTAAATCCACATGATTTTCCCTCTTTATCCTTATATTAATTTGAAAACAAAAAAAATTTCTGTTTTTTTTCCTATTTTCTTTTTCCCAATTTCCAATTTTCATCTCTCTCTCTCTCTCACTCTTTCTCACTCCCAATATTTAAATCAGAAAAGAAACAAGAGGAAAAAAAAATGTTTTATTTTTTTTTCTAGATTTTATGTTTTTCCTTTTCATGTTTTCGGCTTCGAGGCATGAGTAGTTTTTTTTTCGTCCGTGAGATGTCGTCGGGCAAACAGCCACAAAAGCACCCGAAAATTCGTTGGCGTTGTGTCGTCGCGTTGTTGTCTGCCGTTGAAGGGAAATTGAATCACACGAAAAAAAATAAAAGAACAGAAAATATTAAATACAAATATTTTACAAATTAACTGAAAAAACAGAGAAATAGAAAAGAATTAAATTGAAAAAATTGAAACAAAAATTTAATAAAAGAAAAGCAATTTTTTGTTCTTCCAAATTTCGAAAAAAAAAATACCGTGGCGCGTAATTTTTATATGAAATGAAATTTTTTTTATATAAAGAAAAACGTTCCTTTTTAAAATCCAAAACAAGTTCAAATTAATCAAATCAAATAAAGTGTTAATTGTTAATTAAAAAAAAAAATTTAAAAGAAAAACCAAAAAAAAAAAAAACAACGAAAAAAAATTAATTGTAATATTTTTTTTCGCGTGTATATACTTTTTTTTCTTTCTTTTCTTTTTTTACTTTGCGCTGTTTTTTTTCCACAAAAATTTTGTGGTGGTGAATTTTTTAGACACAAGTTTTAATTGTGTCTCCGCGTGCGTTTGTGTGCGCGTGTGTATTTATGCGATACGATCCTCGGTATCATCAGAAAAGGGTGGTGAATTCTAAAATCTATTCTAAAAGAGAGAGAGAGAGAGAGCGAAAAAAAGGAGAACAATTCAGATGATAATATGAAATAGATAGAGAAGGTATAAAGAAACACAAACAATACTAAAGCAAAAAAAGAAACAAAAGTCGTGTGCCTACGCAAAAAGGAATAATCAAAAGTCAAATATGCTATCTCCTTTTTTTTCATTAGAATTTGTATTTTGTGAGCGAAGAAAGATGTAGTGGTGTAAAATTGCAGTTTTTTTTTTTTTTTGAATTAAACATTAATTAAAGGTGTTTTATTTTAATATTTTTTGTTTTTTTTGTTTTTAGAATCATAAAATTAATTCTTAATAAGAAAAAAAAATCTATTTATATACACATGTGTATAGATAAAAATCAAAAAAGGCAATGGTAAAAAAGTAATACATACAAAACAAAGAACACATTCAAACAGAAAAGAAGAGAACGACATTAACCAAACGTGTGACAAAAGAGAAAAGTATAAAAGCGGGGTTTTTCTCTTGCCTACTATCCTTTTTTTTTTGGTTTTTTTTAATTTTAAAATAGATAGAAACAGTGACCGGTTCGAGTAATTTTAAATGTAATTTCGAATTGTAACATTCGAAGAAAATGTATGTGAATCAGGGATGTCAGCACGTAAGTGTTAAGTTGTAAAATTTGGTTTTTTTTTGTTTTTGATCAAAACCCATAAAGTCCGTTTCAACTTTATATTTGTATACACAGGTTTCGTTATAAGTTGTGACTCTTATTTCGTTTACATGATCTACTTGAAGTCGACTTCAATCCAAGAAATCGTTCATGTAAGCCCCAGAACGATTTCAAATCGACTTGAGTCAATCCGATCACAAAAAATTTTCTGATCGATCAATTTGAAAATTTTAAATGAAATATGAAAAGAAGCGAAACACAACTTGAAAAATAGCAATTTGTTTGCAAGCATCTATGAAATTGATGTTGTTTTAAAGTCTATTTCAAGATAATCTTTCAATCCGGTAAAGCTAAAAAACGCGGGTTGAATTTTAAGTCGGTATGAAGTCAATTCTGAAGTTGCCATGGAAACGATGTATATTTCTGGCAGTTCTTTTGTAATTTTCAAGTGTGCCTAAACTCGTTACTATAAACATACATGAAATTTGGATAACTTTTCGCAATTTCAGTAGCAGAAATTCCATACTCAAACTTTATTACAATGGTGTTGAACGGGTCTCTTTCATATTGTGTATGACAATCCTCATGCCGTACGGCGAATAAAGTTGCTCCTTTTCTGGGTATTGCATATTTTGAACATATCAATATTAGTATACAGCTCCAAGAAAAAATATGTTGTAAATTTTAATTACAACCCAATAAAGTCAAGCATGCAAAGAAACCCTTTACAAAAAATTTCAAATCCGACCCGACCCTGTGTAGTTTGACTTTTATTATGGCCAGCCAAACCATAGAGATGTATTTAGGAGAGATATTAATTTCCTGTCTCGCATGTGGAGTCGACAAAACGGGAATATAAAACTTGGCCTTTGGCCTATGTATGAAAAATAAAACAAGGCAAAATTTTAAATGTTAATTAAGAGAAAACCAAGTTAAATTATATTATATCGTATTCGTTGAGCGGCGCTAGTCGTTATCTGCGGAAATCTGGAAAAATCGTTTTGGTGTAAGCGAGCGAGAAGATAAAATCAGTGACTATTCTCCTGCATTTTTATGCCTAACTAATATACCCTCTGGTAGTACCTACTATGGTAGGTACTACCAGAGGGTATATTAGTTTTTTCAATCCATTTGTAACACAGGTTTCAAGGGTATGGTTGTGTCAGGAATCAAAAGTTATATCGATTTATGCATGTCCGTCCGTCCGTATACAAGATAACTCAAAAACGCATTATCCGATTTTGATGAAATTTACAATGTGAGTTGCTTACTCCTTAACTTGGTTTGGTATTGCATCTGAGCAAAATCGATCCAGGGGAGCAAAACTATAAAGGAAAAACCAGGGTGACCAAAAAGTTTTGTCGTTTTTTTATTTATGGTTTTTCCGATTTTATTGGAGAATTTGTGAATTAATTTTATTTAAATTAATTACATAGGTTAACTACACAAATACACGATACCATGTTAAATTTCAATCAAATCGGTCCAAGGATAAAGGAGAAAGAAGTAATGCTAGGAGAAAATAACCCGCTTTATAAAGTTTTTTCTGATGTCCTTTAAAAACTAATACACCGATTTGAACAAAATTTACAGATTGGACTTCTGCTATCAGGGTCTAGGTTACCTTCGGAAGAAATTTTGAGAAGAAGCTCGGCTATAGGCCGTAAGTTACTGTATGTTTTGTTTTGTTTTGTATAGAAACAAGGGAAATGAAATCTCCAATTCATGTATCGTCTAAGGCCTAAGTTATACGACGATCATTGTAATGAAGGAAATTATTGAACTAGTGAAAACCAAACATTTTTCTTTGATTTTCAATGAAAGGTGGCTATACTTCTTTTACGAATGTCAGAGAAACTTTCAGTCAGATTTTCGTTCATAGCTAAGTCGTGTAATGGGTTTTTTTCATCGAATCCAATTTGATTATTTCTTCCCTTTCCTTTTTTTACCGATGAGTCACATATTTTATTCATTTTTTTTATATACTATTATTTTCTTGTTCGGACGCTGAAGTTTGAGGTTAGAATATCGACGAAAAATTCCTAATGAAGGAATCAACTTGGCAGTTCTCCAGTGGAATCAAATGAAATTGAAACGCAGTCCACAAAACAGCTGATCGATTAAAACATGTTTCGTCATTCAAATTATAAAAATAATTATAAAAAACAAATTACGTGATATACACAAGATTTTTTTATTTAAAATCTATTTACTAAACTATTTTCCATGTTTTGTATTATTTTTTTTTTAAAGAAATAATCTTTGTAATAGGTTAATTTTCCATTGTAAAATTATTTCCATCATTACAATGATCGTCGTATAACTTAGGCCTAACTTAGGCCTAAGGACCAAGTTATGTATTCTCAATTCCATTCTTGTTGTATACTAATATCTCTAAGCAGATTATATAGAATACTGACGCTGCCCACACATGCTTTTAACATATTGGTAATACTAATCTCTAGTGTCGAAATATTTCCAATAATTCGAAACATAAAGTCTGAAACAAACAATATGCTGACATCCCGATTTTAGGACATTTTAAATCGAATTTCAAAAAAAAAAACATTTTAAAATTACGTTAAATTAACAAAAATCATGAATTTTATAGAAACCTTAGTAATACGAACTCAGACCCAACTAAAAACATCGGGAATTTCGTATGGGCTTGTCAAAATTTCTTAAGGAATTTTTTTTTTTGGTAGAAATTTCTTAATGAGTTAAAAAAATAAGCAATCAAGCTTCTAAAGGCCAATCTCCACACAGCCGATATCCTACATCTGATGCAAGTATGGGATAACACTACAAAGACTAGTTAAACAGAAAGGAAGAAAACAATCATCCTACAAATTTTGTCGGCTTCTGCATTTCTGATTTTCGATCTGCAGATGATCCCCCCCAAAATCAGATGAACATGTTTATCTGATTTATATGGCACTTCATCTGCGGGTGCATAATCTCACAATAATCACACACGATACCGTCGCGCACAACCAATTTTTCTAAATTGTGTGGGGAGATTCTGATGTTTTTATTCGATCAATCCTAGCGAAAATTGCAAAAGTCCATCTCTTTCTAGTTTTCTGATTTTTCTCGTCAGAATAGGATGGCGGCTGTGTCTCCGCACCTTAACAAGCTTGTCAGGGAATTTTTTTTCTATGGAAATTTCGAATGAGATAGAGCGAAATAAGTGATATTGCTTATTCACTTGAAAAAAAAAACTGAAAAAGCTACCAATAAAATTTCCTTTAAATGTCATAGAGAAGCTCTACCATTACGGCGTTTATATGATCTACTAGAAGTCGACTTCAATCGATATCTGAAGTCGCATAAGTATTTCCCATATTGTTCGAAAATCATAGGAAATCTATCAACAAAATTTCTTTTAAATGTCATACGAAGTCAATTACTTCGTTTATATGCAAAGCATTTTAACTATACAAGGTCCACTACAATGAAATAATGCATTGATGACGCCACTTTAACTCATTTTTTTTTAGATCCCTTTTAAAACATTCCCTTTCAAAATGAATTGAACATATTACCATGCTGGGGCAATAATTTTTTGAAATCTTTCAAAATTTCAATAATTTTTTCGTTGTTGTTTCTGTCTTTGGGAAAGCGATGATATTGATGATGTTATTGTCCACCTTTTTTTTTCTCACATTCGAGCAATTCGGAGCACTACAATTTCTATTAACCATTTTTTTTTAATTGAATCACAAAACTCACAATTTTTGTTTAAAAAGAAGCACAAAACGCAAAATTATTTCGGTTTATTTGACAGCTGGAATACGACGCGTCAATGACGTCAACATAACACACATTTAAATAATGTGTACGAACATAAAGCGGAATATATCACCTTCTATAGTTAAAACGCTTTGGTTTATATGATCTCTACTTGAAGAAGAGTTCAATTTAAAAATCGTGACCAGATCGATTTGAAATCATCTTGAGACGATCTGATCATAAAAAAATTCTTGTGATCGATTTGGAAATTTTTGCTTAATAAAAGCAGATCGAATTGAAAATTTAAAATTTAATATGAAACCTTAGTAGTTTTAATATAGTTGCCTTGATATCTCAATTATTTACTACTCTATAGCTCGAATAATTGCCCACACCATAGATTAATAATGAAGATTTTCAGCGACTGATTATTCTTGTGTAGTAATATCCTTATACACATTATAGATTCTTCTCTGGTTGTCACAGTAAAGTCCTTTTGTATTCAATTTTCAATTTTATCTAGCTGCCCATGGTGCCACATGGCTTGCATATCTAAGTAGACCTAGTCTATGCTATAATTTTTTCCTTTTATTGTAGTACATGCTATCCTCTTAACAGGAGTACATTTATTTATTTTATCTAAAGCTTAGTTCACAAATAAAAAGATGCGAAACTAGAGTGCGGCATATTGTTAAGCATTACAACCCAAAAAGTTGCGATTGTTTTTTGCTGCGAGACTAGATTTTTATATTGCCCGGAACCTGAAAAGTTTCAACGTGTGAATAGCAAAAAACAAAGTTGCATATCCAACAAAAAATATTAAAACGGTTGAAAATTTTGCTGCATATTGCATGCAAGTTGTTTGACAGTTCAGTGTTATTGTTTTTGATAAGTTTTTAAAATGTGATGAAATTCAATGTATTATTGTAATAGTATTTTAATAATTAAATATAATTTAGAAAATGGTATCGCTGAAAATTAAATGGAAGCGAGAAGAAATTCTTAAATTAATAGAATTGGTTGAAAGTTGTCCATCCCTGTGGAATGTGGCCACAGTATTTTAGCATAAAAACTTCAGATTGTTCGCCACTTTTACAGCGTGAACATGTCACGCAACTTTTGCAGCTGCAACCAAAAGAACCCTGATGCAAAGTTGCTGTGTGACCTTACCTTTAGTACGTTTTTTTTTCTTTTAGAAATTTAAACTAGCTAATCATTTATTTGGTTGGTTAGCTATATCTCTCAAAAAATAACGATTCTAGTTGTTTTGTGATGTATCCTTATCTTAAAGGTGATCCTATATTCTTCTATCGATATTTGTTTTGGACTTTCTTTGGAATTATTTGCTTGGACTTCATAAATATTTTAGTCATTTTTATGCCCTGTGGTAGGTACTATCAGAGGGTATATTATAGTGTTCTCACTAAGATTTTTAACACATAGAAAAAATCATTGGAGAGCGATGTGTAGGGAATCAAAAGCTATATAAATGTGGGAATCAAAAGCTATATAAATGTATCCATCATGTCTGTCCCTCCGTAAACAAGATACTTCAGAAACGTGTTATCTGATTTTGATGGAATTTACATTCTAAGTTCTTTATTCCTTAACTTGATTTGGGTATTGGATTTCAGCAAAGTCGGTCGACGGAGAACGAAGTTATAAAATAAAAACCAGTGTGACCAGAAAGTTTTGTCGTTTTTTTATATGGTTTTTTGGATTTAATATTAAAATTTGTGGAATAATTTTGTTTAAATTATTTCCATACATCGGCACTACATAAATTGGCAATATTATACCAAATTTCAATAAAATCGGTTCAATGATAGTGGAGAAATAGTCCTCCCAGAAAATAAGCCTGTTCATAAAGTTTTTTTTGATGTACTTTAAAAACTAATATACCAATTTGAAAAAAATTTTAGAATAGGATTATATTATTAGGGCCTAGGCTACTTATCTGTAAATTAGAGCAAATTTGGAAAAGAAGATACAAAGTTATTCAGTAAAAGCCTTGAAATATTATTAGTTTTGTATGCTTTCTGTCTCACTTCTATCAGTTAGGCAGTTACTATATTATTTTTTAGTACTTCTTTGCTATTTTCAATATCAAAACATAAGGATAATATAATATTGTTGATAGTCCGAAGGCTATGTACTATCAGTAGTTTTCCACCTCAAACGCATTTATTTCTAAAAAGAAAAAAAAAATGGCGTTCTCACAGCTCAATGTCAACTAACCTACAATTCCAATTGATGCTCCTCGTTTTCTTCATACACACATTCATTTATTCTACAATAATTTGGTTGATTTGAATATTCTCTCTTTTATGCAGTTATTTAATGACGGCGAGAATATACGCGAGACAGCATTTAAATCATAGAGTTACATTAACTGGAGATTTCGTTTACCTCATTTTCATACAAAATTATGGAGCAGAAATGGTCTTTATTTTATCTTCTCGCTCGCTTACTCCAAGCGATAGAAGGCCAAGTTTTCCAAGTTTCGGAGATAACGACTAGCCGCTCAACCAATACGATATAATAATTTAACTTGGTTTCCCCTCCGTTAGCATTTAAAATTTGCGTTGTTTTTATTTTCTATACAAATAAACCCAAGTTTCAAATTCCCCTCTGTCGGCCCACATGAGACAGCAAATTAATATCTCTAGTTAATGTACCTCTGTGATTTAAATCTGTTAAAAGAGAAAAACTTCGCTCTCACATAATATTTAAAGTAAAATTAAATAATTAATATTGTTTTGTTTTTTCTTTTCTTAAATACCGGTCCAAGAGAAAACAATGATTTTAAGTTTAGTTTGTGACACGTAACGTGTATTTATTTGTTTGGAAAAAAAAGAACTAAACCCATAGATTTACATTAACTGGAGATTTCATTTCTCTCGTTTTCATACAAAATTATGGAGGAGAAATGGTCACTATTTTATCTTCTTGTTCGCTTACTCTAAACGATAGAAGCCGAAGTTTTCCAAGTTTCGGAGATAACGACTCGCCGCTTAACCAATACGATAAAATATTTTAACTTGGTTTCCCCTCAATTAGCATATACAATTCGCGTTGCTTTTATTTTCCATACAAATAAACCCAAGTTTCATATTCTCCTCTGTCGGCCCACGTGAGACAGAAAATTAATAACTGGGTTTATTTGAAATGAAATCTCCAGTTAATGTAACTCTATGGGTGTAACCATATCTGGGCAACCTGCAGCTTATGAGTTGATATACCGGCTCAGGCAATTCAAGTATCAAAGTGTAAAAACGTTGTTTATTGGTCGGTTTTATTAAAATTCATGGGAATAATGATCGTTTATAATATATACATTGACAGCGATTTGAATTAGACGGACACTTAAATTGTCGGACCCGGTATAAATAATATTATTTTTTTTTTTTTATCTAAACAATACTAAAACAAAGTAACTGAAAATCGGCCCATATCCGATTTTTTGATGCCCTATCGTAGAAATGGAATAGAACAACAGCCAAAGCTAATAATATTGGGTCAAGGAAAAAGTTCGTGGCGTTTTTTCACCAACATTCAAACACATTTTTTTATTACATTTTAAATGAATTTTATTAAACAAAATATGTGCCGTGTTTTGATCGATAACTTTCTGCCATTTTTCTGGTAAAACCATTATGCCATCACTGTAGAATTTCTGGGATTTCTGGGTGAAATGTTGAACCAAGTGATTTTCACAGGCCTCTTTTGAAGTCAGCCTTACACCATTAAAGGAATTTTGCAGAGACCGAAAAAAATGGTAGTCGGACGTTGCAAGGTTTGGACTATACGGTGGATGCATTAAAACCAAGCTCTCAATTTTTGCCTAGTTAAAGATGTGTGTGGTCTGGCATTGATGGATGACGACGCTTTTCCTATTGATCAACTATACCTCGTACTTTAATCGTATTAGTTGTTGACAGTAGTGAGTGGAATCAATCGTCTGGCCAGGTTGGAACAGTTCATGATGCATGATTTCCTTTCAATCCCACCAAACATAAAGCATTACCTTACGTGGCGATAGTCCTCGCTATGTCACCGTTTGGCAGGTCCATTCTTCTTGGACCACAATCTTTTTCGCATATTATTGTCGTATGTGACCCATTTTTCATCACTCGTTATCAATCTTTTCAAAAATGGCTCGATTTCGTTTCGTTTCTGCAGCGATTCGCAGATAGAAATTCGGTCCATTAAATTTTTCACTATTAATTCATGTGGAACCCAAATATCGAGCTTCCTTTTGTATCCAGCCTCACGCAAATGGTTCAAAATTGTTTTTTGATCAATCTTTAGTTCCTCAGCAATGTCATAAGATGAAATGTGTCGGTTTTCCTTAGTTTTTTGCAGTATTACATTGATTTTTACAATAACTGGTCTACCGGAGTGCGGCGCATTTTTAACATCGAAATTTCCAGAGCGGAAACGAGCAAACCATTTACGTGCTGCTGATTTCGATAGAGAATCTTCACCGTAAACACTATGAACTTTTTCACAACCCTGCGAAGTTTTATCGCCGTGGTGTTGAAGTGAGGTAGTAAAATATAGCGAATTTTTTCAGAATTTTGGCTCATTTTCAAAACCCAATTACCGCAATTGCTTCTGACTGAATTTCGCAATTTTTTTTAAAAATATTCTATGAAATGTCACCTTTCAAGAGCGCTATAATATAATTTGATAGGATTAAAACTGTTATGCGACTCTGAAGCCATCTACAAGTATTGGAAAAGCGCTACGAACTTTTACCTTGACCCAATATTTCAATGCTTTTTATGCCCTATGGTAGGTACTACCAGAGGGTATATTAGTTTTGTCACTAAGTGTGTAACACATAGAAATAATAATCGGAGAAAAATTTCAAAGGTATGGTTGTGTAGGGAATCAAAAGTTATATCGATTTATGCATGTCCGTCCGTAGACAAGATAACTCAAAAACGCGTTATGCGATTTTGATGAAATTTATAATTTGAGTTGCTTATTCCTTAACTTGGTTTGGTATTGCATTTGAGCCAAATCGATCCACGGGGGGCAAAGTTATAAAGGAAAAACCAGGGTGACCAGAAAGTTTTGTCGTTTTTTTCGTTATGGTTTTTCGGATGTAATTGGAAAATTTGTGACCCGATTTTGTTCAAATTAATTATGTAGGTTAACTGCATAAATAGACGATACCGAGTTAATTTTCAGTCAAATCAGTCTAAGGATACTGGAGAAAGAAATAGTTGTAGCCTAAAATAAGCCTGTTCATAAAGTTTTTCCAATGTATTTTAAAAAGTTATATACCGATTTCAATCAAATTTACGAAATGTGTTTATGCTATTAGAGTCCAGCATACCTGTGAATTTGAGCGAATTCGAGATTGTAGAAACGAAGTTATGGAGAGAAAAACCTTAAAATATTCAATTAAGCAGAAAGTTCGTGGCGTTTTTTTTCCAATAGTTGGCTTTAGAATCGTATAACTTTAGTAGTTCTAATCCTATCAAGTTGTGTTATAGCGCGCTGAAAAGGTGACATCTTATAGAATACTTGGAAAAAAAAATTGTGAAATTCTGGCAGAACAAATTGGGGTAATTGGGTTTTGAAAATGAGCCAAAATTCTGAAAAATATTCCCTATATTAATGCTCCATGTTTGGTACTACCGTCCGTCCGTTGACAAAATAACTCAAAAACGCGTTATGGAATTTTGATGAAATTTAGAACGCTACTTGGTTATTGCTATAGTGGTTTTGGTATTGCATTTCAGCAAAATCGACTGAGGGGCAGCGAAGTTATTAAGGAAAAACAGGGGCGACCATAAAGTTTTGTCATTTCTTTTTATATAGTTTTTCGGGTTTAATTGGAAAATTGGTATAGCAATTTTGTTTAAATTAATTATATTGATTGACTACATTAATAGACGATACCATTGTAAATTTCAGTGATATCGGTCTCAGGATAGTGGAGAAAGAAGTAGTCGTAGGAAGAAATAACCCTGTTCAGAAAGTTTTTTTGATGTATTTTCAGAACTAATGCACTGATTTGAATGAAATTTGCAAATTAGAATTATGCTACTAGGGTCTGAGTTACTTACAAATTAGAGAAAATTTTGAAAAGGGCAAACAAAGTTATGAAGTAAAACCTCGATATATTGTTAGTTTTCACAATTTTTCTCTCCCATTTCTACCATAGGGCATCAAAAAATCGGCTATAGGCCGATTTTACATTACTTTATGTTTCTGCATAACTTTGTTTCCTCTTTTCAAAATTTTCTCTAATACGCAGGTAGCCTAGAACAGCGATGGTGACCCGCGGATCAGATACCGACCGAAGCAGGCTTTTTAAATGACTCACGCGTTGATTTTTATAAACTTATTTTTTATATCATAAATAATATTTCATAATATATATCTCATTTTCTTTATTCCTTTATTTTTGCTTTTCACTCGCAAAAGTAAAAGTTGTAAAACAAAATGGAAACGTAAACTTTTTAGAGGATTGTAAAAGTGAGAACCAAAAAATGTAGTTTTTAACCATCCTTCGCTCCCCCTTTCCAAGTGACGCC
Organism: Xylophagus ater; assembly: GCA_963422695.1. Lineage (NCBI taxonomy): Eukaryota > Metazoa > Arthropoda > Insecta > Diptera > Xylophagidae > Xylophagus > Xylophagus ater. Next base: position 59,078,584 of record OY730480.1, read on the forward strand.
ACTGATTTAGTGAACCACGAGCTAGTACTAAAAAAATAATGAACAAAATATGACCCACTTCTCAAATAGGATCCCCATCGCTGGTCTAGACCCTAATAGCATAAATCTATTATGCAAATTTTATTCAAATCAGTGTATTAGTTTTTAAAGCACATCAAAAAAAAAACTATGAACAGGCATATTTTCTTCTAGGATTATTTTTTTCTTCACTATCCTTGAACCGATTTTAATGAAATTTAACAAGGTATCGTCTGTTTATCTAGTTAATTATTGTCATGTAAATAATTTAAACAAAATTGCTTTACAAATTATCCAATTAAATCCGAAAAACCATACAAAAAAATGACATAACTTTCTGGCCACTCTGGTTTTTAGTTTATAGCTTCGATCCCTCTTAGTCGATTTTGCTGAAATGCAGTATCATATCGAGTTAAAAAATATATAACTCACATTACAAATTTCATGAAAATTGGACAACCCGTTTTTTGAATTATCTTGTACACGGACGGATGGACAGACGGACATGCATAAATCGACATAACTTTTCATCAACATCTATCTTGTAGCCTTGAAACTCTTCTCCGATGATTATTTCTATACGTGACAAATGTAGTGACAAAACTAATATAGAGCATAATAAACAATCATCTAAATCTGTTACTTCCTTTCGATGGCAATTCAATCCGCGTGTTTATCTTTACCAGATTGAAAGATTCGCTTGTTAAAATCATTTTCAAATCAGTTTCAGTTTAACTGATTTTCTAACTAAGGTTTCACCTCAGTTCATATTTGATTTGTGTTTATTAAGCAAAAATTTCCAAGTCGATCACAACAATTTGTTATGATTGAATTGACTCAAGCTTTTTCAAGTCGACCTACCCTGAATATATAGGATGCCTTTTCAGGTATGATACATCTTCCGAGCTGTCATTCTCATAGCTGTTTTTAGTATTTATGTACAATGTGTACTCTGGGCAAACAATCATGAATAGATTCACGCATGAGGAAATTTACTTTGAAAATTGGTTGACGATTCGCGACGAGACTTATAGACTTTTTGTATGACAAAATTGTGTTCTCAGTGACGAGGCTCATTTTTGGCTTAGGCTGATAACACACCGAATCAGACAAAACAGCCAAAAACCAATATGTCAAATTTATCGAAACGATTTGTCTTAACCTAACACACATTAGTAACACAAAACTAAATGTTTTGGTTATTTTGCCTAATCAGTGTGGCATTGACAAAACAGAATTAGTTGGAATCATAATGTCAGATTCAGACGAAGATGTTATTCCCATTATGTGGGATTTTTTAACCAACGATTTTAACGATTTGAATGTTCCTTTAAGTTTATATTAAATATTGGAGGCCGGTCTTCCACCAACAAAAGCAATTTTTCTGCATCCAACTCCATTGCATTTGATTTTTAGATCAAAAAAACTTAAATTGTATAAATAAAAATATATTTTCAAATTTCATTGTCCTACCTTCAAGTATTTTTAATATTTCTCCCTTTTTAAACACTTTTTTTTTAATTTAAATTGTAAAACGCGTATATTGATAATTGACATTTGACTAACAAAACATGATACCATCGACCAGTACCAGGCATGATTTTTCGCGTTTCGAAACACTCATAACATCTGTTTTGTTTTGTTTTCTCAGTGTGCGTCGACTGCTTTAAATTAATGTATTTTTCTGTTAAGACAAAAATGATGGAGGGGAAATATTGGTAAGTTTGACTGCGGTTGTTTTGTTCGATTTAGTGAGGGTTGACCGATTTGATTGTGTGTATTTATATGTCGAAACATTCAAGAAAACATTTTGTTTTTTCGTAGATGTTTTTGCCGGATTTAATGTGGGTTTGCGCATATACTTCTGTGTATTTATTGGTAACAAAACTGATTTAGTGCTAAAAAACTGTGTTGGTCTGTTTTGTCTGCTTCAGTGTGTTATCAGCCTTAATAAGCAAAATTTTCGCTTCTGAAATGAGACCTATCCAGAGAGACTCAAGATATATTACATCTGAAAAATGCGGTTTACACGCTAGTAGCATCCTTGGTTCTCTAAGAATGAGGCAGAAGCTCGCGTTACGATAAATCAGATCGTCCATTATCAATGAATATTTGTTCGAAAATATGAATGATATTGATCCTGGTAAAATGCGGCTTTACCAGGATGGTGTTACGTGCCATACAGCGACACAAGCCATCGATTTATTGATTAATCACGATTTGCTAGTAATGTAATTTCGAGAAAAAGCCCTGTAAATTTGTCCCCATGGGTTTTCGTGTAATTACTGGTTTTCACTAATAAACTAGCAAAAATTGGCCAACATTTTTCGTTTAATTCGTGACAAGATGCGTGCTTTGTCAAGAACAGTCACGGTGCCATGCCATGTATTGACTTTTCAAATAAAAGCAGATTTTTGATTAAAAGCTAACTTTTTGTGTTATTTTTTTGAATTTGAAATTCTATCACGCCTAAAAAAACACCCTATATATTCCATGAAAATGCCTAGTATTGATCGAATTAGGGCCAATCCTTTCATATGGGGAGCGAAATTTTGCCGTAGTAACGAGAAATTATCAAAGAAAACAAGAAAAAGGTTTCCCCACCACTGAAATGCAATTTGGCAAAGTTTTATTTCTTTCTTTCCATGTTCTAGGTTTTCTCTTATTCTCTTCTAGCATTTCGCCAGCCAATCAAATTTCTATGTTTTATTATGATTCTTCTTTTTTGTTTTTTTTTTTTGCCCCTTCTCTTCTCCCCTAAACTAAGAAGTAGTACCATAGAGGTACATTAACTGGAGATTTCATTTCCCTCGTTTTCATACAAAATTATGGAGGAGAAATAGTCACTATTTTATCTTTTCGCTCGCTTATTCAAAACGATAGAAGCCCAAGTTTTCCAAGTTTTGGAGATAACGACTCACCGCTCAACCAATACGTTATAATAATTTAACTTGGTTTCCCCTCAATTAGCATTTAAAATTTGCGTTGTTTTTATTTTCCATACAAATAAACCCAAGTTTCAAATTCCCCTCTGTCGGCCCACATGAGACAGCAAATTAATATCTCTAGTTAACATAACTAGTAGTAGTAGTACCCACAGAGGTACATTAACGAGAGATATTAATTTGCTGTCTCATGTGGGCCGACAGAGGGGAATATGAAACTTGGGTTTATTTGTATGGAAAATAAAAACAACATAAATTTTAAATGCTAACGGAGGGGAAACCAATTTAAATTATTATATTGTATGATATTGGTTGAGCGGCTAGTCGTTATCTCCGAAACTTGGAAAACTTGGGATTCTGTGGCTTGGAGCAAAGTGTAACTAATGCTAAAGTATGGAAAGCTAGCGAAGTAGCCAGAATAAGCAAAAACACGTGAAAAACTCTTAAAAACCTTATCTTTCTTATAGTATTTGTGCATTGCATATAAATTTCAACACGTGCTTCTTTGCTTAGATTATATTTCTCTTTCACCCATACGTACAATATGTAGCTATCTATGCCAGCAGTGGATAGAAAATTGTTTGGGAAAGAACAGGCAAATTTTGAAAAACGGCGGTACGGTAAGGATAGGAGCTTTCCATACTTTAGCATTAGTTACACTTTGGCTTGGAGTAAGCGAGCGAGAAGATAAAATAAAGACCATTTCTCCTCCATAATTTTGTATGAAAATGAGGTAAACGAGATCTCCAGTTAATGTAACTCTATGGTAGTACCATATTGTTTGTGTTTTGTTTTTTTTTTTTGACGTTTCCATGGAAAATGTTCTTTTTGGAAGGAAATTTACACAAAAAAAAAATTAAATTAAATTATTTCATTTTTTTTTTCTTTTTTCCAGATGCGTTTATTGGTGAAAAAATTTAAGAAAAAAATTTCTATTTTTTTATTATAAAAAATAAAATAAAGAAAAAGAAGAAGAAAAACAAAACAGATAAAAGAGAAGAATAGAAAAGAAAAAAGCTGATAAAAGAAATTTTTTTTTTTTTGTTTTATTTAGTTTTTTTTTTGTTCGTTATTAAAAAAAGATAAGTACGCGGTGCAATTTAAAAAAAAAAACAAAACTGTTCTAAAAAAAAAACACTAACAAAAACCAAACTGTTCTAAAAAAAAACAAAAACAATAACAAAAATACGAAAAGTGCAAAAAAAATCGAATAACTAATTTATGTTTTTGTTGTTGTTGTTTAGTGTTGCCGCTTCGATTTGAAAATTTTTTAAATAATATTTTTAAGTTTTAAATAAAAAAAAGAAGATAAATTTAGTATTTATAAGTTAATTTATATTTAAAAAACAAACAAAAAAACAGATAAATTAGAAAATGTATGGTAAATCGAAAAATTCAACGGTGCCCTCAGATGCACAAGCTAGAGAAAAGTAAGTTCTAAAAGTCTTGAAGTTTTATAACTCTGAATTCACAAGTCGTGGGGGAAGTAGCGTAGCGTAACGGAGGATAGTTTAACGTAGAAAAATTAAATTGTATTAAAATCATTTGGTTGTTTTTTATGCTGTAGACCAGTGATTCCCAAAGTGGTCTATATCGACCCCCAAGGGTCGATTATGACCTGCAAGGGGTCAGCGAGAAAAAAATTTGGGGGTTCATAAACCGAAAATGGGGGTCAACATTAGTGGATCTCATATAAGCAGGTCGTGACATTAATTTTGGCATTCCATGAATGGAATAATCCCCATACACAGATAGTACCTATTTACTTACATAATACTACCTTATAATATAAAGATATATAACTATCTACATTCTACATAAATTAAAAAAGTACCTATGAAGTGAAAATTTTCAAAACATAAATGTTCATGAAATGTGAAGAAGAATGATATTAAAATTTAAGTTATTAGGTATATTATATATATGATATATGAAATTGTTTAAGAATTACAAACTACTACGGTTTTGTAAGTTGTTGGCCTCCTCTTTGTGGTCGCCATACAATTTGAACTTGTAAAAACCGCATAATGATATACCGGTATCATCATGTTACACATATACGCACAGTAGAAATTCTTGTCCATTCCAATATATACAACGTTGCATAGTATCTTACATAATATTTATGATGGGGATGGTATACTCACTTTTAGCCCTTTCAACGTGAGTAGCACTATACCAGCTGTACAAAATACATTTGAATCACCAATTTCGAAAAGGTCTTATGTCGGTTTTTTCAAATTGTTCAGGAGACAGAAAAAACTGAATTTCTGTCAAACTATATGGAATTTAAGACCGCAAATTTTTTTGAAAGTGCTAACCATTGGACTGCGTCATAACATACTGAAATGGTTTTCTTTATTAAAATAGTGCCGAAAAAAACAGCTGTTACAGTTTTCCGAGATGAGCCCTTTTCGAAATTGATTGAAGAACGCAGGTGGTTTTACTAATAAAATGGCAAATAAAGAATGTTTATCATTAGATAGTCAGTTTATTAATCAGAAACCATCATTATCACAATCATTGTACGAGCCTCTGCGGAAAATATAGAAAACTTTGAACTTTCGACTGACTAATTGTTTTTGCTTTGTCCCGAACATTCGTCGCAGAACAAGTGGAACTTCGTCACTTCTTCAGGGACGTTTTTACGAATATAATCATTTAAACATGATACGACTTCGTTGGGTCATTTGAGGGCTTAAACCTCGTGGTAGGAGTAGAAAGTTGTTTTCGCCGCTGTCATAGTTGGCGGAAATAAAATACTCCAAACCCATGATAGTGGTACCAACCACTTGAGATATTTCAGTGATTTCTTTGATTTCAGAGTAAAATTTGGACGCTCTTATAAACTGGTAGTTAATTTCTTAACTATTAATAAATTTCTTCGCACTTTGAACACACTTCAAGTTTTGGTCTCCAAAATGACAAATTTAAATTGACCTTGAAATAGTTCGCATAGGCTAGATGTCTTGAATTAGTTTCGAAAAGGTCTCATCTCCAGAAAGACATGCATTTTTTTCCACTTTGGAAAACACAATATGAGTCCCTGTTTCTCATGGAACATGCGTCTATACGTGAAGATAAAAAAACGGCAAAAAGTACATTTAAAAAAAACCGACATGAGCCCTTTTTGAAATTGGTGATTCATTTGATGTTGATGAATTTGCAAAAAGTCAATATAGGTAAGCAGGGGTCTACCCAAAACCAAAAACATGGCAACTGGTCCAGGAGACAAATAAGTTTGGGAACCTCTGCTGTAGACAGATCTCCGATTTTAAATACAATGATTATTTTTTAATGATACTTCTGGATGACCCATGACACATCTTCTTTTTTTCACAATGTATATAATTATTTTTAATTTTTATTACACAATGTTTATTAATTATTATTCAATGAAGTTAATGTTTTTTTATTGTTTTTAACAAAATTTAAAGAAATTTTTAGAATAAAAATAATTTTCTCTCGTTTTAAATTTATGTGAAAGAAGAAAATATGCCAAAATCACATACAATTTTTAAAATGTTTAAATGTAGATGGCCCTGTAAACAGTGTGAAGCGAAAATTTGGGACCTTTTCACAATTTCATTTAATAATTAAAACAATAATGATGCTTGAAATAGATACTTAAAATTGATCATTATTACGTAAATAAAGGTCATTATCGAGTTTTAATGACCGATTGGAACAATGAGCATTAAAATCGGGGATCTGTTTAGGATATAACAATGAAAACTTTTTTGACATTAATATGTCTTTAGCCTGGGGGTCATGAAAAAAAATGCGTGACGGAAACGCGTTACGAAACGCATGCAACCGCGTAAATCAACTATCGTATAAAGCGAGGGATGAGTGTAATTGAAGTAGTCAACGCAAAAAGTTAATCAACTTTTAACTTTTCACGTAACGGAAGTAAGGAAAATAACCTAAAAAGTCAGTTTGTTCTGATGTGACAGTTCTTTTGTGTATGTTTTTTTTTTGTTTTCCGAAAATTAATTTTGTGAAAAATATGAGTGATTTTTATGAGAAGTTAATTGAACAAATTCGAAAATGTGTTTTTATATAAAAAAAAAAAACCTTATCCCTGGAGGCAATCTCGACGAACGCGACGGTTCAGACATTGTAAAGTTGATTCGTATCCAACTTTTTACGTTACTGTCGCGTTGAAATGCCATTTTCAAATTGATCTATCCAAATTATTTTGTGAGAACTCCATTTAAAAAGCGGTATTTTTGTTAATTCACACTACTCAAAAAGCTATTTTAATTTATAACACAAATATTAATATCAAATAATAATAACAAATAATAAATTTCATCAACGGGGTCGAGTTTGCTTACACAAAACTATTTAAAACATCACTAATGTTTTTGACAATTCACGCGTTCGTCGTGTCCGTCGAGATTGCCTCCAGGGTAATGTGTTCCTCTCCTCAATAAATTTATTTATTGTTCCAGTTTATAGAACCATTCGTGAGCACTTATTCAACATGAACAACAACAAATATAATTCTATTTTGACAAGAGATTCCATTTTTTCAATTTTATTCAATAATATTTTATATAAACAAGTGTGACATGACACATCGTTTATGGATTATCAAAGTAAAAACTGCATTGTGCTTTTCTACTCTACGTTACTCTACTTTGTATTGTGATTGTGAATTCAGCATAAAGGGTCCGGTGTCGAATGTGTGTGCATTTTATGCGAACAGTAAATAGAATTTTTTTCCTACCAGTGTTTTGTTACTGGTGCCAACGTACAAATGTGGGCATAAATTTAAATTTATTAACTGTCAAAGTATTTGTTTAGGTAGAAAATAGAAGAAATATCAAGAATGTCAAAGTCGAGGAATTGAATTCGAGATTTATCAACTATTAGTAATATCTTTGTGTATCCTAAATGAATTCACTGATATATTTGTTTTTTTTTGTTTCGTGACCAATGATGGTCAGCACCGTAGTTACGTCTAAATTAGCTAATTCGTTCTTGCTTAGAATGCACGCATTCATTCTAGCACGACTAATTCTAGAAAAGCAGGGTATTCACACAAAAAGTGTTCTACTAATTCATTTTCCTCTATTTTCTACATGCGTTCATTCAAGGAGCAGTGTCCTGTCACAATGGTTGTAAGGATTTTGCGCTCGAGCCTTAGAATCAGTCTATGTCAATCAGGTCCACTCAATATAATTTTATTGGCTCTTTGAAGACCATGAGGAAGTGACGTCGTTGGCTTAGTATTAAAGTCTATAGTCTACAATTTTATAAGGCCGATACTTATAATCCATTTTGATGATTTTCAAAAAGCGATAGCAAAGATCCTATAATAGTAAGATACTTCAAGACCTATTGAGTTCTATTTTTTAAAATGACGATCAGAGTAGCTATCCGGAAAAATTTTTAGAAATTTACCTCTTTGTTTTTTGAGGGGAAATGTTTTTTCAAGGCGTATTTTGCAAGAAGGTATGTTTGGTTTTTTTTTCTAGGTCAGGTAGAAATTTTTTTGGGTAGAATTCTTTCATGAACATTTTGAGTTTGTTTTTACTTTTTTATTAGAAACGATATTTTGCGTTCATATGTACCTAAATCCCTTGAAGAAAATATGTAAATAAAATATTGGGTGTATAATATACGTACTGAGGCTTCATTTATTTTTCATTATTTTCTGGTAAATAAAACAATTTTTTTTTCATTAATTAATTTTCCCGAACTATTGGTTTAAAATATTAAGGCGCTGATTGTTGGATACAAAATAATTCGTATCCTTCGCTTTCCACTGGCAATTTTTTCTTAGAAGGACAAGAATCATAAAATCAAGAACTGTTTTCCTATGTTCAAAACAATTATTTATTTTAGCGAACCAATTGGGGTTCGCTTTGTTTGTTTTGGTAATGCATGCGTTAACTATTGTTTCCTTTAAATTAGGTAAATGCAAATAATTTTCAAAAAATTTCTCGAAAATATCAAAGTGAATTTGACATATACTAAAAAACTAATTGGTTGGAGATTGCAAATATTTTAAAAATGCATTGTCACTTGTATAATCTCTATTTAAAATTAGAAATTCAGAAGGCAAAGGTACAATTTCTCCTTGTTTGACCATGTCTATTTTACATGTTTCACGGCCAATTTTTTTAAAAATAACTTTAAAAATGACATATCCAATGAAGAATCGTCTAGAATTAGACTCTAAGCTAAAATTTTCAGTCTGCTGATAATTTGCCTTATTTGCAAGTTCTGTCGTATAATTTTCAACTTCCTGCAATAATCTTTCAGCTTGCATTTGTTCCATATTGTGAACAATGTTATCTGCTGGAATAACAATATTATCGTTCCATTCCAATTGAAGATCATCGTCATCTTCACAATTTTTGGAAAAGAAGAAGTGATAATTTTCATTGACATTATTCTGGCAACAGAAGTACAAGTATTAAATTCAAAAATAGACGGATTTCGATTATTTCCCCCTTTTGCTCGAATTTGTGAAAATAAATTTTCAATTGGGTTTTGATTAAAACGAGATGTCAGAAGAAATGATATGGAAGGATCTTCATTGAATAAATCATCACACAGAATAAGAATTGCATTTATAGTTAATATAAGGCCATCGATGCAATAATTTTTTTATTCCGTGGAAGATTTATTTTGCTTAAATAATTCTTCATTTCGTTTAAATAATTCCAAACAACATTATTTTTGCGTAAAGGTGCCTTATACATATTCTTTTCTACTACTAATCTGCTATTTAAACAATCAAACAATTTGTCAATTTTATAAATAAATTGACATGTTGGCTCAGCTTTGGTGTTACCAATAAATTTTTCTAAATTAATACAGGTAGCTATTTATTAGTATTTTTTAGTATATGTCAAATTCACTTTGATATTTTCGAGAAATTTTTTGAAAATTATTTGCATTTACCTAATTTAAAGGAAACAATAGTTAACGCATGCATTACCAAAACAAACAAAGCGAACCCCAATTGGTTCGCTAAAATAAATAATTGTTTTGAACATAGGAAAACAGTTCTTGATTTTATGATTCTTGTCCTTCTAAGAAAAAATTGCCAGTGGAAAGCGAAGGATACGAATTATTTTGTATCCAACAATCAGCGCCTTAATATTTTAAACCAATAGTTCGATTTCTCAAATTATGAGGGAAAATTAATTAATGAAAAAAAATTGTTTTATTTACCAGAAAATAATGAAAAATAAATGAAGCCTCAGTACGTATATTATACACCCAATATTTTATTTACATATTTTCTTCAAGGGATTTAGGTACATATGAACGCAAAATATCGTTTCTAATAAAAAAGTAAAAACAAACTCAAAATGTTCATGAAAGAATTCTACCCAAAAAAATTTCTACCTGACCTAGAAAAAAAAACCAAACATACCTTCTTGCAAAATACGCCTTGAAAAAACATTTCCCCTCAAAAAACAAAGAGGTAAATTTCTAAAAAATTTTCCGGATAGCTACTCTGATCGTCATTTTAAAAAATAGAACTCAATAGGTCTTGAAGTATCTTACTATTATAGGATCTTTGGCGATAGCTTTAACGTTTACCTATTACTTAGAACAGTTTTCCAAACTACGTTACGTGGAACAACGGTGTTCCGTAGAAAGTGAATAAGTGTTCCGTGTAAAAAACTATCAAAATTAATATCTAGTCAACCTAATTAATGATTGATCTAACATTAAAATACAAGAAATCGCAATTAACCACTTAAGAACCACGCCCGAGTATACTCGGGCGGTTATTATGTGCGAAAATTCCCACACCTGAGATAACTCGGGTAAGCACTATGCACCATAATATCAACTTTCAATCCCATTTTGGCTTTTGGCTTTTATGAACGATATATATGTTGAGTAAATAAAATTCATTCATAAAAAAAATGAGTTGTTTTTTCCATTTTTAAATTTTTTAATGATGACTGAAGGGGTTGAAAAATTTCTGGACAAATTTAACAGAAGAGTATTCTAGCGTGTCAAAACTAGGTATCCTTTCACAACGACATATACATATGCAAGGCAAAAATTTCCGTATTATTTTGCAACCAAATAAAAGTCCAGTTCCGTTCAAATTTCTGGATTTGTGGTGTGTTTCGTCCAGGCGCGGCTCTACCTTAGGGGCTAATGGGGCTAAGCCCCACCTAGCAAACCTACCGAACAACTGAAAGTTTTCAGTTAAAATTTATTTTAAAAATATACAATATTAGAAAATTCAAACATAAACGAAAAGCTATATATTGTATATATATAACATATATTATATTAACTTAAATACAAAAATAAATTAAATGAAAACCTTTGCTTTATTTTCTTATTTAAAAAAAACCGAAAAAAAAAATCTCGCTAACGTAAACACAAACAGCAAAACATCATTGAAAAGAAACACAAAATCTCACTAGCTTAAGCACAAAAAAAAACAAACAGAATCGAATATTTCTATGAGCTTAAACAGAAGAAAAAATCGTACGAAAAAGGGCTACATCAAATTCAGTCCAAATCCAACAACAAAATCATTATACACTACAAATTTTTTTTCTTCTCGTTTTTGTATATTAAAATTTCATACATTTTGGGCTAATTTAAATCAGCCATGATTAGTGGAAGTATTGTTCGCGTAAGAAAGTATTCAGTTCAAGTTTTGACCATTTTAATGCATATCTTCATATTTATATCTCTCTTTATTCTCTCTGTTTGGAAATCTAACTCTCAATTTTTACACAGATGATATGATAATATTTCAAACGCCATTATAAAAACTAAGAACCGGGATTTTGCCATTTTTGAACGAAATTGATAATTTTTTTAAATTTTTGAATGCTTTAGATAAAAAATTTGTAATTTATTTTGATACCTTACTTTATAATGAAAGCATAGGTATAAACAAATGTTAATTATTTAATAAATTTTAATGAATTTAATTAAAATTTTTTGCACAAAATTTTCATATAGAATTAAGATTTTGAAATTTTCAATCATTTATTAAAATTTCCGGTGAAGTATTTTAAATTATTTACTAAAATTATTTGGAAGCTCAATAATTAATAAATTTTTTTATTCCTCTGAAAATTAAAATATAAATGTGAGTTTCTTATTCCTCGATTTGGTATTGCATTGCAACAGAAAATTTCAGTAAAATCCATCTAGGATTGTGGAGAAAGATATAATCGTAGGAAAAAAATGTTCATAAAGGTTTTTGATGTACCTTTAAAATGAATTTACCGATTAGAATAAAATTTTCAGAATAAATTTATGTCTTCAGGGACCAGCCAGGCTGTGATTTAGAGTAAATTTGAAAAAGTTATACAGAAAAATTTTGAAATATTATTATAACTGTTTGGATATTTATCCCCTATAGTGTAACACATCGGAATAATCATCGTAGAAAGGTTTCAAGGGTATGGTTGTGTAGACAATCAAAAGTTATATCGATTTATGCATGTCCGTCCTTCAGTCCGTGTGCAAGATAACTGAAAAATGCGTTATCCGGTTTCTTTGAAATTTAGAATGTTATTTAGTTAATCCTTAACTGGATTTGGTATTGCATTTCAGCAAAATTGACCGAGGGGAAAGGAAGTTATTAAGCAAAAACCAGTGTAATCAGAAAGTTTGTCGTTTTTTTATACGGTTTTTCGGATTTAATTGGAAAATTTGTAAAGCAATTTCGTTTATATTAATTATATTGGTTACCTACATAAATATTTCGTAATCGATTGCGAACATTCGTTAACGTATGTATGTATGTTACATGTACCTTAAACTGTCATTATAGACTTTTGGGAAACCAATCAGATAAAACTCGGAGACCACTTCAATTGCAATACCTCTAGGATGAAGTAGAAACTTCCATAAATTTGTTTACAATATTAGAATGTGGAATGACCTTTTTTAAACAAATATTGAATTAGCCCCACCTCCGTAGATAGTCACGAGCCGCCACTGGTTTCGTCGTAGGAAAAGTTTGGGAAACGCTAACTTAAGGCCAATCTCCACATAGCCGACATCCTATTCTGACGGGAAAAATCAGGAAACTAAAAAGAGATGCACTTGCAATTTTCGCTAGGATTGATCGAATAAAAACATCAGAGTCTCCCCACATAATTTAGAAAAATTTGTAGCGACGGTATCGTGTGTGATTATTGTGAGATTATGCACCCGCAGATGAAGTGCCATATAAATCAGATAAACATGTTCATCTGATTTTGAGGGGAATCATCTGCAAATCGGAAATCAGATGGGGAAATCAGAAATGCAGAAGCCGACAAAATTAGTAGGATGATTGTTTCTCCCTTTCTGTTTAACCGTACTTTGCATAAGTGTATCCCATACTTTCATTAGAATAGGATGTCGGCTGTGTGGAGATTGGCGTTTAGAATATCATCTCACATTTATCAGACTCAAATTGCCTTACGTGATGTATGAAAGTGACAATTCCAAAATGCCCTTCGACTTCCTCAAATCCATTGCAGTTGTTTGCTTTTCAGAAGTTTGGGGCTCAAATGTTTTGACAAAAAGTAAACCACAAAATACTATTATTAGGAGGAAATTTGGCGATAGTTTTTTTTCAGACTAGCAGGGAACTATTGTATTTCCACTGTTCGTAACTACACTTTTGAAAATTATCACTGGCATAAAATGTTCACATTCCGCATGGACTCTAAATTGTCCAAAAGTTATACTTTTATATATATATATTTTTTGTCCAGACTAGCATTATACGTTTATGAATATTTACTTCATGTTGGAGCACAAAAAGCCGCACAGACATTTCTATCGGAAATTCGATGGGAGAAAAATATCACATTAGGCGAACCTCCTGGATTTCTACATACATGGTGGTGGTAAGTTTCTAATTTTTTTCTCATTGTTGAATATTTAATTAGTAAAATTTTATATAATGTATTTAACAGTGTATTTTGGGATTTATATTGTGCTGCACCAGAAAGACGAGATCAATGTGATCATTCATCCGAAGCAAAAGCATTTCATGACTATGTAAGAAATTTCATAAGAAATTCAAATTTTCCGCCACAATTTTTCATAAATATTCCTTTTTAAAACCAAACTAGAATCACGTTATTAATATAAGTGCCGCCCCTCTTATTAATCCTTCAGTATGTTTATGCGGTTACCTCCGAATCAGTACGATAGAAACCATTTTAGTCTACGCCTAAAGGGGACACCGAAACTTCCCGATTGCATTTTTATATTGGGCCTTATCAAAGTGTAACTATGGTAAAGTGAGGAAAGCTAGCGAAGTAGCTAGAAAAAGCACGTGGCAGACGGGGAAAAGAATACGCAAGAGTACATATATTTTTCATAGGCAAAATCCATCAGCAAGAGAGAGAATGAAATGTTCTTAAAAATCTGATGGAATCTTATGATTTGATCCCGGAATCTTATGTTTGGGCACAAATTTTACATACATACCAGAAAAAGAATTTGCGCCAAATTTTTTTTTTTCTGGTATGTGTGCATTTGTATATTAATTTTTGCCTGTGTTTCATTGGAACATTTAAAAATTACCCATTAGTGGTGTTGCCAATATTGCAAATTGTTATTCTTTCAAAAAAAATCGTTGGAGTTAGACGCGGTTTAAAATATGGAAAATTTTAAATGTTCGAAACAAAATAAATTTAAGTGTTTTGTGCCTGGCTGCTTTTCAACATCTGAAAACAGTCAAGTACGGTTTTTTAAATTGCCGACAAATCCGGAACGGTTAGTGCATTTTGCAATAAAGTGTTGTATTTAATAAAGATGTGTACATTAGGGTGGATCTAATTTGTTTATGCATATTAGGGTGGATCGAATTAGTTTTTTTTCAAAATTGTATAAAAATACCTATAATTCGCATAAATTTTATAGAACATGTTTTAATAGAAATAACAATTAAAGAATACTTCTACTTTTCACAAATTTCAAATTTGTTTTAATGTAAAAGTGAGAGCCACCCTAATGCACATATGTACTTTTTCTATATATTCATTCAATGCATGTTTTGCAATTTGTGCAATAGATTAGAAAAGTAGATGTCTGCAATCAATCGACTGGATTTGTTAGCAGTAGAAAATGATTTCTTCAAGACCTCAATTAGATTTGGTCGCTTGGAAACATCACTATATTTTATTTGTAATTTTCAATTTGGCAATTATATAAAAAATCAAAGAAAATACTGCATTAAAACTAAAATAGCAAAGAATGGAGAAATATTAATTTCATTTTTCATTATTAAAAAATTCATTTAAATAATAACTCAATTATTAAAGATTTTCATCATTTTTTAAAAAAGTTAAACAGTCAGTTTAAAAAAAATACATTAATGGCAACACCATCATGGGATCAATTTTTCGAACAAAAAAATGAGGGATGTTTTTCAAAATCATATGACATCATGTTTCTCTTTCACCCATATGTTCAATTTTTAGTGCTATCTATTTCAGCAGCGGATAGAAAATTGTTTGAAAAAGAACAGTCAAAATTTGAAAAACGGCGGTACGGTAAGGATAGGAACTTTCGCCACTTTACCATAGTTACACTTTGGCCTTATTTTGTTATGGATCAAATCAGATCGAACTGTTTTTTGGTTCGCGCATAAACGTGCTGCTTTTTCGTCTATAATCGAGTAGACGTAGTATAGTTATAGGGTCTTACAAAACGGACTTAATCATTTCTTTCTTTTCTATTTATTTATCCTTTAGGGTTTTGTAAGTTCCGGTTATGGTGTTAATGGAATTGGTGGACATGTAAGTACAAAATTATTTATAAATAAATGAAACTGTAAGAATAGATTCTTTTCGTGATATATTTATGGATGCTTTTTACCTACCTTTATTGTGTAGAACATTAGCGTCATCTAATCCTCTATATATGCATATATAGGTTGTCTCCATAATAGGTGCAAATTTAAATTTCGCGCTATTTTCGATTCATTCAGTTTGCAGTGATAAAATCTTGACATCTGTCATCTGCCATTGTTGCGGTTAATAATCATGGAACTCTGCACGAAGGAACGACATTATTATTGACAGTTTGTCAAGTTTCGTTTATGAAAAAGACAATTCCACAAATTTCAAATCGTACGTTTCTTTCGGAGCAGTCTTAATTATTAAATTCCCCGTCGAATGAGGCGTGGACCACACATATAGGACCCGGAATATCTGAGATATACGTATACCTTGATACTAGAGAATTTTTAGATTTCCTGTCTTAGACGGAATATTTTTGCAAACCGCGAATGGCATTTAATTTCTTATTAAATTGATCGACGAATGAAGTATGGATCGTATCTATAAGATGCAGAATACCCGAGATATACACAAACTTCGTTACGTAAATTAAATTTTGCACTTCTTATTGGGAAACCCTTTATATGTATGTAGTTTTTCTTAGTCAGTAGGATTGGTTACTACTGCATAAAATCTTCAAGTGTGTGTCTTAACTAATACAGAATTATTATTGGCTTTGGATTTTACTTTAAAAAAAAATCGGAGAAATAAATATTTAGGTCTGCTCTTTTTTTAAGTAAATAATGAAATTTTATTAAAATAAAAAAATATATATATAGAAAGAATACAAAATGTCGGGATAAATATCTCGGATGGTCTCGAAATGTTACCTCGACAACGGTCAAATGAATACTGTAAAAGTTATTTGATATGTTTGCGGTGTCAATTATAAACATAGGATCATTGGTTCGTGACATCACTAACTAGCAAATAATACTAAACGACTTGAATCAACAAAATCACTTTGTTTTTACTCTTACTATTACATTTTTTTTTTTACATATATGTATTTAATGCTACTACCATGAGGAAAAAAAAGTCTTAGCCCTCTTGTAACTTCTTCGTCGTAGTGTTGTGCACCGGAAGTTATTAGAATCTCAACAATCAAAATTGAGTCATCAGGTTCCACCTGAATTTTCTAATATACAATATTATTTTCCTTCTAAAATTTCGTGTTAAAGCCGTATTCGACGGAACACTGGCATTCCGTAATCTATAATCATTATTATCATATAAAACTACCTTTTAAAGCCATATTCGACGGAACACTGGCATTCCGTAAAGCCACACTTCAAGTGTTCCGGAACAAAAATCACATACACAATTCAAAATGTTTGCAAAAGAAAAATCAATACAATGTAAAATAATTTTTTATGTGGTTGAGATTAAGGATTAGGATTAAGTTTTAGGGTCTTCTTGTACTGCGACCTTTAAGATCTATTGTACTCCCTCTTCTTTAGTGCAGTAGTTACGTTAATTTCACATTCTAGAACACCTCCTCCAGGTCTATTTCTCTGAGGAATTTTAATATCCGCAGTGGGTCAAGAGATTGTATCTCAATTAGAGAGAAGCACGATTCCCCCAAGTGATTCCGCCTCTTGTGGAGTAGTGCTTCATAGTGGGACAGAATATGCTTTGGGATCTCTTCGTCCCCTTCACAGAATTTGCAGGTGCTATCTATTTCGAGTTCTAGTTTTTTAAGGTGTGCTTTGAGTCTGCAGTGTCCGTTTAGTATTCCTGTCAGTACTCTTATATTCTAATTAGTGCTAATGAAGGCTATGAATCTCTTGGAATTGTACTCCTCGAGGAGTTTGTGTGGGATTGTGATCAACAAACGCGAATTGCAACATATGTATATATGGTATTGTAAAATTAATACACAGCGAAATATGAGTAGTTATAAAGTACCAAAACCTAATAACCAAGCGTAGGCATTAACTCGTTTTTACGATATCTGTGTCTGAAGCATCGATTTTCACGACGAACTGTCAAATTTGGAGGGGAAAAAAATTGCGTTTTTTTAATTTATAATTTTTAGTGCGTTTCGGATTCCAAACCAAATTCTTTTGAATTAAATAATCAAAGTTAATAAATTTCCTATATAAAGTGTTTAATTTCTGGGTGTAATAACAAACAACATCCAAAAATTCGTGGAATTTTCTTTCACAACTAAATTTGACATATTTTTTATTAAAATGTGCGAATTTTCGTTCTTGCCGTATAAAAAAAAGTTTTTATGGTGTTTATTTACTTATTGGTAATCAAATAGAAATTATGTTAATTCATAAATTAGTAAAAAATTCGTTTTTTCTGAATCCACGCCGAAACGTCAAATCCAACTTTTTTTTTTATTTTGATTGTAACGAAATCTACCAGTGACAGTCATTTTTTGGTTAAAATGGGGACAATTCTTAAAATTCGTCGAAATTTTTGAAAATTCAGCATTTTCAGTTTTAAATGTTTTTTTTTTTTGGTTTTAAAGTTTCGAAAAAATGAGGCTCTACGTATGAAATGGCTTTCGGCTATTGGTTTACGCAGGAAAGAAATATATAGGCACATAAATATTTATAATTATTATTTAATAATTTAATTTTGTAAGTTTAAGAAAACTTGATTTTTGTACCAATCAAACGCAAACATTTTTTTGCAATTCGGATGTTCCAGAATGCATGAGCTTTTGGCCCATTTGCAATGTTGCCCCTCCGAATTCATGTTTTTAACGCCACCACTACGCCGCACACATAAGCAATAAAATGCAAGTAAATTCCAAAAGTGCTTCAATTTCCCCTGCGAAAGGCCTATCCATATTTTCCCTAATCTAAGCTAATAACGAATAAAAAATTACACCAATCAAAATAAAGTATAAAAAACAAAATACGTTGTAGTAAGCGCAAAAGAGCACGACCAATTTTCAAAGGCAAAATGTATCAGAAAGGTAGAGAATGAATTTTTTAAAAAAATTTCGCGTTGAGCCAATGCCTACTAAATTACACGGCCCATCTGTACAGTACGACGTCATTGATTGGAGTTAACAAAATGTCAACAAATCTTTGTGTTGATAATCGCGTTTTGTCGATAAAAAATTAATATTTTCGCGTCAAAAGTAAAGTACTAATAATCACCCATGTTCTGCAATTCACATGAAAATGAAATCGATATGAATTTCAAATTCACTCGAAATGTAAATTGGTGTTCTCAATTTCACTCGATTTCATTCAATTTCATTTTTTTCGAAATCGCTTCAAATTCATTTTCGAAACGTCAAAAGTATCAGCTGATTGTCTTATTATTCAATTTACATCAAGAAATATTGTGAAATTTTTGTAATTGCAATGGAAAATGAACAAAATAGAAAAAAGGTTGCGCGTGGAAGCAAAACGAGATTCGCGAACTGTACGCGAAGTTGCGCGCTTGGTGGAAACCGGAAATTTTTGCTTCGAAGTTTGCTCTCGTGTTTTTTTGGGTTTTTGTGCTTCCCATCACTGATGGGAAGCAAAAATGTTTTTCGTGTTTCAAAATCTTTTTTTTTGGAAATAATTAATTTTTTTGTACATGGTCTTCGATATAACACCTGTTTTTTGGATAAGAATTTAAAATGTTCATTAATTAGTTTAATTAAAATTTAGAAAAATTTTCATTCTCATTTTTTTCTAAAATTGTAGATTTCAAATATTCAAAATGTATGATTCCAATTTCTATGAATTTATATACTAAATTATGAATTATTGGAATTTTCGCAAATTTGAAAATAACATATGTATTAAAAAAGATCCTATTTTCAAGTTATTTTGAGATTTTTGTTAATAACTTTAGAATTATAAAACAATTATTTTTTTTTCAATTCTGGCAAACCTTTCTATTTTTTGGAAGGCTAATTACCTAAAAAATTTTCAGTTTTAATCAGGAAAGTATTGAAATAAATTTTATTGCGGATTTTTCCTAGTATTTGGGAAATAATTTCTAGATGTTCACACATTTTTATTCATATGTAATTTGGTTGCAATTTATTGCATTGCAATAAAATAGTACGTGCAAAAAAATGTTCCAGACAAAATATTTTACAATTTCTTGATTTAATGGGACTGGGTTTTTGGTAATTGCAACTGGTACCTATTTATATGGTGTGCATATGGAAATTGTGGAAAGGGATACTTATGTTTTTTTTTTTCTGTCTTTTGATTGACAAGTGTAGTTTTCAATCCTTATAATAATCGTTACGCAAAGTTGTATAGTTTCCTTACCGATCGTGATATTTAATTACGGATTCTAGTTTTTGAAAAGAAAAAAATAAAATGGAGTGGTCGGAGGCTAATGTGCTAAAATTATGGTAATTCGATTTTTGGTCCAATTGTTTGGGCGAAAAATTCAAAATCTCCCAATGAAATTCTTGAAAAATTGCGAAAACCACTTAGTTTATCAATTTTCAAATTATTCAGTAACATTTCCCCTTCTCTGGATCTTAAATAGGATCTTACCCAACATCGTGGTGACTTTCGTTTATTAGCTTCAAAAAATAAAATAATCAACGAAGCGGCGCAAATTACTTTTTCTTCTTCAGAATACATGCTCTTTCGGCAAAGTTTACTTCACATGATGTTTCAACATGAAGGAGAAACTTCATCCGTTTCCACCAAACGTTCATGTGCGTGAGATAGCCGCGAACTGTACGCGACATTGTTTTTTGGTGGAAACGAGCGGCGCGAACAGAACGCGCCGCAACTCCGCTCTGTTTCCATCAAACGCGCAAACAGCCCGCGCCGCATCCGCGCACTGTTTGTTCGCTTGGTGGAAACGCACCTTTAGATCTTCCAATATTTCAAATAATTTTATTTCCTAGGCATATTTTTTAGAAAAGAATAATTTGGCGCCTTTATAACGATACCAATAAAATGTATTCAATTGAGTATTTCATTTAAAAATAAATTCGTTTTATGACAAAAATATTAGAAATATTTTTGATGGCATTTTATTGAGGTAGATTTTAGAAAAACCCTGTATTACATTACCGTAATGCATTTTTCTAAGAAATTTTTGATATCTCGACTCCGGTTACTACTAATTACAATTAGAATTCTACCGCAGAAATAGGGTATCGGTGGGTTGGGGGTGAGGCAGAAGATCTACCTCTCGAAATGTTGGCGCAACGGAGTTTTTTACGCACACAAGCAAGAGTCACTGTGTGTCGGTTTCGAAAAAAATTGAAAATTCAAGCGCGCCATTCGCTTACTGACCGTCAGCAGGTAATCATAATCTAAAAGTACATAGTAAATAGTAAAATAGTAGATCTTAACAGTTTGACAGTTTAAGTTCGAGTGATGCTGTGCTCACACACACTAATACACTCCTTGTGTAGCTTGTATAAAAGACTGTGGTATAAACATTCCTCGTCTAATCGGTTTGGTAGTTTTCTACCCAAAACTTGACGGTAGATTTCTACCGCGTGTAATTCGGCACTATAGGAATGTAAAGCAAATTTCTTTGTTTTTTATAAAATTATTACGTTTATTAAGATACAAAAAAAAACATGTTATAAATAGATTCAATAAAATTTATCAATTGTATTTTGTACACACTAGTTGGGGCCTCCTATTTAATATTTAGTATGACTGCCATTTGCCTTAATAACCGCTGTGCTTCATGGAATTCACCAAATTTCCAGTGACGTCATCATTAATTTCATCCCAAGCACTTTGAATTTGCCGCTTTAAGTCTTGTTGTGTTTGGGGATTACCTCTAAAGACTTTTTCTTCATAATAGCCCAGATATTTTCGATGGGATGAAGATCTGGGCTGTACGGAGGCCATTCCAATGTCTGAATATCGTTTTGGTTTAGGTAGTCTTTTACCTGAAAATGAAAAAAAAACGGAAGTTAATAAAATGCACAAAATGTTAGAACTGGATTTTCTTGAGGATTGTTCTAAAAAAATAAATAAATACCTTTTCTGAAGTGCGTGCTGGCGTATCATCTTGCGGAAAGATGTACCTTTCAGTTTCAGCAAACAGCTCCAAAACTGACGCTTTCAAATGACTCTCTAGGACATTTAAATACACATCTGCGGTTACTCTTCCATCTATAAACCCCAGATGACCTAAACCACTTGCACTGAAACATCCCCAGACCATTACTCCTTCAGCTTTGTTGGGAATTTCCTGAATGCAGTTATCACTGAGGCGTTCTCCTGGCTTCCTTGGGACGCGTAGCCGCCCATCTCCGACATGCAGTTTAAATTTGCTTTAGTCAGAGAAGACTACTCTATTCCACATCTCTCGGGTCCAACTGGAATGTTCCTGGGCCCACCGAAGCCGAGTGATCTTTGATGAAACCTTTAAAGATGGCTTTTGGAGCGAGCAACGTGACCTTAGATTTGCCTCAAGTAACCTCCTCCGCACGGTTACCACAGAAATTTCAGTTCCACTGGCTAAAGCAAGCTCCGCTTTCAATTTTGTGGAAGGTTTAAAGCGGTCTCGTTTGCAACGAAGGACCAGAAATTGGTCTTCTACTATGGTTGTCTTGCGTTTCCTTCCAGATCCTTTGAAGCGTTGTGGTCCCGGTATTTTTAAATTTTTTGATTAAATCAGCAACAGAGGACTTCCCCCGTGATACTCTATCACTAATTCCTCGTACGGACAATCCTTCATGCCATAATGCGATAATAACACTTTTTTCAGCATCACTTAATTTCGACATTTTTTTTATTTATTTAATGTTTATGCTTATAACTTGACCTAACGATTGTTACTAAACTATTTTTTGAAATATACACTTACTACATAAATCAAGTAACTAAATACTGAAAAAAAAATGGGAGGGGATTAAATTTTGACCTGCACCATGCATTTTTTCCAGGAATTCAAAGTGTCCGGATTTCATTGAACACCACTGTATATATTTCAACATCAAAATTATTGTCTATTGAGAATGAAAATTTCACGCGAGGTTCAAAGACATATTGAAAAAAAATGCTTTTCCAGAGTTGAATCTCAAAATCCAATCTCTGGAATTATACTTATCAATTTTGAAAATATCCTGTAGGGACTCCATTGTATCAGCCTTGATCCACTTCTTGTTGATGTCATCGTTCCTCTTCTCCAATTCCCTCCGACGATTTTCCAGATCTTTTCTTTTTGTGACGGTTTTCGTGAAGTATTTGGGAAGATTTGAATAAATAATTATAGCGTCCAGTTTTAAGGTCCATTTTCGTGGGACAGGAACTTCAGATCCTAAAATACATAGCGTTATAAATTTTTTTACATAAAAACGAAAATTTTTGATACCATCAGCCAATTTCAGCATATCAAATTTCACCAGAAAGTGGTCTGCAAAATGCTTTGAGCATATAACAGTGTTCTTACTTACTCAAAAGTTTTTCGGGGGATATGTTTCAGCCAGGTTTTTCTCATATCTTCATTCCGTGAAAACTGAAACATATGGCATTCTGTTCCTTTCGCGTAAGTAGAAGGACATTCGGGAACACAACATATACGCATCTGCAAGATATTAGTAATTTTAAATATGTTTTTTTTTTTGTTTATAGATAGATAATCATGGAAAATTATTTTCTTAAATATTTCATAAAAATTCTTACCTTTGGAAATGCATTTTTCGGCACTTCATTAAAACATGCAAAAAAATTAAAATTACCTAACTTAGGCCGCGAAAAAGTAAGTTAAAAATAATCCATATTGTTCAGCACAGATTCCTTTAGGTTTTCCTAAATATTCTTCAAATTTATATTATTTTATTTTTCTTTTGAAATGCATTTTAAGTTCGGCATTTCCAAATATCACCAATAGAAAATTTTCAATTTTCAATTTTATTCTTTATTTGCACTATTTTTATTCTAAAAGCTTAAGTTTTACACAATTTACAGAAATATCACTCTTACCTTGTTATATTTTCGCTTCACTCACGTTAATTTTATTAAAATTAATTAATATTTTTATTTTTTTTCGATACAAATAAACAAATTGTATTCAATAGAAACAAAATTTCAGCGCGAAACTTCATAAATCTACCCACAAATCAAAGACGTCATTACTAAAAAGAGCTTATACAGATGGACCGTGTGATTTAGTAGGCATTGGTTGAGCACATGGTATGACGTCACCAGTCTAATGAAATTGTCAATACCTCTTATTGTTTTTCTGGTATATTTGCATTGGTGTATAAATTTCAGCATGGGTTTGTTTGTTTACATTTTGAAATTGCTTCCGAAAATTAGATTAAAGTGTGGAGCAGAATGCCGTGAAAACCATGGCAAAAACCAACGTATTGGAATGTCAAATCAATTCAAATCCATGTTTTCTATCCGACTACCCACATTGACGTGAAAACGACGGAGCCATCGCAACAAGTTTGTTAAAATCCGAAAACCAACGAGAAAACCAAAATATTCTAACCTCACTTTGTTTTTGTTTACATTTTTTGTGATAATCAAATTCTTATTGAGGGTAAAAGTTATATGTTTTAAATGGTTATTTCATTTTATATAAATAATTTCACAAACTTTTGAAAAGGAGGGAATTTATTTATGGAAATAAAATCAATTTACACTATATTTGGTTACGATATTGTGTTCACATAAAATTAGAATACAATTTTTGACATTCGAATACGTTGGTTTTCACGATGGTTTTCACGGCATTCTGCTCTAAGCATAATACTTTGACGAACTGTGTCCATTCGTGCATTGGTATACCTGTGCGGTTCACATTTGAATTCTGAGAAGTCAATGCGGTTCAATGTTATATGTTTCATAAATAGGTTTTATTAAAGGTAATTTCATAATTTCATCATAAAGAAATCTCGTCTTGATATCCAATGATGTTATATTGTAAGTGTTCCGCGCAACAAAATATCAGAGTAATGTTTTTTATAACTTGATCCCATAATACAATATATTGAAATTCTTCCTTCTCCATTTCCCATTCAACGAATTGACGAATAAATTTTAATGACTCAATAAATATAAATATATACCAATAAATGGGGTTATATTAGGATCTGGTGTAATTTCCCGGACCCAACAACAACTATCAACATTTGTCATTTAGTTATCAATTGTTTTTTTTAATTTTTTCTTTTTTTTATGATATTAGTAGTGACCTAATGCATGCTCGCTACCCCCCTTTAAGGATTTATACTGATTGGTTCCAAATATATGACAATGACTTTGTTGTTAGGTCCGGGATATTACACCAGACCGTTATATTATTTTAGCTATCGCGAAAAGCTAGATCTAAAATACTAGCTGCATATGGATTGTTTTTAAATTTTAGTTTTTGTCTCTCTAATTAGAATGCTGGCCCAGCACCGAGTCCACTCGGACAACTACCACCAAATGAAGGTATGCCAGGAGGACCGATGGCACCGAATTTCTTTCCTGTAAGTTTTTTTTATTTTATTTTTATTTATCTTAAAATTTTTATTATTTTTTTCATTTTATTTTATAATTCGTCAAATTTATTTTTGATTTTATTTGTACTTTTACTTTTTATGAATAAGCAAAAAAAAAGAAAATGTTTTATTTTTTGTGTAAGATTTTTGTCTACATCTGACATTTATATTCATCTCGAATGAAAAATTCTCTGTTAGTTGGAGAAAAATTCTATTAACATTTTCATTGCATGAAAAAATCGCCAAAGCTTTTGTAGACACCTTCAATTATCAGACAGAAATTCGGGCAAATAAATGTCAAATGTATAGAAGAAATAATTGCAATTTAAAATTCCCCGCCAAATCCGATATACATAGCTATGTACTTTCATGCATATATATATCAGATCCATACACGGACTCACACACACATACACATACACACATTCATACATCAAACGCGTCAATCATTGCACAGAAAGCTTATGCACTCGCCGCATAAATATTTTAAATGTTTTTTTTTTTTTTAAAAACTTAAAAAAACCAAAAAAACGACGAATGAAAATCATTTCTGCATGCACATTTTTTTTTTATATTTTGATTTTTGTGTAATGTGTGTGTGCCTGTTTTTTTAATTGTCATTTTTTCATTAAAAATATAAAATATTGTTTTAAAAAAGAAAAATGGCTGCCACTAAAAATTTCCCACAAATTTTCTTCTTCTTTGAAATAAAAAAAAATTTCGTGTTTTTATAATGGTGTGTGTTTTTAATGAAATTATCAAAGCAAAAATTTCCTGTGGCGCCGTGTGAAGAAAGGAAAACCTTTTTTTTTTTTTTCTATGTAAACTAATTTCCTTGCCTTTTTTTTTTTTTTTACTGTACTCTCTTTTTTTTGTTTTATTTTTTTCCTTCACTTTAATTTTCTTTTTTTTCTATCCTTTTTTTCATCTTTCTTTTTGTTTTGGGTTCTTTCCACAATTTTGTTGTTTGTTTGTTGGTCATTTGTTGTGTTTTCAGAATTCCACTATGCGGCCATCACCACCAACCCATCCATCTAGCCAGCAGTCCCCACATCCTCAGCCTCCGCCTTCACAAATGATGCCTGGTCAGGTTAGTAAATAATAAAAAGAAAAAAAAAAAGAACAAATCAAAATCAGACAGAAAACTTTTATTGGCGGAGTAAATGTACACACGATAAATAAACTGTTCTAAGAAAATGAAGAAGGAAAGGTATGATCATAAATTTTTGACATTTTGTATGTGAAGCCATTTTGGGGATAAAATGCGTTATAGAAAATGTTGCGTGAATAAAATGACGAAATCTTAAATTTTAATGAATGAAATCTTAATGTGTTGTGGTATAATGTTAGTATATTTTCAAAAAACGAAATGTCCGAATTCTTAGGTATGCACTTTTATATTTTTTTATACGCGGGAATTAAGTTACCGAAACGGAAGCGATACAGTCGGAAACGAAAACAATCAAATACATGATATGGCTGTGTAATGGCTGTTGTTATTTTAATCGAAATGATTGTCAAAACAAGAAGCAAAGTAAGGCTCACATTGATCAGTTTTCCATCAGCTTTTGAGAAACTGAGAGAAAACTGACCAGTGTGAAGGTAAAAAACTGATGGTTTCTTAGTAAAAAACTCAATAAATTTTCTCCTTTCTATCAAACGCGACTGGACTTTACGTTTCGTTTTTGTTTCGAAAACGTAACTCACGCTTTACGTGTATTATTATTTTTCTTTTTTTTTACTTAAAAACACAAGATGTTTGTTATTATTATCCTTTTTTTTTATAGGGTGTTCAAATTTGAGGTATCTTTTTAAATTATAAATAAAAGACATAAATTGTGTGAAATCTTTACTTATTTATTTTTTATGGCGGCAAATTTAAAAAGATACATCAAATTTGAACACCTTGTAGTTAACTGTTGCTAAATCTTTTTTTTAACGGACATTCCTTAGTGTTTCTTTGAGATATTTTTTACATCCAAACACCACATCATTTTGTCAATTATTATTCAATAAAAAAAGAGATTATTAAATACAGTTTAAAACCTATTTTAGTCGGCAATCTTTTATTAGGCAACTTCCTCTAGTAACCGAGAAAATTCACGATTTTGCATTTTCCGGATAAATTCTTAAAAAAAACTTATCCGGAAAAATAGCTCAGTCGTATATTTTATATGCATTAAAATATCCGCGATTGGAGCTTAAGCCCAGTTTATAACTTAAATTGAACTTAAGCTATAAAGTGAATTTCACAGTCGTCAAGACTTAAATAAAACTTTAGTTTCTTATGATCGTGTCTTAAATTTTTGTTAACTCAATTTGCCATAAGATATCACAATCTTACTTAAGCTTAATCCTTTTATTACAGTAAAATCTAAAGAAAATGTAAGTAGAACTTAAGCTAAAAATGTACTTTACTTAAATGAAGTTTAAGGCCTAACTTTTGAAATTGACCATAACTGGGCATGTACAATAATTAATACAAAGAATACTATAAAAAGGGTGAGAAATTTTTGCTTTTTTTATGTATACCTGATCCTCAATTTACGCGATATTTTTTATTAGCGGTCTAATTTTACGCAATTAGGAAATCAATATGACAAACTTTTTTTTAGAAGCTCGAAGCTTTTATATTAGCATTCAACAAACTCTTTAAGAAGCCGAACCCAAACCTGAACCCGCTCCTGTTCAAGATTTTTTTTTTTAATTATGTGAACCCGAACCCAAACCCAATCAGAAATTTACAGGGGTCGAAACCTTGCTTAAAACTCGTAAAGCAGTATTTGAAAAGCTCTTAAAATAGCATTCAACAAACTCTTTTAGAAGCTTAAAGCTCTTCAAAGAGCCCATCCATAAGATCTAATCTAATTTGATGATTCTAGAATAAAATCTTGAAGTTTACAATTCTTTATTCATTTTTATGTATATTTGTTGGTGGCAAGTTTTTCACGCGGTTTTATGTTACGTAAAAAAAGAAAACAAATCGCATAGAACAAATGTCCCGTGTAAATTGAGGGATATTACTATTATCCTGAAAATACGGTATACCCTCCTGGACTGTGTTTGATTTTGAGGATTATGATTAAAACGAGGTTTTACTGTATTTTATAATAATAAAACACGCATTAAAAATAGTTTTTTTTCTCTCTTTTTTTGAAAAAGCGTCCAAAATGATCTTACAAAATTTTCAAAAATTGCTGAAATATCATTTCGAATGATCATATAACTTATCTAGTTTGTCTATCGTGTAAAAAAAATGTGGGAAATTTGTCGTCTTAATTCGGAAAATTTCCGATTCGGTTTAACATTGGCTAATTTAAATTTCGATGGCTTTATTCTCTCGTTCTTTGTTATACGGTTGGGAATATTTGTTTAAATTATCGAAAAAAGTTTACGGCAAAAAATAACATTAAAAAAAAAGTTAAAAGCTACTCCCAAAGTTTAGA
Organism: Xylophagus ater; assembly: GCA_963422695.1. Taxonomy (NCBI): domain Eukaryota; kingdom Metazoa; phylum Arthropoda; class Insecta; order Diptera; family Xylophagidae; genus Xylophagus; species Xylophagus ater. The sequence continues at coordinate 59,107,190 of OY730480.1, forward strand.
AAATATTTGGGGAGATTCACGTAATATTGTAGATCGAGGTTAATTGCTACATATATAGAAATACTCCTAAAGACGCGTCCAAACCAAGCCAGCGATCAAGTGAATGCTTAGTGGGTGTACCGGACGATTACACACCTCACTGAACGCATGAACATACTTTTGTTCTATCTCTCTCGCTCATTGATAATCCATGGCGAATGAGAAAATCAACGAATGGTCAAACAAACATGTCCTCTTACTCGTTCGTTTGGTTTAGGCAGATATATTAATAATATTAATGTGGAAAATTCCAAATAGCTTTTATTTACAGGGTTTCAGGTTGTAATTTGACAATGTCAACCCTATTTTTGACAACGTGAACACTGTTTTTGACAATGTCAACTCTATTTTTGACAATGTAAAGTTAATTTTTGACAAGTGAAATTTTTATTAATATATTATCTAGTTAAAAATATAAATACTAAGTATAAATACAAGTGTATTTTATTTATGTGTGCAATGCCGCGAATTTACAATGTTCTTACCAATAAAGATCGCATTCTAATTCTCAATTCCTACCTTTCTCAAAATAGTGCTTCCAATATTTCCAGAGTGATGAACATAGGAACTACAATTCACGAAGTTATCCAAAATTATTTGCGTCTAAGATCTGCGGATAAACTAAAACGTGAAACCCTGTAATATAAGTAATTTACATTGGGTATTATGGCAAAAATTTCTTAAAAGTTCCTTCCATAAGATCTAGGGCCGGTTTGTTCATTCTTGATCAAATCTGTGATTAGGTAATCACAGATTTTGCTTAATCTATGATTATGAGTCTGTGGTTAACGAAATGCTTTTGTTCACTTTTTTTTCACCTTGATTACCAAACCATAGATTCTTCCATTTTTCCAGTGGTTTTCCAATGGTTTTCCAATGCAGCTTTCAAATTGTAATCCATGGTTAATTTAAATTTTTGAATTTTTAAATAATTGATTTCGTAATTATTTAAAATGTTTTTATTATTTATTAATTATTTTGAGTAAATTTAATATAAATTTGAATTTGTGTAATAAAATTGTTTACATATTTTATAAAACGTTCATGATATGGCCTTTGCATCAAAATGAAATGAAAGGACACAAGGAGACAAAATAATCTTTTTTAATTGAGCGCATTATTCATTAAATTCATGGGCAGCAAATCTGGATAATATGTGAAAAGTATATAAAAGGGATTTCGAACCCAAAAATCCGTGTCGAATTGGCGATTTGTTGAATATCGCGAAATTGTTTCTGATTTATTTATTTCGGTTATATTCTTATTGATTAGACAATATGAATCCAATTTTATGAATTTAATAGTACTTATTTAAAGCAATAAAAAAAAATTAAATTAACTTAAAAAATTTTCAATCATATCATCAGTATTTTAACAATAATTTTATTATTATTAATTTTGTATCACCCAATATTTTCACTGAATGTTGTTATATGAATGTCAAAATGCAATGTCAAAATACAATGTCAAAAGTAAAACGCAGTGTGAAAACCAAGCATGAACAAACGAAATTCCAGTAAATAATGGGTTAAATGGCGTTAATCATGGAAAATCGGCTGATTAACGAAATCATGGATCAACTAACCAAATCATGGATTCTCTGATTAAAATTTTGGTGAACAAACGCAATCTATGATTAACCGCTGGAATAATCATGGATTAAAGTTGATCAAGAGTGAACAAACCGGGCCTTAATGTAGTTTACTCATCTTAAATTAAAGCTTTATCGAATTTTACATATCTTTGCTCATTTATAGCTTTGGTTTGGATGCGCCCTTAATACAACAGACCCAGCTTAAAATCGCTTACACAGAGTGGCAAACTTCATAATTTCTAACATAACCGCGCGCGCGCTTTTTTCTCACCCAAATTATCCGTTTTTGTTTTTTTTTTTTTTTAATTTATAACTTTGTTTTGTTATTAATTTTCGTTTTTCTTTTGTGTAAAAAAAAAAAATGGGGAAATTTGTAAATAAAAGTTAAAATTTTATTAAAAAAAGCTTTCATTTTCATTTAAATTTAAAAAAAGAGAAAGAGATTAATCACGTACACAAGATTCTCTTTGTCTCTCTCTCTCTCTCTCTTTCTCTCTCTCTGTTTTTGTTTTGTTTTAACCAAATCATTAAATGTCATCCAAATATAAATTTTTGGCTTTGGTTTTGTTTTCGTTGTTTTTTTTTCTGTTTATCTTTTTGTGCTAATATTTATTAACAAAAATTTAAAAAAGAAGAAAAAAAAGAAGAAAAAGTAAATTAAATATTTTTATATAAACTAGTAAATTATTTGGAATATTGAAAGTAATCTGATTTTGTAAAAATGTTTGGACCACTTCCTGGACCTGGTCTAGAATATTGTGATCTAAAATAAACCTTTTTTTTAAAACAAAATTTCGTCTTGTTTTTAGAGCTGAACGAATTTTGAACATTTTGACAGTTTGTAGATGTGTTGTTATAATAAATTAAAAAAAAAAAAAAATCAAACCTCTTCTATTAGTTTTTCTTCAAGATTTTTTGTAGGCATTTTTAATCTGAAAAAAAATCACCACAATAACGAACAACCCCGCTCGTTTAAGCCTTATTTATGTTAACGAAATGAAGACGGGACGGTGACGGAACGAAGAAAACAAATATATGAAATTGTATGGCTGTTGAGTCCGTTCAGTTTTTGAGCATTTGGTATTTATAACGTAACGATTGTGCCCCTTTTTTGATATTGTGCAGGAACTTTCTACATCAAACAACTCGAACATTTTATAAAAATGGATGGCGGGAGTTTGGTTGTTTTTTTTAATTCAATAATTAAAAGTAAAACCATGACAGAACCTAGTAATCCATTTTTTATCATATTTCTCATACACTTTTTATTTACAAACACAAAATTGATTGACAATGAATTTGTCATTTGCTAAAAACTAAGCTTTCTTCAATATAACTGCATCGCATTTCGTTCCCGTCGCCGTTCCTTCTCCGTTTCATTAACATAACTAAGGCTTTTGACTATTTTTCCTTACTTTGCGTTGCGGGAGAAACAATCATCCTACGAATTTTGTCGTCTTCTGCACTTCAAATTTCCCCATCTGATTCTTCATCTGCTAGATGATTCCCCTCAAACGCAGATAAACTTGTTCATCTGATTTATGGGTTTTCATCTGCATTTGCATACTCTCACAATAATCATACACGACATCGTTGCACACTACCAAATTTTCTTATAGGAAGTTTTTCTATGACGAATTGATTTTTATGGTTACGCAAGTTAAATTTTTAACTTCTATACGAAGTATATAAAAACTAAAAAAATTTGTTTTGCAAATCTTCACGTTTTATAAGATTCTAAATGTTTTGCAATCATTTTTATCCAATGTATGTCTGTCTGTATATCACAACAAATGTTGTGATTAACTAAGGACTACCTACACTTTGAATTTCCATATTCATATAGCTTTCTTTTAGAAAGACTTTCGGAAGGTAACTTGATTTGAACATACGTATAGAAGTTTCGTCGTTTTGCACTAAAGCTTGTTTTTAGATATGATAGGAATTTAAGCCTTATGATAAAGTCTGAAAACAGAATTTGGTACTACATTTTCCTATAAAATGGAAGGGAATGTTCTTAATTTCCCCATAATATTATAAATTGTGTGGGGAGAGACCCTGATGTTTTTATTCAATCAATCCTAGCGTAAATTGCAAAAGTCCATCTCTTTCTACTTTTCGGATTTTTCTCGTCAGAATAGGATGTCGGCTGTGTGGAGATTGGCGTTAATAAAAATCACAGCTCTTTTCAAAAAACAATTACAAACTGTTTCTCTTCTTTACAAATCACAATTTGAGTGATGTCTAATTTCAATGATCGCGGTAGACTAAAGTGTGGACCGTTTTAAAGTTAAAAGTTGATCTACTTTTGCGTAACTGCTTCACATACTTCGTGTAACAAATTTTCTGTATTGTCCTGTCTCCAGTGTTGCTTTCGTAATTCAGTATTAGTTCTGAAGAAATTTTTTTTTTTTTTTGATAGGGAAACAATGGAACTCCTTAGTGGTGAAATCGACTGATACCAATATATGTATTTAATTTCGGATTGATGTATATTTACAAAGAAATGTTTTATTTAAAAGTTCCTAATCCAAAGCATCGCCTAAATTTTGCGGTTTATTAATAATAGCTAGAAGATCGGTGTCCATTTTGAAAATTATTTCAAATTTACGAGAATCCAAAGAACATTTTAATTTAATTGTTAATTGTCGTTATTTATTACATTATTTTCTTCTTTTTTTTTTTTTTTTAATACATTTAAATAAAATTAATATATTTTTTTAAAATATAATTATATAAAAATTCTAAATAAACCAAACAAAAAAAAATCCACACACGCACAGCCATTTATGGGCGCACCCAGGTATCCTTCAGGCCCCAGACCGAGCGTTCGAATGCCACAAGGAATCGGAAATGATTTTAATGGAGTGAGTTTTTGTTTTTCTTCTAAATCAATTTACGTTGTTTTATTTGTTGTTTTTTTTTTCGAAAAAAAGAAAAAAATAAAAAAATTTCCCAAGAAAAAAAAAGGAAAAGAAGGTACGACGAATGAATTGTGGGAACTTTAAGCATGTCGCCGCTGTCGTAATGTCGTCGTTCTTCAAAGCGAATGTTTCATTGCTTTACATTTTTTCGAATGTTGTTTCAGTTTGTGTAAAAAAAATGTAAAAAAAAAACATTTTGACAGCGTTATGTGACATTCCGTCATCGTCATCGTCATCTCTCATAATCTGTCATCAGAAAATGTGCTTTTATGATGTTTTTGTGACGTGACAGCCATTGAGATTTGCGTTAATTCTTCCATCCAAGAGAATGTAACAAGATTAATTTGGTTTTTGGTTTAAAATTATTTAATTATGTGTTTTAATAAATGTTTTTTTCTTTTTTTGTTTTTAATTTAATCAATTTTTTTGTGTTCGTGTTTACTAAAAAAAAAAAAAATGGTGGTTTTTTTTTCTGGGAATATTTTTTGTGTTTTTTCTCTTATTGTTGTAGAAATATTCATTCACTCCCTCAAAAACTCTGATCATATATTTTTGTATCCATTTTCTCCTCGTCCTTTCCTCGTTTTTATTTCAGTTATTGAACAAAACACTTAAAATCAATAATCAATATGTTTGCAAATTTAGCCGCCAGGACAGCCGATGATGCCCAACAGCATGGATCCTACAAGACAAGGTAAATTTTTATATATTTTCTTTTTTTCTTTTTTCATTTTAAAAACAATTTTTTTTAATTTTTTAAGTATTTTGAACGTTTTTTTTGTTTTTGAAAGTTTGTCACTTCTTTTAGTTTTTAACTTATTACAACAGTAGCCGTTTAACTTAGGAAGAGTTTAATCCGTTTGTAATGAATTTTAAGTGTTTTAATTTGACGATCGTGTACACCACGCTATAAGCCTTGAAAAAGTCTAAATAAAGTAGACGAAACGTTGGCAGTAATTGAAAAGGTGTTTTAAATTACTACATTAAGGTCCTAATTCCAACCAAATAAAAATTTTTTATAAAAACTACTTTTAAGGGAATATTCTACTTTAGTTTAAAAAAAAACGTTTTTTTTTTTTAAAGCTAGTCTGTTTCGAAAGTATGACCCTGAATTCAACTAATCTTGACTGATGTTTTGGCAATGTGTTTAAATGTCAAACAAAATATTTTTAATTTATATACAGCTTTATAACCCCAAATGTTGCATCGGAACTCCAAATCTTTGAAAGGAATATAATTAGGCACTGCCACTCAAAATACAGAAGAAAAGTGGTTTCCTAATAATACTATTTATGAGCAATCAAGAATAACACCCATAGTTCTATATATGTTGCGACTTGCATTTAACAGATTTGACAAACTAAAAGACCATCCTAATCCTAACAGTCAGTTAGGATCTGAATATTACGCCTCTCCAGTAAACATTCTTAATGTAAGCTGTGCCGACTCTGATTAGCCCCACTGGGGAGAATATGCACACTCTAAATTTTATAACAAGACTTGCCCTAAAGTATGTATGGGTTAACCCTTACCTACTTCTCCAGCTCTCTGGGAAGCATCGATTTTGATTATTATTATTATTGTAGATTAAATAATAATATTTAGGGAATAAAAAGTCTTTTGGTCCGTTCTGCATCTTTTGGTTCGTTTTTGAACTAGAGGTTATTTCGCCGCCAATAACTCTAATGTCATCTGTCAAGTGACAGAAATTCAGTATTTTATTCCCGGTGAACGAAATGAGTCGATAAACAGTTGATCAACTTTGGGAAATATTGAAAACTTATTTCCATGTTATTTAACCCAAGTCTCATCCATAGTGACGTACGAAATCTATTTTATCCTTCTTAAAACGGTCCAAATGTTGTTGAGAAAGTCGCATTCGCAGGTTTTTTTGTTCCATTGTTAGCGAATGCGGCACCCATTTTGCACAGAGCTTTTTGAAACTTCACCTAAGATGTGATGTACTGATCTATGTGAGATGCCTATGGTGTCAGCTATCTCATTTACAGTCACTCGTCGATCTTCCAAAACAAAATACACCTAATTCTGTTTTTACACGGTAGATACGCTCCAGAGAAAACCGTGTAAAAAAACAGTGTGAAGAAACTGTGTAAAAAAAGACGAGGTAAAAACCTAGAAAAAAAGAGGATTAGTTCCATATCCTTCAACCCTGTAAAAAATAGTTAAAATAAATGATTCATACAAAAAAACTATTATGAGAGTTTTTATAAAAGCCAAATTAAATTTTAGATTACGGTTAATAAAAATATTTTTCTTTAAAATTTCAATCAAATACCTTTTTTTATTCTTGCTAAATCGAATGAAATCGCGTAAAAACGGAATAAATTTTTTTTTCTGGACCGTGTTAAACCAAAACCGTGTAAAAACAGAATTGGGTGTACTGTATTTTTTGTATGTTTTCTGTTGTTGATACTCTTTTTGGACAAACTTTAAGTGGATCCTCTTTGAGGCTTGTACGGCCAGATTTAAAAAGGACGGACCATTTTTTCACAGTAGAAGGTATATATATATCGAGCACAATTATTTTGTAAACTTGCACGGAGACCACATCTGCCACATTCCGTTATAGGTAATGAAAATGGATTTAGTTTTGTGAGGTTTCGAAATATGAACCTTATTATCGTGATGACATTTTATACCGATAACAATGATGATGTCTAGTGATAAGGTACTCGTCTTACAAATCTAGACGTTTAAACTCCTATAACAGCGTCCTTAAAAGTTCAATTAGCTTTTACTGAAAAAATTCGATTTTCATACCTTCTACAAAAGCAAAGTTGCTCTAACTTTCGTACAAAAATTGAACATATTCCCTACAAATGTTCCATGATTTCTGGAATCCATGTAAGAAAAAATTTATATGAAAAGTATATCGGAATCGACCTAAAAACTGAATAAATATGCATTTTACACGATGATCGAATTTAATTAGTGCTTAATGTGTGGTTTATACCACACTTGAAAATTTAGAGGAAATCAACTCTCAACTTAGGCTGTAGTTTCATTAAAATAAAACACTTACAACCGTCACATGTCCGTCTAGATTGACTTCACCATAATAAAACCCTTATAACTCCGAAAATCTTATGAATTTCGCCTGAATTTTTTCGCACATATTCTCAGAACTTCAAACTACAGGGGTGGGCATAATTACTTTTCACTTGAAATTTTTTGGAAACTGTTTCTTTGCATACCGATTTTATTGGGTTCTAATTAGAATTTACAACATTTTTTTCTTTACTTTGTTTGTGGCAGAAATGTATGGCATATTCCGGATAACGTAGGTCCTTAATACGGCTTTGGTGCATCTTCTAGGTATGGTCCATTTACTAATGTTTCTTCCAGCTACCTAATTTGAATTTACTGCTTCTTTATATGGAGCAATAGACGAGTTTTTTGAATAAAATCGACAAGACGCCTGTCTTCGTGGTCAGTTGTGATTCTATTTCTGCAAATTCTTTTGATATTTTCAAGTGTTTCTAACTCTTTCTTTTTCTTTAATAGCAGATAAATAATCTACCGTGAAATTTGATAAGTTTCCGCAGTTTTAGTGGCAGAAATTTCACACTTAAACTTCGTTACAATGGTCGCGCGTAGAGTTGGCAAAACCCGACACTTTTTTCGAGCTCGAGTTTTCGAGCTTTTTTTTGTCAAAGCTCGGGTAGCACGAACTACTCGAGCTTTCATAAAACAATTTAATTCCTAGATTTTAAGAACAGACACATATAGTTATTAAAAGAAAAGGTATTCTATTCATTTAATAAAGTATTTATTCAACTTTGTAATGCAAAAAATAGATATAATAAAATTAAATTAAAAGCACATTAAATAAAATAACTTAATTTTTATTTATTTTTTATGAAATAACTTTTTAAAAATAGAATGGCACTGATAATTTCATCATTGAGCCTTTGTTTTCTTGGTGATACCAAGTGGCTGGCCATTGAGAAAACTCTTTCGTTTTCAGTGGACGTAGGTTGAATGGTTTTTAAATATTCAAAGACTTTGCTTAAATTGTTTGTCATTATACCAGTACTTTGAAATATATTAATTTCCTGTACATAAGATTGGCAATTTTTAAGATCCATAGGTTTACAACATTTTTCTATACTCTTGAAGTTTGTCTGATAATGAAACTTGTTGTATATTTTCATTTTCCTTATCCGAGTCACCTTCTCCTGCACTATCGCTTATTGGAAAATACGATAAATTTGAAAATAGTTCTTTAATACTTTTTATAATTTCACTTTTAGTACTTATTTTTAAAAAAATTTTCAAAATCTCTGAAGCTATAATTTAAAATTGATGGATTCTGTAAGAAACTAATTACAGATACAATATTCTTGTTTCGTCGTTGGTTAAGCCGCAATTTTCATTCTTCTAGTATTGACTTTGATATAATAGTTTGTTGAATTTGTAATGATTCAAATAAAAATTTTAAAACACCTACGCTTGTAAGAAGGTTGATATTTCGCCTACTTAATTTCTGAACTGTCATTTTCATATGAGAAAATTTTTTTTCAGCTCAAGCCTTCCACAACATAAACTCGAGTTTTATCGATTTAATTTTAGGCGAGCGTGCTCGAGCCGAGTAGTTCGAACTGCCAACTCTAGTCGCGCGGTCTTCCACATTGATTTCACTTGTTTTCGCCATTTTGCAAGTTTTTCCAAAAAAAAAAATTTTTTCTAGTACTAAAGATAAAATATTAAAAAATTATTTTCTTCAATAATTTTATCATTACCTGCAAATAAACGGACAATACTGACCAAAACGCAAGACTTCCGACATTTGTACACTGTGTAAAAATATTTATGCCCTACGCCAATAAAAGTTTATACTGCCGTGTATAAGAAACCTCCGCCTCCTTTTTTTTTGATATTGTATTTTGAACATATCATTGCTATATCTCCAAAAAAAATGTTGCAAATTCTAATTAGAACCCAATAAAATCGGCATGCGAAGAAACAGTTTCCAAAAAATTTCAAGTGTAAAAATAATTATGCCCACCCCTGTATTAGAAATAGAATAGAACATCCTCTTAAAGACTTTTGCACACTATGAAATATTTTCTAAAACATTTTTTTTAAAAATGGTTAATTAGTTAAAAACACAGATTTCTTGTTACGTTTACGCAAGAGAACACATTTGTTTTTTTTTTTCTACATAATATTTCATAGTGTGAATGCAGCTTTAAAAGATAGTTTTTTATTTTATTATATTATTTTTATTTATTTAGTTTTTTATTAGAGATGAAAAAACTTTGTAATAATATTGTATATAAATGAAAGTTATGCGGTTTTTTTTCAATTAAATCAATTTGCTGGGATTCTGTTAAAAAAAGAGATATAAGCGGAAATTTGAAAATCCTTTCTTTTCTATTCCTCCGTATAAAAAGCAGGCCTTTAGAAACATCATGTCGCGCTGTTACACACGAACTATTGTCAAATTTTCCAGCTAAATTGATTAATTTCTTGTCACTGATAACATCAAAAAATGGAGAGAAACAGCCATAAGATGAGCATTACTTTAGATTCCTATTATTGGAACATGACATCGTCAACATCTCTTTTAAGCATTTTCATTGGTTCATCGAATTGTCAAAAATAATCAAATAACCTCGCAAGTTTGCGAACTACCGCGTGACGAGCCCTATTATTCATTTGTTGTGTTACGTATGCTGCTATTTATATTTCGGTATTGGGCAACCCTGGTGCTGCCATATGGCAACTGAAGTCTCTAATGTAAAGCTTGACATTTTTGATGATATACGTATTCGGAAGTTTTGACTACGAGCACTATTTGTGTCGTTTACAGTAACTTGAAAAATTCATCTCGTCCAAAGAATGGAATTAACATGTGAAAATTTTCGTGCCAATATTTTTTACAACTTTCGATTGGATTATCTCAACAACAGTGCATCGATGAACTTAATTCGACTTTTGGCGACGAAGCACCATCAAGGACCAATGTTTATCGATGGTTTACCGAATTTAATCGTGACCGCAGTTCGCTCAACAACGAATTTCGTGAAATTACGTCCAAAATCGGTTGTTGTTCTGGAAAACATTGATGCTGTGCGTGAACTGATAGTGGCAAGATCGTCATGTGTCATATCGTGAGTTTGAGGCATCCTTGGGCATTAGTATGATGAGCATACATTCAATATTGGACGTGGACATTTAGCCGTCAGAAAAATTTGTTCACGTTGGATCCCACAAAATTTTCACGATTTAATTAATTAAACAACACAAATAGCGCTCGCTCGTCAAAACGTTCATAGTACGTATACCGTCAAAAATGTCAAACTTTACGATAGAGACGTCAGTTGCTACATGGCAGCACTAGGGTTGCTTAATCTTGAAATATAAATTGCAAACTGCGTATATTAATTCTTCAAGCTTTTTCGTCATCCCTTTAGAGATGATTATTACTATGATTTCCAAAAAACAGGAACAGATTATTATTGTTCTTTAAGACGAACGCTGATTTTTAGCTGTCATAGGCTCCGATTTTTGACATAATCTTTTCCCCGGTCGTCTATTCTGAGAGTCAAAGAACTTGTCGAATAAAGAGTTCTTTTTTGCATGGCACTTAATTTCGGTAAGTGACATGGACTCAGAATAGACCTGATTGCGATGTGATATTTTGTATTGTTGCTTTGAAAATTTATTCGACTGGAACTCTTTTTCCCTTTCTCTCTCTCTCCCTCCCTCTCTCTTTCTCTCTCTCTCCCTCCCTCTCTCTTTCTCTCTCCCTTCCTCCCTCTCCCTTTGTCTCTCTCTCTCCCTCCCTCTCTCTTTCTCTCTCTCTCCCTCCCTCCCTCTCTCTTTCTCTCTCTCTGTCTATCTTCCTTTCTCTCTCTTTCTCTCTCTCTCATTCATTCAATATTGCAAATTGGTTTTTCATCTCTGATTTTTTAAAATTTGTAAAATTAAGTAGTTTTTTTTGTTTTTTTAATTATTTTCTTTTTTTTCTTATTTTTCTGTTCGAATTAATTTTTAGTATTAATTTTTATTAAAAACAAACAAAAAAAACTCTTTCATCCTTTAAAACAGGTGAAGCTGGAGATTTTGTAGCGTGGCAAGGTAGGCAAAAATTGTCGCTTGTCAGCTACTTTTTTTTGTTTTTGTTTTCTTGTGTTTTCTTTTTTTTTTGTTTTGTTTTTCTTTTATTTTTAATTTTTTAGTTTTCTGTTTTTCTCTCATCCGATAAAAAAAAATGTATATATATATTTTCATTAATTTTTTTCCTTATTTATTTTTTAATTGTTTTTGTTACTAATTTAAAAAAAAAATACACGAAAATTATTTGTGTTGTGTTTTAATATTTATTCACATTTATTTAAAAAGAAAAAAGAAAATATGTTTCTCCAGATTTATTAACAACCAAAAGTAAATTGTTATGTACTATATATATCAGGTAACCAAGGAAGTTCGTTCCATTTTAATCAATAAAAAAGATACAGAAAATGGATTAAATATCCAGTGTGTTCCAATAAGAAGGACGTATTTAGATTATAGGCTATTTTCGTTTTAATAAGTCCACAGTATACTATCTTGACATCTGGCAACTGTCGTTGTTGCGATTTGTAATCATGGACTTTATACGAGGAAACGACATTATTATTATTGACAGCTGACAGGTTTCGAGCGCTAACTGTGAATAAAAAGAAATTCCGCAAAATTCAAAATGTACCTTTATAGTGGAGATATTTTATTTAAATCGTTATTAAATTGTCCGTCGAATAAGGTATGGATCATATTTGTAAGACTCAGAATAGCTGAGATATACGTATATAGCTTCATACTGCAGAATTTTTGGATTTCCTGCCTTAAAAAGGAATATTTTTGAAAATAGTGAATTGCATTTAATTTGTTAATAAATTGATCGTTCAATAAGGTAGGGATCGTATCTATAAGACGCAGAATACTCGAGATATAACAGGTTTCTATGACAGGGCGCCACTAGAATTAAATCCATATCATTTAGGTTAGTACCAACCTTCAAAAGATACGTGTATAAATTTGACAGCTGTCGGACTATTAGTTTGTGAGATATAGCATTTTGAGTGAAGCAACTTTTGTTATTTTGAATGCTGCTGATACCAAAAAGTGGCTTGATGAGTGTTATCCGGACTCGGCGCCAGGCGAAGCAACCATTCGTAGGTGGTTTGTTAAGTTCCGTACGGGCCATATGGGCATCGAAGACGATGAACGCAGTTGAGGTCCAAAAGAGGCTGTTACGGACGAAGACATCAAAAAAATTTACAAAATGATTTTGGATGACCGTAGTGAAGTTGATAGAGATAGCTAACACTCTAAAGATATCAAAGGAACGTCTTGGACATATCGTTCATGAATGTTTGGGTATGCGAAAGCTCTGTGCAAAGTGGGTACCGCGCGAGCTCACAATCGACCAAAAACAACAACGAATTGATGATTCTGAGCAGTGTTTAGAGCTCTTCAATCGTAATAAACCCGATTTTTTGCGTCGATATGTGAATGGATGAAACATGGCTCCATCATTTCACTCCTGAGTCCAAACGACAGTCAGCCGAGTGAACTGCACGCGATGAACCGAATCCAAAGCGTGGAAAGACGCAACAGTCAGCTGGCAAAGTTATGGCGTCTGTATTTTGGGATGCGCATGGAATAATTTTCATTGACTATCTTGAAAAGGGAAAAATCATCAACAGCAACTATTATATAGTGTTATTGGAGCGTTTGAAAGACAAAATGACGGAAAAACGACCCCATTTGAAGAAGACGGTGTTGTTTTATCAAGACAATGGACCGTGTCACAAATCAATTAAAACGATGGCAAAATTGCATGAATTGGGCTTCGAATTGCTTCCACATCCATCGTATTCCCCAGATCTGGCCTTCGGCGACTTTTTCCTGTTCTCAGACCTCAAGAGAATGCTTGCTGGAAAGAAATTTAGCACCGATGAAGAGATAATCGGCGCAACCGAGGCCTATTTTCAAGCAAAAGACAAATCGTACTACAAAAGTGGTATCGAAAAGTTGGAAGATCGCTATAATCGGTCTATCGCCCTCGATGGCAACTATGTTGAATAATGAAATCCAGTTTTGTTAAAGAAATGTGTTTTTCTTTGAAACGATACGAACTTTTCAGCCCACATGGTACACATACTTCAAGTTGCGCAAATTAAATCCGGTGTTTTTATTGGGACACCCTATAAAATGCCTTATTCGATTTTCGGATAAGTGCCAAGAACAAGATGATAGTCCCAATGTCTAAGGCAATTAGCCCAGTCAATAGAGCATAAAAAACGGCTCCAGCTTGCAAAAGGTATAGGAAGCTTTATATTTGGCATGATTGTTCAGTTAGGTGAGTTATTGAAAATTCCAAGTTTTCGACCTTGGGGAGGTGCCGCTCACCCCCCCACACCGGGTTAAAGGGGTGGAAAATCGCTTTTTCGCGATTATCTCGTTACCGGTGTAAGATACGTTAATTGAGGCCAATATAAAAATTGTAGAGCATGCGATTCTCTACATCTTTTACTTGAAACTTTTTTTTTCTAAAGTTTTCAAGCTACAGCGCGTAGAATCTAAGAATATTGTCGAATTTAAAGTATTATTCGTGTTATGGGGTCTTAAAGCATATTTTATTGCTGGGTTAACGGGTATATATTTTAGAGGAAAGACAGAAAGACTTATTTCTAACGTGCTCTAGACTTTCTCACTTGCTTTTATGAAATCTGTTATAAAAGAGTTCTTACTCTAGCGATCGCAGTATTAAAATTCATGACAACATTGTTCCCATTAATGCAGAAACTTTATTTCAGAGAACGTGTATAGTGAAACAATCAGACGAGGAATTGCAGCAATATCTTGAATATGAACTTGCTCCTTTCCCCATGTCTCTTTTTTCGGAGCAAGGAATGCGTAAAGGCACTAAGTCATCTCTTTTTAAAATTTTCTCACCGGTTTCTCCTAACATTGAAAGTAGTAACAGCATAAATGTTGTGGATGGTGGTTATCTTCTGCATCGAGTCGTTTGGAGTAAAAATCAATCATTTGCATCGATCTGCTCCAATTACATTCTATATATCCAGAATCATTATGGTGCAAATGCCATCCTTGTTTTCGATGGTTATCCTAGTGGCACAGCTGATATAAGTACCAAGAGTGCAGAAAGAGCTTGTCGATTGAGAAAAAATAATTATATAGCGATAAACTTTGATGAGACAATGGAAGCTAATGTTTCTCAAGAAAAGTTCTTATCAAATGAAAATAATAAAGTTCGCCTGATTTCCATGCTCCAAAAAAAATTTCAAGAACATAACATAACAATGATACAAGCCGTCGAAGATGCAGATTTATTAATAATCAAAACAGCAATTCAAATGTCTCCATCGCATGCTTCAGTTTTTGTTGTAGGTGAAGATATAGATCTCCTTGTCCTTTTAACTGCGTTAGCGAGATCTCTTCAAAATGTTTATTTTCGAAAACCTGGCAAAGGAAAAATCGTTGAAAAAATTTACTCTCCTCGTAGCTTGAAATACAGTGACGTTGTAGCTAATAATATTTTATTTTTGCATGCATTCAGTGGTTGCGATACCACGTCTTATCTCTATAATAAAGGTAAAATTAAATTTTTTAATCTACTTCAGAACAATAAATCACTGAGTGATTCAATACAAGTATTTAAAGATAAGAATGCTAACAGCGAAGATATCATTTGTGGTGGGGAAAAATTTTTGGTTGCACTTTACAAAATAAATAATGCTGACGTTACCTTAAATGCTTTGCGTTACCAACATTTTATTAAATGCATAACAAAAAATAAATTTACATTGGCCTCTGTGCCCCCTACAAGCGATGCTGCACGATATCATTCTTTGCGGACCTACCATCAAGTTCAATTATGGTACAATAAATCCAAGAATGCAGGTGATTGGGGATTGAAGAGTAGTAAATTCGGATTTACCCCAATACTAATGGTGAATGACAGTGCGCCTGAAGTTCTGTTAAAATACATTTCATGTAAATGTAAAAAAGATGTGGGACAACATGCAGTTGTAGAAAGGCAGGCCTAAAATGTTCAATCATATGCGCCACTTGCACAGGAATTTCTTGTAATAATGTTCCGGAAATAATATCCGATTGCGACGATGAAGACGATGAACCATCTGAAATCAGTCAATTTTTGTCTTTCCGAATGCCAGATGATGATGGTGATAATCCTGAAGAACAAGAGGAAAATTCTCAGGGAGAGTGCATAATCTCTGATGAACTATGTTCTTCAACATTAACTGATTCAGAACAACCGGGTTCATCAATGAATACAAGAAAGGTCAAAACGTCAAATCATTAATTATCTCCAACATGATGAAAGCTTCGTGCTTCCGCGTTAAGAACACCCGCCCTATTACTCTACATCTACGGTTATGTGAAAAGGAGTAAATTGTAAGGGTAAAAAATTAATAAACTGCGCAAAATTTCGTTCTAAAATCAAATTTTCTAAAAAATTTAGGAAAATGCTTACATTCTACGCGCTGTAGCTTGAAAACTATAAACTTTAGAAAAAAAAAGTTTCAAATAAAAGATAGAGAATCGGATGCTCTACAATTTTTATATGACCTCAATTAACGTATCTTACACCGGTAACGAGATAATCGCGAAAAAGCGATTTTCCACCCCTTTAACCCGGTGTGGGGGTGCAAGCGGCACCCATCCAAGGTCGAAAATTTGGAATTTTCAATAACTCACCTAACTGAACAATCATGCCAAATATAAAGTTTCCTATACCTTTTGCAAGGTAAAAGTACCCATTGACTGGGCTAAATATGAATGTAGAGAAGTTTCCAGTCGTTGAGTTTGGTAATTGATTTCCATAGTTCCAGTAGACGCTGATTCAATTCGCGAGAAACTCACTTGCTCAACTTCCTTGACAAGATTAAAGCTGAATTTGACTCAATACTATTTTTCACTTACATAGGTCTCATCACGACCTTATATGATCTGTCCAGGAGCTAAGTAGCGCTACTTTGAGAAAGACTCTCAAAGATCCAATTTTCTGAAACTATTTTTTTTACCGGTGTCTAAAACTGTTTTGTTCACTTTAAAAATTCACCAGACATGAGGTCACTTTTTCCAAACTTTTTTTTACCGATGTAATTCCTTAAGTGTTACTACAACATGTAAATTCAAATTTAATTCGAGCAAAAGCAGGCATTTGCGAGCTTTCGCTCGAATTCGCTGATTTTTGTAAACTCATGCTCGCATTTAGTCCAAACCAGATGATCTGTTCACGTTCTCAAATGATCCAAGTGCTCGTCATGATGTCAGATGACAAAATAGTTGCATGTTCTTCTTTTATTATGATTTATAAATTATTAGGATGTAAGGAAAAAAAGACAGTAAAGGAGATGGTGTAAAATAACATTTTCAAAAACTTAATTAACTAACCAATTTCGAATGTTCTCCCTCATCATGGATCATCAGTAAACATGCTTTTGCTGACTCGGAAAGAAGTCGACATCAACTGGGCATTCCCAGAGAGTGTATTTTTGCTCTTGCTCGCTCGCTTGATCTGGATACGTCTATCGTTCGTTTAATCATACTTAACCACACTTTTACTTCATATATTGAACACATTTTCAGTTTTTGACAGTACTATGACAAGCGGTACGAACTTTCTTGGTTACCTAATTTACGTTCAATTTTGAATTTCACGCTCTTTTTTTTTTTTGTTTTTTACTTAATTATAATTTTATCTATTTTTTTTTTTTTACTCTTTGACACGCTATTTTTTTCTCCAGCTTCTTTTGAAACGTGAATTTCTTTTTCCATCGGTATATCAAAAAAAAAAAAACATGTTAAACAAAATCTGGAGGAAAAGAGCACAAAACAAAAATTGTACAATAAAATTAAAACACAAAAAAAAAAAATATTTTCATTTAATTCTCATTTGAAAAAAAAAAATCATCCCTTTCTTTTCCCCTCCATCAAAAAAAAGAAAAGCATCTAACTAAAATTTTTTTTGTATGTTAAATTCATTTCTCCTTTTTCATTCTCCCCGTAAAAAAAAATAAAAAAAGTATATTTTATTTAATTAAAAAAAAAAATTCAAAAATTTTAAAACGAACGTTTTTTTCCTTTGATTCTTTTTTCGACGAAAAAAAAAAAACAAAACAAAATCAAAAAACAAATCGAAATTGTTATCCATACATCTACATTAAAAAAAAAAAAAAAAAAACTTATAACAACATAAAAGGTGGACCACCAGGAATGGGTCCAATGAATCCTCGTATGAATCCACCCCGTGGACCTGGTATGGGACCGATGGGATCATATGGGCCAGCCGGAATGAGAGGACCACCACCAAATAGTAGTTTAGCGCCTGGCGGACCTGGTATGCCTCCTGGTATGGGCATGGCTGGTGGTGGTCGACCGCAATGGCAACCAAATACATCAACGGTAAGTGTTTAACTAAATATAAAAATTTTTGTCAAGCAAAAGAAAAAAATTATCTCGTTTTATCTTGTTTTTCTTTTTATATAGCCAATGAATTATTCATCATCATCGCCTGGGAATTATGGTGGACCACCGGGTTCCAGTGGTCCACCGGGACCAGGGACACCAATAATGCCATCACCACAAGGTAATTTTTTATTTATTTATTATTTTTTTTTTTTTTGTTGTTAATCTCATAAATCGCCCATTTATTACAGATTCATCGAATTCAGGTGGTGAAAATATGTACACATTAATGAAACCAGTGCCCAGTGGTAATATGGGCGGGGTAAGTTTATATTGGTTGGATTTTTTTTTCTTTTGTTCATTGTTTCTGTTTTTTTGGTTTCCTTCAAAAAGGAATTTCCAATGGGTGGTGGACCAGATGGTGGCCCTATGGGACCAATGGGGCCAAATACAATGGGACCTGTACTTAATGGTGACGGTTTAGATGGTATGAAAAATTCACCAGCAAATGGTGGACCAGGAACACCTCGTGAAGATTCCGGTAGTGGAATGGGTGATTATAACTTAGGCGGTTTCGGTGGACCCGGAGAAAATGTAAGTAGTTGAAAATCAAAGAAACGAATTTATGTAATATTCTGAAAAATAATACGAAAAGAACAAAAAAAAGAAGGGAGCACAAAGAGAAATTGAGAATTTCCTTTGGAGTGTTTTCGTGCTTTTGCTTGCCCCCTTTTTATTATTATTCTTTGTAAATTCTGCGCTTTTTTTTTTTTTTTTTTAAAACTATTATTTAAGTAATTCAATGTTTGTTCACACACACTTTTTTTTTTTTTTTGTTTAATTAAAATGTGATGTTGATGTCGTGTTTTTCTGTTACGATTTTTTTTAGAGAAAAAAAAAAAAACAGCTGGACGTCTCTTTTTCATGCAAAATGCTTCGAGTTGGTCTGTCAATAGTATTATTTAAAAAGTCTTATATTTACAATTGTAAAACCTAATCCCTTAAGGGGGAAATATATTACAGATCATGTCAATATTCATATAAGTTTTGTGCAAGATGGATTTGTCAGCCATTCGCTAAACAATCAATAGTAGAGAGATTATTAAGGGATACTTTATAGCACCCATCAAATTTTGCTCAAAACAAATTACATAGAATTTCCAGCAGATCACCATACAGGCACCTGTGACGTTGATTTCAGCTTCCGATACACATGATATTGATATGTAACATGCTGTTCCTATCATTTAACAACACCTGACTCAATGTGTACGGCTGTCATTACTTAAATTTAAGTCGGCCTCAGTTGTAATGATAGTTACTTTGCCCCATCAAGCATACTACTATCGCACACTATGCCTCTTATACTGCTAAATTGAATTGTGCGAAAGATCTATTTAAAACAAGTGAGAGCGAACAAGAGCAATTATCTGTGAATCATCGTAGATGTTCCCATTTGCCACATTAGGCTGCGTTTCCATCAAACGCCCAGTATTTTTGCTCGCCGTAGGTAAAAGAGAAAGAAATGTTAAAACATGAATAATAAAAGAAGAAACCTGTTTTTATGTAATTTGCATGAAATACATATTTTATTACTCTGATTTAATAGTTATTTCTCTTTTACCCCACGCCAAGCAGACATTATTTGCGTGTTTAGTGGAAACGCAGCTTTAGTGATCGAGAGCGCGTGCCTATTGAGGCGTTCATTATAACTGATTTTGCTCGTTCGCTTCGTTTGGACACGCCTTAAGAATAATGAGAGGCTGTCAGTCGAATTTTCTTAGCTTTCCCCCGTCTCTCATTTTTGGCGGAAGCTCAAAATTCGATGCATACGACACGAAAATCTTTTAAAACTTAAAGTTTTATAAACAGTTGTCAGAATAAATTTAAAGAATACGAATATTTATTGACGAATAAGTCGTTCGTGTCTGCTCAAATTCTATGTTGTCGGAACTGTTGACCTCTGTTTTTTTTTTCTTTTTTTTTCACTAAAAATTTTTGCATGTATTTTTATTGTTAGTGCCGGATTACACGCGGTGTTTTTTGGGTAGAATTCTAGGTATTCTAGGTATCGGTGGGTTGGGGGTGAGGCTGAAGATCTACCTCTCGAAATGTTGGCGCAACGGAGTTTTTTACGCACACAAACAAGAGTCACTGTTTGTATCGGTTTCGAAAAAAATTGAAAATTCAAGCGCGCCATTCGCTTACTGACCGTCAACAGGTAATCATAATCTAAAAGTACATAGGAAATAGTAAAATAGTAGATCCTAACAGTTGCGAGTGATGCTGTGCTCACACACACTAATACACTCCTTGTGTAGCTTGTATAAGGCCTAAGTTATACGATATGAAGGAAATTATTTTACAATGGAAAATTAACCTATTACAAAGATTATTTCTTTAAAAACAAATAATGCAAAACATGGGAAAAAGTTTAGTAAATAGATTTTAAATAAAAAATCTTAGCTATATCACGTAATTTGTTTTTTATAATGATTTTTATAATTTGAATGACGGTAACATGTTTTAATCGATCAGCTGTTTTGTGGATTGCGTTTCTATTTAATTTCATTTCACTGGAGAACTGCCTTCATTAGGAAATTTTCGTCGACATTCTAACCTCAAACTTTAGCGTCCCAATAAGAAAATAATAATATATAAAAAAAAAATGGAGAAAATTTGTGTCTCATCGGTAAAAAAGGAAAGGGAAGAAATAATCTAATTGGATTTGATGAAAAAAACCATTATACGACTTAGCTATGAACGAAAATCTGACTGAAAGTTTCTCTGACATTCGTAAAAGAGGTATAACCAACTTTCATTGAAAATCAAAGAAAAACGCTCGGTTTCCACTAGTTCCACAATTTCCTTCATTACAATGATCGTCGTATAACTTAGGCCTAAAAGACTGTGGTATAAACATTCCTCGTCTAATCGGTTTGCTAGATTTCTACCCAAAACTTGACGGTAGATTTCTACTACGTGTAATCCGGCACTTAACCAATTAATTAAAATTTTATCGAAAAAAAAACATAGTCTTCGCCTATAGTTTTTCTTCTTTTTTTTTAAATTTATTTTTTTTTGGTTTTTGTTAGTTTTTTTTTGTTATTTTATTTTCACAAAAGCATTTTTATGGTGGGGATGGAAAGAAGAGGGCAAAGGGGGACAGCAGCTGCAGCGGCTTCAATTTACTGTTTTATATAAAAATGAATGTTTTTTTTTTTGGGGGGGGGGGCAGAAAAAAATTTCGTTCACAAAAAAATGGGGGCGTTCTGAAAATTTTTTTTTTAATTTTTTTTTTCTTTTTTGGTTTTTGTTGATTTCTTATTTTTCGTGACGCCAGTTTTCTTTTTGTTTTTCTCCTCCGTTTTCTTTTTTTTTTTACTTTAATTCCTTTTATTGACGCCATTTTTTTTTGGTTTTTCTTGTTTTAATTTCTTTTTTAGTTTTTCTTTTTTTCTCGCGTGAAATTGTGAATGAATGCACGCAGCGCGCTTTAACTGCGCGTGTTTAAACTCATGACAAAATACAGCTCGCACGCATTTGTGTCATCGTGGTAACGCTTGATATCTTTCGTTTTTATTTTTTTATGAGCAAAGGATAATTATTATTCAAGTTTATCGAGTGAGATTCTTCTCCGCACGGAAACACCCCTCCTCCGACCGCTCTCTGCTACTTCCCCGTCAGGTTTTTCAATTAAACAAACAAAAAAAAAAAACTATAGGCGCCACGCGGATTGGTTCCCTTCAAAACGAGACATTTTTTTCAAATTTTTTCTTGTTTTTTTTGTAATTTTTTTCTTTAAAGAAAGATAAAAACACACACAAAACGACGCGCCAGCAAGTCCATTTTTTTCATTCTCGTGTTTTTTTCCATACTCTTTTTTTTTGTTTTCTTTAATTAAAATTAATTTTTTTCTTTCTTTTTTGTGTGTGTGTGTGCTTTTTTTAATATTAATTCTTTTATTTAAAATTTTTTTTTATTTCTCTGTTTTCTTCTTTTTTTCGTAATATTTTGGAAAAATTAGTAAAAAAAATTCGTCAAAAATTTGTTTTTTTTTTTGTTGTTTTTTAAATTAATTTGTATTAAATCCAAAAAGAGAAAAAGGAAAAAAAAGAAATAAAAAAAAATATAAACACAAACAAAAAAAAAAATTAGAAAAAATTTACAACAAAAAATTTCAACAAAAAACCTTTAAAACCCAAAAAAAAAACCTCTTTTTTTTTGTGTGAATTATTTCCAGGACCAAACTGAATCGGCGGCTATCCTGAAAATTAAGGAAAGCATGCAGGAGGAGGCGAAACGTTTCGAGAAAGATTCCGACCATCCCGATTATTTTATGCAATAACATCCCCAAAATAATAAATCAATAAATAAAACAATAAAAAATAAATAATAAATTCCTCCCAAAGGCTAATTTAAACAAAAAAAAAAGAAAAAAGAAAACAAAAATTAACGAAAAACCGAAAACAACAAAAACAGAAAAAAAAGTGAATTTGACGTTGTTTTTTCCGAAATTTAAATAGAAGAAAAGAAAACATTTTTTTTAAAATGATTTCCTTAAATTAAGGAAAAACACACACACAAAGTAATGATAAGAATTATGTTTCTTAAGTCACGTTTTTAAATGGCGGTCTAAATGTCAAGATATTTACCTTTAAAACGTTTCGTAAAAAGAGACTTATTTCGAATTTTAGTTTAAAGGAAGCTTTATTAAAAAAACAAAAAAAAAAAACAAAACAAAACAAAATGGAAGCCGGGAGTCTAATTCTAACCACATATGCCCTCGTTAGTGTGAAGATTTAGTCATTTATCTTACTTCCAGGGAGTGTTGAGAGTTGTCGGTCGACAGCTAATTGGAAATGAAAAAGAAAAAGTCAATTCTAGTTTACACAATTAATTATAACCTTTCTTAGGGGATGGTGGGCTTTCATGTATTGACCAATTTGTGGCATTATTTTTTCAATCTATATACTTCCTTTGGATAGAAAACCTAAGTGAGAACTGTAAATCGAGATTGTAGCTTGTGTTTCACTTTTAAACTCTCAAATAGCAGTGTATAAAAACTTGTATAGCAGTTTCAAACTTAATACAAAATATAATCGGATATTTGAATGGTTTTACAATTATTACAAATAACTGTTGTATTATTTGAATAATATCGAATTTATACAAAAATGCAAATGAATAATTTAATCATAGTGCTTCAGTGGTCGCGCAGTCATTTAAGCCTCGTTACTACTAACTGACAAATAATATGTTCCGATTACTTAATTTATGAAACATGTTACTTAGTATTAAAGAGGCCCGAAGTTTAAACCCCAGCAAGGTGATTTCAAATGTTTTCAGTTTCTTTTCGAATCAGTTAAAAAATTTAAATACAGATGGAGGAGAGTAGGTGATTTAAAGCTAAATACAACTCGTCTATTTCAAAGTGTTTTAATTTTTGGCAGTGCTGACAAGTTTCATATTTACAAGGTGGAGTCCAAAGTAATCAGGACTTTTTGAATCTAGCGCGTCTAGTGGCGCCATCTACATGCCGACTGGTGCGTTAGAATCTGCTATCCTTTATCGACTTCCTGTGAGAATTTCATGACATTTCATCTATTGAAAGTGAAGTTATTGCGTTTTAAGTGCAGTATGTTTGTGTCATCGGTGCGAAAATGAGCTTCGACGACAAAAATTGCTCAGAATTCAACATTCGAAGGACATAATTAAAGAGGTCAAAAAAGACAAAAACTTCCTTTATAACATTGTGACTGGTGACGAAACGTGGTGTTTTCAATATGATCCCGTAACGAAACGCCAGAGTGCTGAATGGAAGGCGCCGGACGAGCCGAAACCCAAAAAATCGCGCCTGGAGAAGTCAAAAGTGAAGACAATGCTGATTTGTTTTTATGATTCCAAGGGTATTGTCCACAAAGAATTTGTTCCACCCGGTCAAAACGTTAATGCGGTATTCTACCTAGGAGTTTTGAAGCGTTTGGTGCGCCGTATTCGACGTGTTCGGCCCGAATATCGCGAAGATGGAAGTTGGCGTTTGTTGCACGATAATGCGCCGTCTCATCGATCGACGCTTGTGACCGATTATCTCACCAAAAATCACTTTTTAACCATCAACCACTCCCCGTATTCACCGAATATGGCACCGTGCGACTTCTACCTTTTCGGAAAAATGCATTTGCCGATGAAAGGAAAGCGTTATGCAGACGTAGAGGCCATTCAAAAGGCTTGCACCGGCATACTGGCGGCCATACAGGCCAACGAGCTAAAACACTCGTTCGACATGCTTTTGGACCGTGCAAAAAGCTGTATTGAAGCAAAAGGAGACTATTTTGAATAAAATCAATTGATTTTGCCGAAAAAACCATTTGTTCTGTTTTTTTTTTGAAAGTCCTGATTACTTTGGACTCCACCTTGTATAACACTGCCGATCTGCATTGTGATGTTCTATATAAAAACCCATTTGAATATTCATTTGGTTAAGATCCCACATGTGTTGGAAATATTAAAAAGGTAGCATTTTAGTAAGGCAGACGAGTATAATAAAAGATAACAAATGAAAACCCACCGAACAAGTAAAATGATCAGAGCTTTTGTTGAACAAAAAAACATCTAATATGCGCCTAGTATCACATGTACAGCTTAGCATGTTTGGTTCTCTGATTGAAAGGTCTTTTTAAAAGAGCTCTCATCGAAATTGGAATTATAACGATTGTGTTTATTCCTTTTCTCCATTTTGTTTTTTTAAATTTTTTTTGTCATTCCAATTTTATTAATTTTAAAATTCCATTTTAATATTATGCGGCCTAAAAATATAACCAAAAAAAAAGAGAAATTAATGTTAAATAAAAAATCAGCATCACATTTATTATTATTATTTTTTTTTTCTTAATATGTACAGTATCAGACCCACATGCGTCAGCAATAAGACTAGATATCTCAAATGAATGAACGAATACAAGATTGCGCCAACCCATATTACAAATTGGTGTTTTGTGCACACCTACGTCCTTCCAGACGCGAAATACATTGTTTGTGTAAAAAATCACTATTATATATGAATGAAATCGGGTCACATGTGATGTCATAAAAGTATGAAAATAAATATTTAAAATGGCCGAAATGCGCACGGCGTAATCTTGTATTCTTTCATTTATGGGCAAACATCTAGACGGGAGATGGGTAAAAGAGAAATAATTATTAAACGAGAACATTAAAAAGGGAGAGGAACATACATACATACTCTAATGCAGGGGCGAGCAAATACTTTTAAGCGCGGGCCAAAATGAAATTTTCAAAATGTCTCCCGGGCCGGAGGACTATACCGCGTACGCTGTGCACACGCGAATGTTTTGGGTGGAGTTTCCCTGTCCAAGAAATTTTTTTGACAAAAACACTATAAGTATCATTTTAAAGCATTTGGACAGAAAAATTTGACAGTTAATAAAAGATAATAGTAATAATAAATTGTCTTACTTAGGTGTATATGCGAACAAATTGTGCCCAGTAAAATATGTCTCGTAATTTTTAAAGAAATATGATCCATTATATTAAATTAATGGTCATTAAATAAATCAGTTAATGAAAGATTTTATTTTGATGTTTATTTATATCTTAACGATACAAATTGTTTTCTTTTGATCATAGTTATTACATTTTTATATTTATATTACATTTTGTAAATATAATAGTAAATAGAATTATATAAAGAAAAGACAAACATCAAACGTTAAAATAGAATAGTACACTACTCACACAAATACTGTTGATTTCAACAAAATCGCATATAAGAGATTAAAAAAATTGCATGCAGGATTTTTCAACGGGCCGGATAAAGTAAGCAAAAGGGCCGGATTCGGCCCGCGGGCAGGCTTTTGCCCACCCCTGCTCTAATGTGTTTAGCCGAAGTATGAGTAATTATAAACTATCCCAACTTCCTATCTCTTCCGTGACGACTTCTCAGATTTCGACTGTAAATTTCCAGATAATTTTCTATACACTGCTGACATAGATAGCTATATATTGTACGTATGGGTGAAAGAGAGATATGATGTAAGCAGAGCAAGTCGTGCTGAAATTTATATATAAAGAAGAAAAAAGGTTTTAAGAGTTTGTACCGGTATTCACGTGCTATGGTTGCTTTGGTAATTTTGGGTACTTTGTAATTACTCATACTTCGGTTTAGTATTTAATCTTTTCGTTGGGATTTAAAACGTTATATGTTTATTTAATCAACGACATTTTTGACGTTTTTTTTTAAGATCTAGGTTATAATACGTACGCAATAATAGATACGTGTTAAAGCCAGATGAGATATCTGTCAGATACTATATAAGATAACTTTTTCTTTAGATTTAATAAACCAAAATCAAGTGGATAGAAAGAAAAACAAAAAAAGGAGAAAATCTTAGCCAAAAAAGCTGAAGATGTTTATATCACTGCCCTAAAGTCTATCTAAACGTTTACCAAAAAAAATAAATAAATGCCGATGTGTGAGTGAACGACGTTTAGGATTTTGTTTTTTTTTATTTTCTTTTTTTTTGCATATTTTCAAACCTTACATAACCTTCGATAAAGCGGAAATAGAATGGTTTTCAATTTAAACTTCGACTTTGACAATCCATGTAAAACACATTTCATTTCTTTCATCTTTATTAGGCATGTTCGCAAAATAACGAAGAAAGGAATTTAGTTTTTTTTTACTTCTATTTGGTCTATTTTATTTGCCAAACCCTACCCTGGAGCAGGGTAAGTGGTAAATGAAACGAGCAGGAGTAAGAGAAAGTTTTAATTCAAATGTTTGTAGGATTTGCTCTTTTATTGTTTTTGTTTTCAATGTAAAAATTTGCTCTACCCCAGAGCAAGTGGTAAATAAAACAGACTTATTATGTGTTCCCATAAAAAAAGAAGAAAAAAACACAACTTCAGCTTACGTCCGCTTTTCCATTCTGTTCGCCGCATAATGCAATCCAAGCATCGTCGTTAAGAGTAGGTTTAGATACAGAGCAGCCATAAAATCATAGGCACTCCAATAACTTTGTCAAACTTAAGTGTGGAGCAGAATACCGTGAAAACCATCGCGAAAACCAACGTATTGGAATGTCAAATCAATTCAAATACATATATTTTCTATCCGACTACCCACATTGACGTGAAAACGACGGAGCCACCGCAACAAGTTTGTTAAAATCCGAAAACCAACGCGAAAACCAAAATATTCTAACCTCACTTCGTGTTTGTTTACTTTTTTTGTGATAATCAAATTCTTATTGAAGGTAAAAGTTATATGTTTTAAATGGTTATTTCATTTTATATAAATAATTTCACAAACTTATTGAAAAAGAGGGAATTTATTTTCGGAAATAAAATCAATTTACACTATACTTGATTACGCTATTGTGTTCACATAAAATTAGAATACGATTTTTGACATTCGAATACGTTGGTTTTCGCGGCATTCTGCTCTAAGCATTATTCGGTTATTATATACATATTGTCGTGTATGGGCCACCAACAGGTAGGCGTTGCTGCCAATAAGCAGTCAGTACACGCAAACTGTATGGAGCGCGGCAATTTAATGAAAAATAGGAGGCAGCAAATTAATGCATTAGAGTTTTAAGAAATATGCTGAACTGCAACACGGTCACTTCGAATAACTGGCAACGCACATTAAAATAATTCCTGGAGTGGATTCATTCATTCTATTCTTTGATTCATGATTGTTAGTGCTTTTGATTAAAGAGAACAGAGTGGGCTAAAACTAGTTTTACGATAGCTGTGTATAAAGCATTTTATTTCAAAACGAAGTGTCAATTTCAAATTTATAAAATGTAGTGTTTAGTTTCTGGGTGTAACAGCAAACAACAGTAGTAGTGTTAATTATATAATAATAAATCAAATAGAAATTATGTTAATTCATAATTTAGAAAAAAACTAGTTTTTGGGATCAAGTTTGAATCTAAATTCAAGCGCAAAACCCTTTCTTCTTTTTATTGAAATTAAAACAAAAACTATCAGTAACAGCCATTTTTTAGTCAAAATGGGGCGGTTCTTAAGATTCATCTAAGCTTTTGTAAAATTCAGCATTTTCAGTCTTGAATGCCTTTTTTTAGCTTTAAGGTTTCCAAAAAATGAGGCTCTATGTATGAAATAGCTTTCGGCTATCGGTTTACACAAGAAAAAACATGTAGGTTCATACATATTTATAAATATTATTGTATACAATAATTTAATTTTGTACCGGCTTAAAGAAAATTTGATCTTTGAAATAAATAACGCAAATTTTTTTTTGCAATTCGAATGTTCCACAATAAATGAGCACGCTGTAAATGGGCTGAATCATTTACAGTGTTTCCACTCTGAATTCATATTTTTAACGCCGCCACTACGCTATAACACATAAGCAATAGAAATGCAAGTGAATTTCAAAATAACTTCAATTTACCCTGCACATGTTCTATCCTGTTTTCTTTAATACAAGGTTAGTACCCTGCACGATGAAGAGTCAAATGAATGGAATCTGTGTGTGTGTGTGGAGTGGTCCTTAATTTCGTTTACATGATCGGATTGAAGGCGACTTCAATCCGAATATCGTGCATGTATACCCAGACCGACTTCAAATCGACTTGAGTCAAACCGATCACAAAATTTTTTCTGATCGACTTGTAATTATATGGAAACCGAGATCGACTTCAAATCGAATTGAAAATTTAAAATGGAGTATGAAACATAACCTATAAAAGAGAAATTTGTTTGGCAGCGTCTATGAAATTGACGGTGATTTGAAGTCGATTTCAAGTCAATCTTTCAATCCGGTAAAGATAAAAAAACTCGGGTTAAATTTCAAGTCGATCTCAAGTCAATTCAGAAATCGCCATATAAACGAAGTATATGTTAGAGACTTATGTGATGCACGACATTTATATTTGACAAAATACCTTATTGAGGCGTTTATGGCTAAATAAGGCAGAATTTAGTTACTTGGAAAATTAAACAGAAAAAAAATGGGCGTAGAGAAATTTCCCCATTTTTTTCTTTTTTCATATGTAAGAACATTTTCGTTTCTTTAATTTTTTTTTTTTTTTTGGTTTTCTAGTTTTATTTTCTTGATTTTTTTTTTTTTTTACAGTTATGGAAATAAAAATTTTACATGATTTTGATATTTTTACTTTCCCCTCCCACCCCACTGAATCCAACTCGCTCTACAAACATTTCAAAAAAGACACACACACAAACAGAAAAACGAAAAACTAAATCAGAAATGAGAAGTATATAAAATAATAATAATAATAATAACAAAATAAAATGAAAAAGTTACATGGGTATAAACAAAAATGAAAGAAAATCTGTTTTTCTGTTTCTAATAGTTCATTTAGATTATTCCACACTTTTTTGTAGTGTGAAGAAAAACAAACAAAAAATGGAAAGGAACATAAAATCAAAATCAAAACGAAGAAAAAACATTAATTTTCTTTTTCTTTTTTCCAAACTATTTTTGTTGTGCAATTTGTTGTTAAATAAAATAAAAAAAGATATATATTAAAAAAAGAAAACTGGTTTTTAAAAGAAAAGCAATTAAGAAAACAACAAAATACGAAAGAAAAAGGTGAATAAAAAAAGAATTGAAGAAACTTTTTCGAGATGTATTTTCTTTGAGAAGTTATTTTGTATTTAAATTCGCATTGACATCGCATGAATTGCTACTACGAGCATCAAAATTCAAATTGTATTCAACGCCTCGTACGAGAAAAAAGCAATTATAAAATTCGGAAATTAAGAAAATTTACCAATTAGAATAAAGCAATAATCAAGTTTTCACTCTTTAACTTTTCTGATATTCGTGTAATCATGTATGAATATCAGCATGAGTTTTTTTTTTTAATGTATGGCTATACAAATGTCCTCTT
The DNA here is from genome assembly GCA_963422695.1 of Xylophagus ater. Classification (NCBI taxonomy): domain Eukaryota; kingdom Metazoa; phylum Arthropoda; class Insecta; order Diptera; family Xylophagidae; genus Xylophagus; species Xylophagus ater. The sequence continues at coordinate 59,137,126 of OY730480.1, forward strand.
TATTTCTCATCAAGCCCAACATACCGATGACAATATCTGCGTTTTATTCATCGGGGTCAGCGTCAAGGTCTGCTTCACAACATGTAAAATCAACAAAAACATAACCCAAATATTTATCGGGTTCAGCGCCTGAGACCCCGATGGATTCTAATTACCTAAATTACCTAAAATTGCAAGAGTTTCGCTTATATTGTGGGATTTAAATGTCAATCACTTTCATAAATTCGTAAAAAAATGATTTTTTAATATCATTCAATAAAGATTTTTGAGAATTTGCTAGTATTTCTTTGATTTACGCATAATTTATTTAAAAAGTGATCGAAAAAGTTGAATTTTTTTGAAGAAAAAATTTTTTTTCTCTTCTCGAGACCCAGATTGTTTTATTCAAAATAGGCGCTGACCCCGATGAATAAAACGCAGCCAATGTCATCTTTAATATTATTGTAGCTGTGTTTGTTTATTCATTCCGAACATTCGGAATATTCCTTTACAAGAAATTCTGTTTTTTTTATTCATTCGGAACGTTCCGGGTTATCCGATTTCTGTTTTTTTTATTCATTCCGGAATATTCCGAAGGTATTCTTTTTGTACTACCTCGCGACGTAGTACAAAAAGAATAAATGGAATAAACAAAACATACATATTCTTTTTGTTTATAAATGGCAGATAAATTTTAAAAATGGCCGAACGAAGCAATATGAGTAAGTAAAACTGTTAAGATGTTTTTTATATTTTTATTTGGGCTCGTCACGAGACTTGATTATTTTTGCGAACATTTTTCGCAAGTTCGACAGATCATTCTAATTGGTCAGGGAAAACTTAAAATAATCTGCACTCGTGACGTTTCGCTAATATAATTTTTCATTTCTCATTTTAGGATTTTCAAACCAAACATTTTCAAATAACAATTCTACTAATTCCCCTTTTCCTGACATTTTATACAATTTATTAGTTTTTAGTATTCATTTCCAAAAGAAAAACAGTTAAAACAAATTCAAAATTGCATTTGTCAAAAATGAAAAATTTATCTTCGCAAGTTTACAAAGATAATCAGCTCCAGGGCATGTTTATTTTTGTCATAAGCTTCGCAAATCTGCGAAGTCTTTTAAGCATTTTGATTAGTTTAACAAATTGTCAAAAATAATCAAATAATTTCGCAAGTTTGCGAACTAACTCGTGACGAGCCCAATTAGTTATTAAATTAAAAAAATTATTCCTCTTTTGTTTTTTTATTCATTCGGATAAACTACCAATTATTCTTTCTATTCTATTCCTATTTCGGAATGAATAAACAAACACAGCCTGTGAGTAAAACAGGAATTACTATTAAACGAGATGATTAAAGAAAAGAGAAAAATCTTTTTAATGTATAATTTCCATTCTCTATTTCAATCTTCTCGTTTAATCGCTTATTTCCATTTTTCACATATTTAGATTTAAGATGGGGTCACCATATTGCGCCTGTATATCAATATGATGAGATATCAAGAAAATATTGGCTATTTATATACATTTTTTATACACATGGAATATGTCGAAATTAAAAACGTCAAAGATATTAAGTTTTTATACTTTGTTACTTATACTGTGTTTAGGAGCACATGTGAATTTCAAAATACCTCGTGCAAATAATATTTATTTAAAATGGCGTCGTGGAGATATTAATTAATTTTTTTAAGATTTTATGAAGAAAAACAATTTTTTGAATATAAATTCCTTGCAATTACAATTCGAGAGAGACTCGACCATTAAAACACAATGGTCATAGTTGGGTTACAGTAGATCTTAAAGGTCGCAGTACTAGCACACTCTCAAAAACTTATGGCGTAGTTTTCCGGTACGATTATTGATCTCGGGATCAAATCGAATTGCAAACCATTCAAGATCCCGGAAATTTATCGGGCATAGTGGTATAAAATTCAAATTTCCCTTCGAACAAGAAATAATTCGTATGTTCCAGGATGTCAATGCGACTTTACTCCATTGGACTTATTTCAAGACATAATTCCAGTCGGGCTGACAAAAAAGTCCAAATTTTCGAGTCTCCATAAGACTTTTTTTTCAGTCCGACTGAAAATATGTCTTGAAATAAGTCCAATGGAGTCGTGTGGTTAGAGAAAAAAATATGGAGGAAAGAAAAAAATGGATAAATATAATAGATAGGTAAAAACAAAAAGCAAACATTCTCAGTGAAAAGAAAAACTTGTTAAATAAAAAGAATTTTTTTTTTCGTTTTTTAAATAATTATGTAAGAAAAGTTATTTGTGTAAATATATTTAAAAGCCAGAAAAATTGTATTTGTTAAGAGAAAAATTATAATTTTAATTAATTAAAAATTAAAGAAAAAACAAGTTTTTTTGTTCCTTTTTTTTTTTTTTTTTGATTATTATTTAATAAAAAAAAAGAAAAAAAGAAAAGTAATAACTCGCGTGAGAAATAATTTAATTAATTATATACAAAAAAAGAAAGTATTTTAACCAAATTTGTAAAAAAAAAAGAAAAAAATAATAAGAAAAAAGAAGAATGAAACCCTATCTGCATCAAAAAAAAAAAAATTGTAAAATTAGTTTTTAATTGTAATTTTTAAGAATTTAAAAAAAAAACAGAAAAAAAATAAACAAACAAAAAACATTTCTAATATTGTCTCGCAATTAATTTAAACAAAAACACAACAAAATATAAACAAGAAAATTAAAAAAAAAAAAATGGGTCAGCTTTTTGTTGTTAAAACAATTTTTTTTTTAAATAAATAAAAATAAGGAAAACAGAAAATAGCAAAATTTAATAACAAAACACAAAAAAGAAAATTAAAAAATGTAAACATTATTTTTTACTGTTGATAAATGTCAATGTGGGTAGCGTGTAACCGAATGCCAAAGTCAATTAATTATGTTTGAATTAAAATGTTGACGTTGATTCGGTATTGTTTGCGTCATATATGTATACACAGTGCAATAGAATGGAACTACACATTCATTCAAATGTTGGCCTCAGCTACGCTTTAAGTGGTCCATTGTATAGGTCCAATTTTGAACGACTTGTTCGATCAATATGACTGGAATCTAGCCAATATCGTGAGAAATGTTTGCTTTCAAGGTATCAATCGTAGCTAGCTTATCCGCGTAGACTTTATAGACTTTACTTTAAATAATCCAGAGGTATGTATCATACGATCTAGGCGGCGAATTCACCGATACAAAACGTGAAATTAGCTGCTCACCGAAATGATTTCTCAACATGTTCATTGTTTCACGCGCAGTATGGCTTATAGCGCTGTCTACTTGAAACGAGATATCACCGGTATAACGAGCTTGAATCTCAGCTAGCAAATACTTCGTTATCATGTCGCGATAGCGAGTGCGATTGACGGTTAAGTTACGGCCATCTTCATTTTTGAGCAAATATGGACGGATGATTCCGCCAACCCAAAAACCACACCAAACTGTGCATTTTTCTGGATGTTATAGTAGAGGCAGACATAGGGTATTCATACCTTAGTATCGATACTACAGTATAGCCTTGTACCATGGTATAAAAAGGGGTTGGCACACATCAAACATAGTATTTGTCTGATATTTGAAATTCTGCCATTTCAGCGAGAATATGGGAATTTCTTTTCGCTCCTCTTAAATCCTCTATATGATTCCTCCAAATATCTATAAATTATGTGGTTTCATCCACCGATAAAATTTTGCGTTTTTTCTTTACTTTTTCAATTTTTTTAAAATAAAATTTTCAAAGAAAAAAAGTGTACACATGTGTCAATTGCTCAGCATCCCGTTCAATGAAAATACGACACGGATTAAGATATGGTATGGTAAATGGTATTCACTACTGAGTCAAACTCTAATGACACCTTTGACACTATTCACGTGTTATGTGTAAACAAATCCCCATTGAAAAATGGTCTTCACGATGAATCACTCGTTATGTCTTTAGCCGCACCTATGTCTCCACAGTATCGGCAGAGATCGTTTTATACCAATCTTAATCTTTTAGCGTATTTTTATGCGCGGAGAGACAAGGTCCTACGTTAGACATGTCAAAGACGCGGCCCGTTGATTCCATAAATCTAACAGTGCATTGCGGCCCATTATGCCAATTTTATTGGTAATCGAAATTTCATATTTGATCGTTTTGGGTTTCTCTGCGACATTTTTGCATTGTTGGAGGATATCTTTATGTATTGAAAGTTTCTTATTTTTGCCAAAACAAACATTTATTTAAGTGATAAAATGAAAATACAAATTATTCAAAGTATTGTCCATCGGAAGCTATGACTTTTTCTCACTTTTCCGCCCCGAAAGAATGGCTCGTCTTTTGATGCTTTGAACGAATCAAGCCAGGGGTAAGACTTCCCATCAAACATTTTCCAAACAGTTTTTGACTTGACTCGCAACATGTGGCTGGGCTTTGTCATGTTGAGAATTCAACCCTTCGTGTCTATTCTTCCATACTGACATTTTTTTCTTGCAATGCTCTGTTCAATCGCATCAATTGTAGTCGGTACCGATCACCAGTAATGGTTTCAGTAGGATTTAGGAGCTCATAATATACCGCAACCAGCTAATCCCACCAAATACAGAGCATAATCTTCAAACCATGAATATTCCCCTTTGGAGTCGAAGGGGTCGATGGTATTGGTTGCCCGCGTCTTCCATACACTTTTTTTTTGGCTTGACGTTATCTATATATAAATAGGGAAACACAAAACTTTACCTCCCTTTTATTCGTATTCTAACAAAAGATGTGGCTTAATATATATATCAATCGAAAGCTATTGATGAGGAGAAGTGTTTAAGCACAAAAAGTATATTGATAACTGGTCGTTGAGCCAGGTTAGGCAGATAAAAGATTTCCATATATTTATATAGGAACAACAACAAAATATATGGGAACAACAACAAAATATATGGCACACAGTCGTGTGCTTTACGAATTTGTGTAATGAAGGAATGGAAATAACTGAAATGTTTCAAAAAGTTTTTGATTCAGAGTTATGTAGAAAACAGCTGTTTATTTTTCTGGGCCAAATTCAAGAAAACATTTGAAAAAAGCTTTGATGTATGGATTTGTAAATAAATAAGTGTGAGAATAAGAATATCATATTGAAATTCACAAGTTTAACGTTTAATTATTGCAATCGATATTTTCATTTTCATTTTATTAGGTCGAATTTCGACCAATGGGCGGTACTAGTCGTAATAAATCCATCTTTCATCACCAGCTACAATACAATGCAAAAATCCCTTCCGTTTCTGTCTTTGAAGCAGCGTTTCACATATGAAAAATCATCCTTCAACGTCTCGACTTCAATTCGTACGGCACCTAATTTCCTTGCTTTTGAGTCATTCCAATGGCCTTCAAACGTCTGGAAATGGTTGACTGATCAACATTTAATGATACCGCCAGTTCTTCTTGTGTTATTGAGTTGGATCTTGCTCGAGTAGTCCCTCCAATTCTTCATTTTGAAATTTTTTCACCTAGCCAGTGAGCTCGTCAACATCAAAATAACGGCTTCTGCGCAAAACATTGTTGACACACTCTAATCATTGGAATATGCTCAGGATAAGTTTCTGAAAGCAAATGATGACTTCCGGTTGCAGTTTTCTTTTGATTAAAGTTCAAAAGCTAAGCTTAACGCAAGTGCTGTTTTGTTGGCACGTAATTCGACATTTTCAATGCGATAAAAACTTATGCACTTTCACTGGTATTCAGTATGACAGATCAAATACGATAGATTTTTTGATGCTCTTCAACATACAATAGCTGTTACTGTCTAAAATGTTGTGCATGTAATAGCTATGAAGTTAGTTACAAATATGAAACTTCCAATACATATACATGGGGTTCGAAACTTAATTGGGATAGCAAATTCTATGTTAATAGTTCGAGCAATTATTTTTTCTCATGAATGCTAACATGTCTCCGGACAGGACAAGATTGTCTAGGAATTATTTAGACGAAATTTTGAGAATTAAGAGTACAATGAAATTTTCTTTCAATATTGCAAATTTAGTTAAAAACGAAAGAAAATATCCCCCCACTTTTATTCTTAATTATTTGGCCTAGCAGCCATTTTTAGTTTGACATGTCTGCACTTACGTCACCTATTTCGCTTTCTGAAGTTAGTTTTTTCCTGGGCGCCAGCTAGAGACATTATACTTGAGCGTTTCTAAATAATGTACAATGAACATTCCAGCTAGAGAAGATTCCGTAAGCAATGGTGGCCGAATATAATTCTAACTAGTTTTGACCTTTTTAAGTATGCACGTAAACAAAATCGTAAAGTGATCGAAAATAACCCACTGTTAGGTATTACCAAAAAGCATACAATAATGAGAGTTTCCAATTTGGGCACGTCTGCAAGCGCTATCTCATTAATAGTGTGTAGGCAAAGAAAAATAAATACGTGAAGAACCGAGCCCGGTATTGAACCCGGGACTCATCAGCTTCTAGAAACGAGGTCTTTACCAACTCGACCATTCAACACTGTGTTTATCGATATGTTCAATTTGCCTTTTCTAAATTCTAAACATTATTCAAACAATACAACTGTTAATCGAAATATAACAACTATTCCATAACCTTTCAATTGCCATGCCAATTATTTTGCATTAAACAACTATTATGAAACTAATACTCCTACAAGTGTTTGTTAAAATAACTCTGTGTGATATAAAATTTCATTACAAATTCTATTAAAAAACGTTTCATCAGTTTGTATGGAAATGATTACATCTGGTTTTAGTAAGCTTCAAAATGAATGCTAAAAGTGCTGGCTGCCTGGCACTATATAGAAAACATATATGTATAAATATTTGAATAGAGTTTGACATTTCAAATTGTTTGGCCTGTGATGATTTTCATGCGGTATTCATTCTAAATCGCTACCCGTTATTTTCGTATGTCATACTGAAAAATAGTCATGTTAAATTGGGGGAAAATGAGAAATAAAAATAATAATAAAAGAAAAAAACAAAAAACAATGTATTATAAATAAATGAAGAAAAAAAAGCAAATAATTTTTACAAAAAAAATAAAAAGATAAAAAAAATTCATAAAATCAAATTAAAACAAATTATATTTAATCAAAAAAGGAAGAAAGCAAAACATGTTTTTTTCTGAGAGTAAGTTTTAAGCGCGTGAGTGAGTGAGAATGATGTGAGAAAATGAAAAACAAAAAAAAACATTTGCATAAAAATGATTTAAAGAAAAAAAGAATAAAAAAATAAAATAAAAAAAAAGGTTATAAAAAGTGGTAAAATTGTTTTATTATTAAGCTCCTTGGCTTTTTTCATGAGGCGCATCCTTTAATATCTTATTATTTTCAATTGAAATTACTTTCCCATTAAACTGGTGCCAAATTTGCATTCTCGTTTCGATGATGTGACTACAAAATTTATTTTATCTCGACAAAGACTTTTTGACGATTCGATCAAAATTCGAGAATCGAGAGTGTAGTGGAATCATGTAATTCGATTGATAGTAAATTGTATCGAAAATACATTGCAATTCCCATGCTTTTTCTATACCAGTGGTTCTTAACCGATGCTCCGCGAGCTTGTTGCCAGTGCTCCGCGAATTTGTGAAAACCAAAATTTAATGTTGTGCGATTTGAGTTGCAAATATAATGGCTAGATGACAGCACTCTTGCAAAGTGAAATTGTGTGCTCACCTCACAACAGCGGTCAAGTACCCTATCGAGAACCGTTGCTCGGTGACTGGCACTTCCGCGCAGGCGATTCCCCTTGCGTTATTGCGATAGCTAATAGATAGACGTGTGATTAAATAATCCTTTGTGTGTTTATTTCGGTAGTGTTGTGTGTATGCTGTTTATAACATAAGTGCATCTTTAATTTCGATCTACATAAATATCATATCAGGTAAGATATTTTTAATTAGTGAATTTTGTCCGACGAATACCCAGCTCTCTCCACAAGGGCACTGAAAATTTTACTACAGTTTTCAACCTCATATTTTTGTGGGCTAGGTTTCTCGACGTTAACCAATATTAAAACAAAGAAACGCGAAAGGCTTAGCAATTTGGATGAAGAAATGAGAGTAGCTATATCAAATATTAGACCTAATATCGCTGAAATTTGTAAAAGCCGACAAGCTCAGGTGCCACATTAAATAATTTTTGTCGCAAAAAGTTTCATTGGAGTATTTATGTTTTTATGTATTCTTTTAATTATTGTAATTTTTAACTTGTATGTAATAAAATAATCAGTTTTATTTTTAATAAAAGTTATCTTTATTTGTTTTATGAATCTTTAGTTTTGGTGTAGAGCGAATTTTCCTTATGATCAAAAGTGCTCCCTGACTTCAAAAAGGTTCAAAATCACTGTTCTATACGATTTGATCGAAATCAAGTTACACGATTCCACCCCTGATATGGGGCTCATGGTTTCCTTGAATTATGTATGTTCATGATTTAGTCATTTAGATTATAATAGAATGCGCGGCCAAACGCTCGGGCATAGTGGTATAAAATTCAAATTTCCCTTCGAACAAGAAATAATTCGTATGTTCCAGGATGTCAATGCGACTTTACCCCACGACTCCATTGGACTTATTTCAAGACATAATTCCAGTCGGACTGACAAAAAAGTCCAAATTTTCGAGTCTCCATAAGACTTTTTTTCAGTCCGACTGAAAATATGTCCACTTTTTAGAGTCTCCATTAGACTTTTTCTCAGTCCGACTGAAATTATGTCTTGAAATAGGTCCAATGGAGTCGTGTGGTTAGAGAAGAAAATATGGAGGAAAGAAAAAAATGGATAAATATAATAGATAGGTAAAAACAAAAAGCAAACATTCTCAGTGAAAAGAAAAACTTGTTAAATAAAAAGAATTTTTTTTTTTCGTTTTTTAAATAATTATGTAAGAAAAGTTATTTGTGTAAATATATTTAAAAGCCAGAAAAATTGTATTTGTTAAGAGAAAAATTATAATTTTAATTAATTAAAAATTAAAGAAAAAACAAGTTTTTTTGTTCCTTTTTTTTTTGATTATTATTTAATAAAAAAAAAAGAAAAAAAGAAAAGAAATAACTCGCGTGAGAAATAATTTAATTAATTATGTACAAAAAAAAGAAAGTATTTTAACCAAATTTGTAAAAAAAAGAAAAAAATAATAAGAAAATAAAAAATATTAAAATTAGTTTTTAATTGTAATTTTTAAGAATTTAAAAAAAAATACAGAAAAAAAATAAATAAACAAAAAACATTTCTAATATTGTCTCGCAATTAATTTAAACAAAAACACAACAAAACAAAAAAGAAAATTAAAAAATGTAAACATTTTTTTTTACTGTTGATAAATGTCAATGTGGGTAGCGTGTAACCAAATGTCAAAGTCAATTAATTATGTTTGAATTAAAATGTTGACGTTGATCCGGTATTGTTTGCGTCATATATGTATACACAGTGCAATAGAATGGAACTACACATTCATTCAAATGTTGGCCTCAGCTACGCTTTAAGTGGTCCATTGTACAGGTCCAATTTTGAACGACTTGTTCGATCAATATGACTGGAATCTGGCCAATATCGTGAGAAATGTTTGCTTTCAAGGTATCAATCGTAGCTGGCTTATCCGCGTAGACTTTATAGACTTCACTTTAAATAATCCAGAGGTATGTTATCATACGATCTAGGCGGCGAATTCACCGATACAAAACGTGAAATTAGCTGCTCACCGAAACGATTTCTCAACATGTTCATTGTTTCACGCGCAGTATGGCTAATAGCCGGTGATATCTCGTTTCAACAAGACAGCTGAAACGAGATATCACCGGTATAACGGGCTTGAATCTCAGCTAGCAAATACTTATCATGTCGCGATAGCGAGTGCCATTGACGGTTAAGTTACGGCCATCTTCATTTTTGAGCAAATATGGACGGATGATTCCGCCAACCCAAAAACCACACCAAACTGTGCATTTTTCTGGATATTATAGTAGAGGTAGACATAGGGTATTCATACCTTAGTATCGATACTGCAGTATAGCCTTGTACCATGGTATAAAAAGGGGTTGGCACACATCAAACATAGTATTTGTCTGATATTTGAAATTCTGCCATTTCAGCGAGAATATGGGAATTTCTTTTCGCTCCTCTTAAATCCTCTATATGATTCCTCCAAATATCTATAAATTTTGTGGTTTCATCCACCGATAAAATTTTGCGTTTTTTCTTTACTTTTTCAATTCTTTTAAAATAAAATTTTCAAAGAAAAAAAGTGTAAACATGTGTCAATTGCTCAGCATCCCGTTCAATGAAAATACGACACGGATTAAGATATGGTATGGTAAATGGTATTCACTACTGAGTCAAACTCTAATGACAGCTTTGACACTATTCACGTGTTATGTGTAAACAAATCCCCATTGAAAAATGGTCTTCACGATGAATCACTCGTTATGTCTTTAGCCGCACCTATGTCTCCACAGTATCGGCAGAGATCGTTTTATACCAATCTTAATCTTTTAGCGTATTTTTATGCGCGGAGAGACAAGGTCCTACGTTAGACATGTCAAAGACGCGGCCCGTTGATTCCATAAATCTAACAGTGCATTGCGGCCCATTATGCCAATTTTATTGGTAATCGAAATTTCATATTTGATCGTTTTGGGTTTCTCTGCGACATTTTTGCATTGTTGGAGGATCTCTTTATGTATTGAAAATTTCTTATTTTTGCCAAAAAAAAAATTTATTTAAGTGATGAAATGAAAATACAAATTATTCAAAGTATTGTCCATCGGAAGCTTTGACTTTTTCTCACTTTTCCGCCCCGAAAGAATGGCTCGTCTTTTGATGCTATGAACGAATCAAGCCAGGGGTAAGACTTCCCATCAAACATTTTCCAAACAGTTTTTGACTTGACTCGCAACATGTGGCTGGGCTTTGTCATGTTGAGATTTCAACCCTTCGTGTCTATTCTTCCATACTGACATTTTTTTCTTGCAATGCTCTGTTCAATCGCATCAATTGTAGTCGGTACCGATCACCAGTAATGGTTTCAGTAGGATTTAGGAGCTCATAATACACCGCAACCAGCTAATCCCACCAAATACAGAGCATAATCTTCAAACCATGAATATTCCCCTTTGGAGTCGAAGGGGTCGATGGTATTGGTTGCCCGCGTCTTCCATACACTTCTTTTTGGCTTGACGTTATCTATATATAAATAGGGAAACACAAAACTTTACCTCCCTTTTATTCGTATTCTAACAAAAGATGTGGCTTAATATATATATCAATCGAAAGCTATTGATGAGGAGAAGTGTTTAAGCACAAAAAGTATATTGATAACTGGTCGTTGAGCCAGGTTAGGCAGGTAAAAGATTTCCATATATTTATATAGGAACAACAACAAAATATATGGGAACAACAACAAAATATATGGCACACAGTCGTGTGCTTTACTAATTTGTGTAATGAAGGAATGGAAATAACTGAAATGTTTCAAAAAGTTTTTGATTCAGAGTTATGTAGAAAACAGCTGTTTATTTTTCTGGGCCAAATTCAAGAAAACATTTGAAAAAAGCTTTGATGTATGGATTTGTAAATAAATAAGTGTGAGAATAAGAATATCATATTGAAATTCACAAGTTTAACGTTTAATTATTGCAATCGATATTTTCATTTTCATTTTATTAGGTCGAATTTCGACCAATGGGCGGTACTAGTCGTAATAAATCCATCTTTCATCACCAGCTACAATACAATGCAAAAATCCCTTCCGTTTCTGTCTTTGAAGCAGCGTTTCACATATGAAAAATCATCCTTCAACGTCTCGACTTCAATTCGTACGGCACCTAATTTCCAGACGTTGGAAGGCCATTGGAATGACTCAAATTCCAATGGCCTTCAAACGTCTGGAAATGGTTGACTGATCAACATTTAATGATACCGCCAGTTCTTCTTGTGTTATTGAGTTGGATCTTGCTCGAGTAGTCCCTCCAATTCTTCATTTTGAAATTTTTTCACCTAGCCAGTGAGCTCGTCAACATCAAAATAACGGCTTCTGCGCAAAACATTGTTGACACACTCTAATCATTGGAATATGCTCAGGATAAGTTTCTGAAAGCAAATGATGACTTCCGGTTGCAGTTTTCTTTTGATTAAAGTTCAAAAGCTAAGCTTAACGCAAGTGCTGTTTTGTTGGCACGTAATTCGACATTTTCAATGCGATAAAAACTTATGCACTTTCACTGGTATTCAGTATGACAGATCAAATACGATAGATTTTTTGATGCTCTTCAACATACAATAGCTGTTACTGTCTAAAATATTGTGCATGTAATAGCTATGAAGTTAGTTACAAATATGAAACTTGCAATACATATACATGGGGTTCGAAACTTAATTGGGATAGCAAATTCTATGTTAATAGTTCGAGCAATTATTTTTTCTCATGAATGCTAACATGTCTCCGGACAGGACAAGATTGTCTAGGAATTATTTAGACGAAATTTTGAGAATTAAGAGTACAATGAAATTTTCTTTCAATATTGCAAATTTAGTTAAAAACGAAAGAAAATATCCCCCACTTTTATTCTTAATTATTTGGCCTAGCAGCCATTTTTAGTTTGACATGTCTGCACTTACGTCACCTATTTCGCTTTCTGAAGTTAGTTTTTTCCTGGGCGCCAGCTAGAGACATTATACTTGAGCGTTTCTAAATAATGTACAATGAACATTCCAGCTAGAGAAGATTCCGTAAGCAATGGTGGCCGAATATAATTCTAACTAGTTTTGACCTTTTTAAGTATGCACGTAAACAAAATCGTAAAGTGATCGAAAATAACCCACTGTTAGGTATTACCAAAAAGCATACAATAATGAGAGTTTCCAATTTGGGCACGTCTGCAAGCGCTATCTCATTAATAGTGTGTAGGCAAAGAAAAATAAATACGTGAAGAACCGAGCCCGGTATTGAACCCGGGACTCATCAGCTTCTAGAAACGAGGTCTTTACCAACTCGACCATTCAACACTGTGTTTATCGATATGTTCAATTTGCCTTTTCTAAATTCTAAACATTATTCAAACAATACAACTGTTAATCGAAATATAACAACTATTCCATAACCTTTCAATTGCCATGCCAATTGCATTAAACAACTATTATGAAACTAATACTCCTACAAGTGTTTGTTAAAATAACTCTGTGTGATATAAAATTTCATTACAAATTCTATTAAAAAACGTTTCATCAGTTTGTATGGAAATGATTACATCTGGTTTTAGTAAGCTTCAAAATGAATGCTAAAAGTGCTGGCTGCCTGGCACTATATAGAAAACATATATGTATAAATATTTGAATAGAGTTTGACATTTCAAATTGTTTGGCCTGTGATGATTTTCATGCGGTATTCATTCTAAATCGCTACCCGTTATTTTCGTATGTCATACTGAAAAATAGTCATGTTAAATTGGGGGAAAATGAGAAATAAAAATAATAATAAAAGAAAAAAACAAAAAACAATGTATTATAAATAAATGAAGAAAAAAAAAGTAAATAATTTTTACAAAAAAAAAGAAAAAGATAAAAAAAATTCATAAAATCAAATTAAAACAAATTATATTTAATCAAAAAAGGAAGAAAACAAAACATGTTTTTTTTTGAGAGTAAGTGTTAAGCGCGTGAGTGAGTGAGAATGATGTGAAAAAATGAAAAACAAAAAAAAGCATTTGCATAAAAATGATTTAAAGAAAAAAAAGAATAAAAAAGAAAAATAAAAAGGGTTATAAAAAGTGGTAAAATTGTTTTATTATTAAGCCCCTTGGCTTTTTTCATGAGGCGCATCCTTTAATATCTTATTATTTTCAATTGAAATTACTTTCCCATTAAACTGGTGCCAAATTTGCATTCTCGTTTCGATGATGTGAATTACAAAATTTATTTTATCTCGACAAAGACTTTTTGACGATTCGATCAAAATTCGAGAATCGAGAGTGTAGTGGAATCATGTAATTCGATTGATAGTAAATTGTATCGAAAATACATTGCAATTCCCATGCTTTTTCTATACCAGTGGTTCTTAACCGATGCTCCGCGAGCTTGTTGCCAGTGCTCCGCGAATTTGTGAAAACCAAAATTTAATGTTGTGCGATTTGAGTTGCAAATATAATGGCTAGATGACAGCACTCTTGCAAAGTGAAATTGTGTGCTCACCTCATAACAGCGGTCAAGTACCCTATCGAGAACCGTTGCTCGGTGACTGGCACTTCCACGCAGGCGATTCCCCTTGCGTTATTGCGATAGCTAATAGATAGACGTGTGATTAAATAATCCTTTGTGTGTTTATTTCGGTAGTGTTGTGTGTATGCTGTTTATAACATAAGTGCATCTTTAATTTCGATCTACATAAATATCATATCAGGTAAGATATTTTTAATTAGTGAATTTTGTCCGACGAATACCCAGCTCTCTCCACAAGGGCACTGAAAATTTTACTACAGTTTTCAACCTCATATTTTTGTGGGCTAGGTTTCTCGACGTTAACTAATATTAAAACAAAGAAACGCGAAAGGCTTAGCAATTTGGATGAAGAAATGAGAGTAGCTATATCAAATATTAGACCTAATATCGCTGAAATTTGTAAAAGCCGACAAGCTCAGGTGCCACATTAAAGATTTTTTTCGCAAAAAGTTTCATTGGAGTATTTATGTTTTTATGTATTCTTTTAATTATTGTAATTTTTAACTTGTATGTAATAAAATAATCAGTTTTATTTTTAATAAAAGTTATCTTTATTTGTTTTATGAATCTTTAGTTTTGGTGTAGAGCGAATTTTCCTTATGATCAAAAGTGCTCCCTGACTTCAAAAAGGTTCAAAATCACTGTTCTATACGATTTGATCGAAATCAAGTTACACGATTCCACCCCTGATATGGGGCTCATGGTTTCCTTGAATTATGTATGTTCATGATTTAGTCATTTAGATTATAATAGAATGCGCGGCCAAACGCTCGGGCATAGTGGTATAAAATTCAAATTTCCCTTCGAACAAGAAATAATTCGTATGTTCCAGGATGTCAATGCGACTTTACCCCACGACTCCATTGGACTTATTTCAAGACATAATTCCAGTCGGACTGACAAAAAAGTCCAAATTTTCGAGTCTCCATAAGACTTTTTTTCAGTCCGACTGAAAATATGTCCACTTTTTAGAGTCTCCATTAGACTTTTTCTCAGTCCGACTGAAATTATGTCTTGAAATAAGTCCAATGGAGTCGTGTGGTTAGAGAAGAAAATATGGAGGAAAGAAAAAAATGGATAAATATAATAGATAGGTAAAAACAAAAAGCAAACATTCTCACTGAAAAGAAAAACTTGTTAAATAAAAAGAATTTTTTTTTTTTCGATTTTTAAATAATTATGTAAGAAAAGTTATTTGTGTAAATATATTTAAAAGCCAGAAAAATTGTATTTGTTAAGAGAAAAATTACAATTTTAATTAATTAAAAATTAAAGAAAAAACAAGTTTTTTTGTTCCTTTTTTTTTGATTATTATTTAATAAAAAAAAAGAAAAAAAGAAAAGAAATAACTCGCGTGAGAAATAATTTAATTAATTATGTACAAAAAAAAGAAAGTATTTTAACCAAATTTGTAAAAAAAAGAAAAAAATAATAAGAAAATAAAAAATATTGAAATTAGTTTTTAATTGTAATTTTTAAGAATTTAAAAAAAAATACAGAAAAAAAATAAATAAACAAAAAACATTTCTAATATTGTCTCGCAATTAATTTAAACAAAAACACAACAAAACACAAAAAAGAAAATTAAAAAATGTAAACATTATTTTTTACTGTTGATAAATGTCAATGTGGGTAGCGTGTAACCAAATGTCAAAGTCAATTAATTATGTTTGAATTAAAATGTTGACGTTGATCCGGTATTGTTTGCGTCATATATGTATACACAGTGCAATAGAATGGAACTACACATTCATTCAAATGTTGGCCTCAGCTACGCTTTAAGTGGTCCATTGTACAGGTCCAATTTTGAACGACTTGTTCGATCAATATGACTGGAATCTGGCCAATATCGTGAGAAATGTTTGCTTTCAAGGTATCAATCGTAGCTGGCTTATCCGCGTAGACTTTATAGACTTCACTTTAAATAATCCAGAGGTATGTTATCATACGATCTAGGCGGCGAATTCACCGATACAAAACGTGAAATTAGCTGTTCACCGAAACGATTTCTCAACATGTTCATTGTTTCACGCGCAGTATGGCTAATAGCCGGTGATATCTCGTTTCAACAAGACAGCTGAAACGAGATATCACCGGTATAACGGGCTTGAATCTCAGCTAGCAAATACTTATCATGTCGCGATAGCGAGTGCCATTGACGGTTAAGTTACGGCCATCTTCATTTTTGAGCAAATATGGACGGATGATTCCGCCAACCCAAAAACCACACCAAATCGTGCATTTTTCTGGATGTTATAGTAGTATAGGGTATTCATACCTTAGTATCGATACTGCAGTATAGCCTTGTACCATGGTATAAAAAGGGGTTGGCACACATCAAACATAGTATTTGTCTGATATTTGAAATTCTGCCATTTCAGCGAGAATATGGGAATTTCTTTTCGCTCCTCTTAAATCCTCTATATGATTCCTCCAAATATCTATAAATTTTGTGGTTTCATCCACCGATAAAATTTTGCGTTTTTTCTTTACTTTTTCAATTCTTTTAAAATAAAATTTTCAAAGAAAAAAAGTGTAAACATGTGTCAATTGCTCAGCATCCCGTTCAATGAAAATACGACACGGATTAAGATATGGTATGGTAAATGGTATTCACTACTGAGTCAAACTCTAATGACAGCTTTGACACTATTCACGTGTTATGTGTAAACAAATCCCCATTGAAAAATGGTCTTCACGATGAATCACTCGTTATGTCTTTAGCCGCACCTATGTCTCCACAGTATCGGCAGAGATCGTTTTATACCAATCTTAATCTTTTAGCGTATTTTTATGCGCGGAGAGACAAGGTCCTACGTTAGACATGTCAAAGACGCGGCCCGTTGATTCCATAAATCTAACAGTGCATTGCGGCCCATTATGCCAATTTTATTGGTAATCGAAATTTCATATTTGATCGTTTTGGGTTTCTCTGCGACATTTTTGCATTGTTGGAGGATCTCTTTATGTATTGAAAATTTCTTATTTTTGCCAAAAAAAAAATTTATTTAAGTGATGAAATGAAAATACAAATTATTCAAAGTATTGTCCATCGGAAGCTTTGACTTTTTCTCACTTTTCCGCCCCGAAAGAATGGCTCGTCTTTTGATGCTATGAACGAATCAAGCCAGGAGTAAGACTTCCCATCAAACATTTTCCAAACAGTTTTTGACTTGACTCGCAACATGTGGCTGGGCTTTGTCATGTTGAGAATTCAACCCTTCGTGTCTATTCTTCCATACTGACATTTTTTTCTTGCAATGCTCTGTTCAATCGCATCAATTGTAGTCGGTACCGATCACCAGTAATGGTTTCAGTAGGATTTAGGAGCTCATAATACACCGCAACCAGCTAATCCCACCAAATACAGAGCATAATCTTCAAACCATGAATATTCCCCTTTGGAATCGAAGGGGTCGATGGTATTGGTTGCCCGCGTCTTCCATACACTTTTTTTTGGCTTGACGTTATCTATATATAAATAGGGAAACACAAAACTTTACCTCCCTTTTATTCGTATTCTAATAAAAGATGTGGCTTAATATATATATCAATCGAAAGCTATTGATGAGCAGAAGTGTTTAAGCACAAAACGTATATTGATAACTGGTCGTTGAGCCAGGTTAGGCAGGTAAAAGATTTCCATATATTTATATAGGAACAACAACAAAATATATGGGAACAACAACAAAATATATGGCACACAGTCGTGTGCTTTACTAATTTGTGTAATGAAGGAATGGAAATAACTGAAATGTTTCAAAAAGTTTTTGATTCAGAATTATGTAGAAAACAGCTGTTTATTTTTCTGGGCCAAATTCAAGAAAACATTTGAAAAAAGCTTTGATGTATGGATTTGTAAATAAATAAGTGTGAGAATATAAATATCATATTGAAATTCACAAGTTTAACGTTTAATTATTGCAATCGATATTTTCATTTTCATTTTATTAGGTCGAATTTCGACCAAAGGGCGGTACTAGTCGTAATAAATCCATCTTTCATCGCCAGCTACAATACAATGCAAAAATCCCTTCCGTTTCTTTCTTTGAAGTAGCGTTTCACATATGAAAAATCATCTTTCAACGTCTCGACTTCAATTCGTACGGCACCTAATTTCCTTGCTTTTGAGTCATTCCAATGGCCTTCAAACGTCTGGAAATGGTTGATTGATCAACATTTAATGATACCGCCAGTTCTTTTTGTGTTATTGAGTTGGATCTTGCTGGAGTAGTCCCTCCAATTCTTCATTTTGAAAGTTTTTCACCTAGCCAGTGAGCTCGTCAACATCAAAATAACGGCTTCTGCGCAAAACATTGTTGACACACTCTAATCATTGGAATATGCTCAGGATAAGTTTCTGAAAGCAAATGATGACTTCCGGTTGCAGTTTTCTTTTGATTAAAGTTCAAAAGCTAAGCTTACCGCAAGTGCTGTTTTGTTGGCACGTAATTCGACATTTTCAATGCGATAAAAACTTATGCACTTTCACTGGTATTCAGTATGACAGATCAAATACGATAGATTTTTTGATGCTCTTCAACATACAATAGCTGTTACTGTCTAAAATGTTGTGCATGTAATAGCTATGAAGTTAGTTACAAATATGAAACTTCCAATACATAAACATAGGGTTCGAAACTTAATTGCGATAGCAAATTCTATGTTAATAGTTCGAGCAATTATTTTTTCTCATGAATGCTAACATGTCTCCGGACAGGACAAGATTGTCTAGGAATTATTTAGACGAAATTTTGAGAATTAAGAGTACAATGAAATTTTCTTTCAATATTGCAAATTTAGTTAAAAACGAAAGAAAATATCCCCCACTTTTATTCTTAATTATTTGGCCTAGCAGCCATTTTTAGTTTGACATGTCTGCACTTACGTCACCTATTTCGCTTTCTGAAGTTAGTTTTTTCCTGGGCGCCAGCTAGATACATTATACTTGAGCGTTTCTAAATAATGTACAATGAACATTCCAGCTAGAAAAGATTCCGTAAGCAATGGTGGCCGAATATAATTCTAACTAGTTTTGACCTTTTTAAGTATGCACGTAAACAAAATCGTAAAGTGATCGAAAATAACCCACTGTTAGGTATTACCAAAAAGCATACAATAATGAGAGTTTCCAATTTGGGCACGTCTGCAAGCGCTATCTCATTAATAGTGTTTGTTAAAATGACTCTGTGTGATATAAAATTTCATTACAAATTCTATTAAAAAACGTTTCATCAGTTTGTATGGAAATGATTACATCTGGTTTTAGTAAGCTTCAATATGAATGCTAAAAGTGCTGGCTGCCTGGCACTATATAGAAAACATATATGTATAAATATTTGAATAGAGTTTGACATTTCAAATTGTTTGGCCTGTGATGATTTTCATGCGGTATTCATTCTAAATCGCTACCCGCTATTTTCGTATGTCATACTGAAAAATAGTCATGTTAAATTGGGGGAAAATGAGAAATAAAAATAATAATAAAAGAAAAAAACAAAAAACAATGTATTATAAATAAATGAAGAAAAAAAAAGTAAATAATTTTTACAAAAAAAAAGAAAAAGATAAAAAAAATTCATAAAATCAAATTAAAACAAATTATATTTAATCAAAAAAGGAAGAAAACAAAACATGTTTTTTTTTGAGAGTAAGTGTTAAGCGCGTGAGTGAGTGAGAATGATGTGAAAAAATGAAAAACAAAAAAAAACATTTGCATAAAAATGATTTAAAGAAAAAAAGAATAAAAAAAAAAAAAAAAAAAAAAGGTTATAAAAAGTGGTAAAATTGTTTTATTATTAAGCCCCTTGGCTTTTTTTATGAGGCGCATCCTTTAATATCTTATTATTTTCAATTGAAATTACTTTCTTATTAAACTGGTGCCAAATTTGCATTCTCGTTTCGATGATGTGAATTACAAAATTTATTTTATCTCGACAAAGACTTTTTGACGATTCGATCAAAATCGAGAATCGAGAGTGTAGTGGAATCATGTAATTCGATTGATAGTAAATTGTATCGAAAATACATTGCAATTCCTATGCTTTTTCTATACCAGTGGTTCTTAACCGGTGCTCCGCGAGCTTGTTGCCAGTGCTCCGCGAATTTATGAAAACCAAAATTTAATGTTGTGCGATTTGAGTTGCAAATATAATGGCTAGATGACAGCACTCTTGCAAAGTGAAATTGTGTGCTCACCTCACAACAGCGGTCAAGTACCCTATCGAGAACCGTTGCTCGGTGACTGGCACTTCCGCGCAGGCGATTCCCCTTGCGTTATTGCGATAGCTAATAGATAGACGTGTGATTAAATAATCCTTTGTGTGTTTATTTCGGTAGTGTTGTGTGTATGCTGTTTATAACATAAGTGCATCTTTAATTTCGATCTACATAAATATCATATCAGGTAAGATATTTTTAATTAGTGAATTTTGTCCGTGTTTTGTGCATATAGAGTGAAGAAAATACACACATATAATTCGACGTATCAGGGAAGTCCCCAATTTTAAGCATTATTCACGGTACGGCGTTTACAAAACGAACCTCCCGTTAATATTGCTTAAAAGTTTGTGCAATTTTGCGGCTCGCGTCTCGTTCCTCGTTTAATTACCAGTTCGCTTAAAGACCTACTTATATGCCAGCATTCAAGGAAAAAAAGAAAATTGTTTGACATCCACTGACACATTGACAGCCTTTCGGAAAAAAGTAACTTTTTGGAAAAATCACATTTTAGAAAAAAAAAAAGAGTAGATATGTTTCCTTCGTTAAATGAAAACACTGCTAAGGAAATTATTTTAGCTATGACAGAACATTTAACTTTATTGGAAGTAAAGATTGAATATAACTTTCCTTCAATAAATATAGAAAGTTATGACTGGATACGAAACCCCTTTGCGGCAATTGATACTTCCATGGATACATCAAATTGTGAATTTTGGTATAAAGAGGAAGAACGATTAATTACCTTATCAACTGATCGTACTCTAAAAATAAAATTTTCAGAAATAACTGGATGAATTAATAATTTTTGTTGAAGACGAATACCCAGCTCTCTCCACAAGGGCACTGAAAATTTTACTACAGTTTTCAACCTCATATTTTTGTGGGCTACGTTTGTCGACGTTAACCAATATTAAAACAAAGAAACGCGAAAGGCTTAGCAATTTGGATGAAGAAATGAGAGTAGCTATATCAAATATTAGACCTAATATCGCTGAAATTTGTAAAAGCCGACAAGCTCAGGTGCCACATTAAATGATTTTTCTCGCAAAAAGTTTCATTGGAGTATTTATGTTTTTATGTATTCTTTTAATTATTGTAATTTTTAACTTGTATGTAATAAAATAATCAGTTTTATTTTTAATAAAAGTTATCTTTATTTGTTTTATGAATCTTTAGTTTTGGTGTAGAGCGAATTTTCCTTATGATCAAAAGTGCTCCCTGACTTCAAAAAGGTTCAAAATCACTGTTCTATACGATTTGATCGAAATCAAGTTACACGATTCCACCCCTGATATGGGGCTCATGGTTTCCTTGAATTATGTATGTTCATGATTTAGTCATTTAGATTATAATAGAATGCGCGGCGAAACGCTCGGGCATAGTGGTATAAAATTCAAATTTCCCTTCGAACAAGAAATAATTCGTATGTTCCAGGATGTCAATGCGACTTTACCCCACGACTCCATTGGACTTATTTCAAGACATAATTCCAGTCGGACTGACAAAAAAGTCCAAATTTTCGAGTCTCCATAAGACTTTTTTTCAGGCCGACTGAAAATATGTCCACTTTTTAGAGTCTCCATTAGACTTTTTCTCAGTCCGACTGAAATTATGTCTTGAAATAGGTCCAATGGAGTCGTGTGGTTAGAGAGGAGGAGGAAAGAAAAAAATGGATAAATATAATAGATAGGTAAAAACAAAAAGCAAACATTCTCAGTGAAAAGAAAAACTTGTTAAATAAAAAGAATTTTTTTTTTTGTTTTTTAAATAATTATGTATTAAAAGTTATTTGTGTAAATATATTTAAAAGCCAGAAAAATTGTATTTGTTAAGAGAAAAATTATAATTTTAATTAATTAAAAATTAAAGAAAAAACAAGTTTTTTTGTTCCTTTTCTTTTTGATTATTATTTAATAAAAAAAAAGAAAAGAAATAACTCGCGTGAGAAATAATTTAATTAATTATATACAAAAAAAGAAAGTATTTTAACCAAATTTGTAAAAAAAAGAAAAAAATAATAAGAAAATAAAAAATTGTAAAATTAGTTTTTAATTGTAATTTTTAAGAATTTAAAAAAAAAACAGAAAAAAAATAAATAAACAAAAAATATTTCTAATATTGTCTCGCAATTAATTTAGACAAAAACACAACAAAATATAAACAAGAAAATTAAAAAAAAAAAATGGGTCAGCTTTTTGTTGTTAAAACAATTTTTTCTTTAAATAAATAAAAATAAGGAAAACAGAAAATAGCAAAATTTAATAACAAAACACAAAAAAGAAAATTAAAAAATGTAAACATTATTTTGTACTGTTGATAAATGTCAATGTGGGTAGCGTGTAACCGAATGCCAAAGTCAATTAATTATGTTTGAATTAAAATGTTGACGTTGATTCGGTATTGTTTGCGTCATATATGTATACACAGTGCAATAGAATGGAACTACACATTTATTCAAATGTTGGCCTCAGCTACGCTTTAAGTGGTCCATTGTACAGGTCCAATTTTGAACGGCTTGTTCGATCAATATGACTGGAATCTGGCCAATATCGTGAGAAATGTTTGCTTTCAAGGTATCAATCGTAGCTGGCTTATCCGCGTAGACTTTATAGACTTCACTTTAAATAATCCAGAGGTATGTTATCATACGATCTAGGCGGCGAATTCACCGATACAAAACGTGAAATTAGCAGAGGTAGACATAGGGTATTCATACCTTTGTATCGATACTACAGTATAGCCTTGTACCATGGTATAAAAAGGGGTTGGCACACATCAAACATAGTATTTGTGTGATATTTGAAATTCTGCCATTTCAGCGAGAATATGGGAATTTCTTTTCGCTCCTCTTAAATCCTCTATATGATTCCTCCAAATATCTATAAATTTTGTGGTTTCATCCACCGATAAAATTTTGCGTTTTTTCTTTACTTTTTCAATTTTTTTAAAATAAAATTTTCAAAGAAAAAAAGTGTAAACATGTGTCAATTGCTCAGCATCCCGTTCAATGAAAATACGACACGGATTAAGATATGGTATGGTAAATGGTATTCACTACTGAGTCAAACTCTAATGACACCTTTGACACTATTCACGTGTTATGTGTAAACAAATCCCCATTGAAAAATGGTCTTCACGATGAATCACTCGTTATGTCTTTAGCCGCACCTATGTCTCCACAGTATCGGCAGAGATCGTTTTATACCAATCTTAATCCTTTAGCGTGTTTTTATGCGCGGAGAGACAAGGTCCTACGTTAGACATGTCAAAGACGCGGCCCGTTGATTCCATAAATCTAACAGTGCATTGCGGCCCATTATGCCAATTTTATTGGTAATCGAAATTTCATATTTGATCGTTTTGGGTTTCTCTGCGACATTTTTGCATTGTTGGAGGATATCTTTATGTATTGAAAGTTTCTTATTTTTGCCAAAACAAACATTTATTTAAGTGATAAAATGAAAATACAAATTATTCAAAGTATTGTCCATCGGAAGCTATGACTTTTTCTCACTTTTCCGCCCCGAAAGAATGGCTCGTCTTTTGATGCTTTGAACGAATCAAGCCAGGGGTAAGACTTCCCATCAAACATTTTCCAAACAGTTTTTGACTTGACTCGCAACATGTGGCTGGGCTTTGTCATGTTGAGAATTCAACCCTTCGTGTCTATTCTTCCATACTGACATTTTTTTCTTGCAATGCTCTGTTCAATCGCATCAATTGTAGTCGGTACCGATCACCAGTAATGGTTTCAGTAGGATTTAGGAGCTCATAATACACCGCAACCAGCTAATCCCACCAAATACAGAGCATAATCTTCAAACCATGAATATTCCCCTTTGGAGTCGAAGGGGTCGATGGTATTGGTTGCCCGCGTCTTCCATACACTTTTTTTTTGGCTTGACGTTATCTATATATAAATAGGGAAACACAAAACTTTACCTCCCTTTTATTCGTATTCTAACAAAAGATGTGGCTTAATATATATATCAATCGAAAGCTATTGATGAGGAGAAGTGTTTAAGCACAAAAAGTATATTGATAACTGGTCGTTGAGCCAGGTTAGGCAGATAAAAGATTTCCATATATTTATATAGGAACAACAACAAAATATATGGGAACAACAACAAAATATATGGCACACAGTCGTGTGCTTTACGAATTTGTGTAATGAAGGAATGGAAATAACTGAAATGTTTCAAAAAGTTTTTGATTCAGAGTTATGTAGAAAACAGCTGTTTATTTTTCTGGGCCAAATTCAAGAAAACATTTGAAAAAAGCTTTGATGTATGGATTTGTAAATAAATAAGTGTGAGAATAAGAATATCATATTGAAATTCACAAGTTTAACGTTTAATTATTGCAATCGATATTTTCATTTTCATTTTATTAGGTCGAATTTCGACCAATGGGCGGTACTAGTCGTAATAAATCCATCTTTCATCACCAGCTACAATACAATGCAAAAATCCCTTCCGTTTCTGTCTTTGAAGCAGCGTTTCACATATGAAAAATCATCCTTCAACGTCTCGACTTCAATTCGTACGGCACCTAATTTCCTTGCTTTTGAGTCATTCCAATGGCCTTCAAACGTCTGGAAATGGTTGACTGATCAACATTTAATGATACCGCCAGTTCTTCTTGTGTTATTGAGTTGGATCTTGCTCGAGTAGTCCCTCCAATTCTTCATTTTGAAATTTTTTCACCTAGCCAGTGAGCTCGTCAACATCAAAATAACGGCTTCTGCGCAAAACATTGTTGACACACTCTAATCATTGGAATATGCTCAGGATAAGTTTCTGAAAGCAAATGATGACTTCCGGTTGCAGTTTTCTTTTGATTAAAGTTCAAAAGCTAAGCTTAACGCAAGTGCTGTTTTGTTGGCACGTAATTCGACATTTTCAATGCGATAAAAACTTTTGCACTTTCACTGGTATTCAGTATGACAGATCAAATACGATAGATTTTTTGATGCTCTTCAACATACAATAGCTGTTACTGTCTAAAATGTTGTGCATGTAATAGCTATGAAGTTAGTTACAAATATGAAACTTCCAATACATATACATGGGGTTTGAAACTTAATTGGGATAGCAAATTCTATGTTAATAGTTCGAGCAATTATTTTTTCTCATGAATGCTAACATGTCTCCGGACAGGACAAGATTGTCTAGGAATTATTTAGACGAAATTTTGAGAATTAAGAGTACAATGAAATTTTCCTTCAATATTGCAAATTTAGTTAAAAACGAAAGAAAATATCCCCCCACTTTTATTCTTAATTATTTGGCCTAGCAGCCATTTTTAGTTTGACATGTCTGCACTTACGTCACCTATTTCGCTTTCTGAAGTTAGTTTTTTCCTGGGCGCCAGCTAGAGACATTATACTTGAGCGTTTCTAAATAATGTACAATGAACATTCCAGCTAGAGAAGATTCCGTAAGCAATGGTGGCCGAATATAATTCTAACTAGTTTTAACCTTTTTAAGTATGCACGTAAACAAAATCGTAAAGTGATCGAAAATAACCCACTGTTAGGTATTACCAAAAAGCATACAATAATGAGAGTTTCCAATTTGGGCACGTCTGCAAGCGCTATCTCATTAATAGTGTGTAGGCAAAGAAAAATAAATACGTGAAGAACCGAGCCCGGTATTGAACCCGGGACTCATCAGCTTCTAGAAACGAGGTCTTTACCAACTCGACCATTCAACACTGTGTTTATCGATATGTTCAATTTGCCTTTTCTAAATTCTAAACATTATTCAAACAATACAACTGTTAATCGAAATATAACAACTATTCCATAACCTTTCAATTGCCATGCCAATTATTTTGCATTATACAACTATTATGAAACTAATACTCCTACAAGTGTTTGTTAAAATGACTCTGTGTGATATAAAATTTCATTACAAATTCTATTAAAAAACGTTTCATCAGTTTGTATGGAAATGATTACATCTGGTTTTAGTAAGCTTCAATATGAATGCTAAAAGTGCTGGCTGCCTGGCACTATATAGAAAACATATATGTATAAATATTTGAATAGAGTTTGACATTTCAAATTGTTTGGCCTGTGATGATTTTCATGCGGTATTCATTCTAAATCGCTACCCGTTATTTTCGTATGTCATACTGAAAAATAGTCATGTTAAATTGGGGGAAAATGAGAAATAAAAATAATAATAAAAGAAAAAAACAAAAAACAATGTATTATAAATAAATGAAGAAAAAAAAGCAAATAATTTTTACAAAAAAAAATAAAAAGATAAAAAAAATTCATAAAATCAAATTAAAACAAATTATATTTAATCAAAAAAGGAAGAAAGCAAAACATGTTTTTTTCTGAGAGTAAGTGTAAAGCGCGTGAGTGAGTGAGAATGATGTGAGAAAATGAAAAACAAAAAAAAACATTTGCATAAAAATGATTTAAAGAAAAAAAGAATAAAAAAATAAAATAAAAAAAAAGGTTATAAAAAGTGGTAAAATTGTTTTATTATTAAGCCCCTTGGCTTTTTTCATGAGGCGCATCCTTTAATATCTTATTATTTTCAATTGAAATTACTTTCCCATTAAACTGGTGCCAAATTTGCATTCTCGTTTCGATGATGTGAACTATAAAATTTATTTTATCTCGACAAAGACTTTTTGACGATTCGATCAAAATTCGAGAATCGAGAGTGTAGTGGAATCATGTAATTCGATTGATAGTAAATTGTATCGAAAATACATTGCAATTCCCATGCTTTTTCTATACCAGTGGTTCTTAACCGATGCTCCGCGAGCTTGTTGCCAGTGCTCCGCGAATTTGTGAAAACCAAAATTTAATGTTGTGCGATTTGAGTTGCAAATATAATGGCTAGATGACAGCACTCTTGCAAAGTGAAATTGTGTGCTCACCTCATAACAGCGGTCAAGTACCCTATCGAGAACCGTTGCTCGGTGACTGGCACTTCCACGCAGGCGATTCCCCTTGCGTTATTGCGATAGCTAATAGATAGACGTGTGATTAAATAATCCTTTGTGTGTTTATTTCGGTAGTGTTGTGTGTATGCTGTTTATAACATAAGTGCATCTTTAATTTCGATCTACATAAATATCATATCAGGTAAGATATTTTTAATTAGTGAATTTTGTCCGTGTTTTGTGCATATTGAGTGAAGAAAATACACACATATAATTCGACGTATCAGGGAAGTCCCCAATTTTAAGCATTATTCACGGTACGGCGTTTACAAAACGAACCTCCCGTTAATATTGCTTAAAAGTTTGTGCAATTTTGCGGCTCGCGTCTCGTTCCTCGTTTAATTACCAGTTCGCTTAAAGACCTACTTATATGCCAGCATTCAAGGAAAAAAAGAAAATTGTTTGACATCCACTGACACATTGACAGCCTTTCGGAAAAAAGTAACTTTTTGGAAAAATCACATTTTAGAAAAAAAAAGAGTAGATATGTTTCCTTCGTTAAATGAAAACACTGCTGAGGAAATTATTTTAGCTATGACAGAACATTTAACTTTATTGGAAGTAAAGATTGAATATAACTTTCCTTCAATAAATATAGAAAGTTATGACTGGATACGAAACCCCTTTGCGGCAATTGATACTTCCATGGATACATCAAATTGTGAATTTTGGTATAAAGAGGAAGAACGATTAATTACCTTATCAACTGATCGTACTCTAAAAATAAAATTTTCAGAAATAACTGGATGAATTAATAATTTTTGTTGAAGACGAATACCCAGCTCTCTCCACAAGGGCACTGAAAATTTTACTACAGTTTTCAACCTCATATTTTTGTGGGCTAGGTTTCTCGACGTTAACCAATATTAAAACAAAGAAACGCGAAAGGCTTAGCAATTTGGATGAAGAAATGAGAGTAGCTATATCAAATATTAGACCTAATATCGCTGAAATTTGTAAAAGCGGACAAGCTCAGGTGTCACATTAAATAATTTTTGCCGCAAAAAGTTTCATTGGAGAATTTCTGTTTTTATGTATTCTTTTAATTATTGTAATTTTTAACTTGTATGTAATAAAATAATCAGTTTTATTTTTAATAAAAGTTATCTTTATTTGTTTTATGAATCTTTAGTTTTGGTGTAGAGCGAATTTTCCTTATGATCAAAAGTGATCCCTGACTTCAAAAAGGTTCAGAATCACTGTTCTATATGATTTGATCGAAATCAAGTTACACGATTCCACCCCTGATATGGGGCTCATGGTTTTCCTTGAATTATGTATGTTCATAATTTAGTATAATAGAATGCGCGGCGAAACGCTTTAGCTAGTGCATTGAGTTTTTCGTATTATTGAATTCGCTTTCGTCTCGCCTGTTTCGCTTTTGCGCTATTATGGAAAGCGGAAAGTGCATTTCATATGAATTCGAAATTTTAAATACGAATGCTATTTGTGTGACGGTGTAGTGAATACACATACATTTTACTTAGATATAATTTATCTTAATTTTACTTACACTCATGTTCTGCCTTTCACATGAAAATGAATTCGGTATGAATTTCAAATTCACTCGAAATGTAAATTGGTGTTGTCAATTTCACTCGATTTCACTCAATTTCATTTTTTTCGAAATCACTTCAAATCCATTTTCGAAACGTCAAAAGTATCAGCTGATTGTCTCATTATTCAATTTACATCAAAAAATATTGTGAAAATTTTGTAATTGCAATGGAAAATGAAAGAAGAGAACAAAATAGAACAAAATAGAGAAGAAAGAATATTTCAAATATTTTTATTTCCTAGGCATTTTTTTTAGAAAAGAATAATTTGGCGCCTTCATAACGACACCAATAAAATGTATTCAATTGAGAATTTCATTTAAAAATAAATTCGTTTTATGACAAAAACATTAGAAATATTTTTAATGCCATTTTATTGAGGTTATTTTTCTACGAAATTTTTGATATCTCGAGAGAGAAAATTTTAGAAATTTTATAAAAAAATAATCAAGAAGTCGAATGGAGTTATTGGGTGAAGAAAACTTAAATTTACTTTAAATGTTTTCCATAGTTTTGTATCAATTCACATCAATTTCACAACACCAACTAACAGTGAATTCATTTCGATTACCATTTCGAGTAAAACGAATTTCAGAACACCAAAATTTCCTTTTCGAAATTTCAATTCACATAATTTTCGTTTTTCATTCCGATCGAATTTCAGAACACCGATTTTCATTTTCACCATTCCATTTCACAAAAAGTGAAATGCAGAACATGTGTGAAAATTGGAAATTAATGTGGACCAAGCCATTATTTCTGGGGTAAGGCTGCACCAGGCATTTTTTTCTAATTCATTATAAAATATTCCAAAATCAAAAAGAAGAAGAAATACAGGGTAGGCATTGTGTACGGTGACAGGCGATTGCCGCTCTTCGCTTTTATGATTTTAGAAGTTGATGTTTATGTTTTTGTCAATCTTTTATATTAGTTTATTCTTATCTCTTTTTTTCCTTTTTAATGGAAGAAAATTAATTTAATAATATTATTTGAAACATTAAAAATATTCGTTTTTTTTTTAGTAATATCGCATGTCGCCATACATAATGCTTACCCTGAATTGAGGAGCTTGAAAACAACAAAGCACATCTTGAAGAAAAATATCAAACTTCACAAAGAAAGCACTTTCGGAATAATATCATAGAAAATCAGAGGAAGGAAGTAAGCTATGTTCGCTTGGGTGTTGATCCCATAAAAAATGTTCTACACCAGGTATTTCATAGTTCATGTAAAGTTACAAGACGAGAAAATTACATAAGTATTTTAAAACAAAGGAAATATAAAATAATAAAAAGACAAAAGAAAATAAAATAAATATTCATTTATCCTTGTGAATATATCTTACTTTAAGTTTAGATTTAGTACACATTCTGCCAAATAATCCTTTACTTCCAGTTAGATTCCTGTGTTACGCGATATCGAGTATAGTTAGTTTTTTTTTTGGGGTGTGAATTGTTTCAGTGTGAGTGAGTTGTGTGATTTTTAGTGAAAAGTTTTTGTTGTATTTCTTATTTGAAGTGTGCTCCTGATAGCGACAGGAGGAGAACGCCCCCCGGGTGATTATGAACCCCCTGTTATAGCGGCTGCAGCAATAAAGGTTCCTCCATTTTGTACAAACCGGCTAGAAATGTGGTTTGCTCAATTAGAGATGCAGTTCTCTTTAAATAACATAACGCAGGATTATACAAAATATTTTTACGCTGCTGGAGCGTTAACTGAAGAGATATTTAATTCGATTTACGATATTATAATAAACCCTCCAGCAAGCCAAAAATACGAAAATTTAAAAAGAACTCTCATTAGGTGTAAAGTTTTTCAAATTTCCAATTCATATTCAAACCTTTTATCAAAATTTCCAGTACTTACGTCAGAACCTAATTATACTACTCCACTTAAACATAGCATTCGCCATAACATTATTACTACAGGCCATCTCTCTTTCATTCGACCTAGAATGACAATAGACAATACCAAATTTAAAGTAGCTAAAATGAAATATGAACACATGTGCAAGCTTGGTATCTGTCGTCCTTCCTCGTCGGTTGCTTCTCCTTTACATATGGTACCCAAACAAGATTCCAATAATTGGAGATCCTGTGGCGACTACAGACAATTGAATGCAGTTACAGTTCCAGATAGAGACCCTCTTCCACTAATTCAAAACCTAAATATGAATCTTAGGGAATGTACAATAGAGTATTTTCTAAAATTGATTTAATTCGCGCTTACCATCAGATTCCGGTAGCAGAAGAAGACATTCATAAGACTGCTATAACTACACCATTTGGCCTGTTTGAGTTTCCACGAATGCCTTTTGGGTTGAGAAATGCAGCCCAAACGTTCCAACGATTTATGAATATAGTTATAAGTGATTTGGACTTTGTTTTTGTCTATTTATATGACATTCTGGTAGCAAGTAGAGATGAGAACGAGCATTTTAAATATTTGGAAATGGTTTCTTCTCGTCTTAACGATTATGATATCAATATTAAACTTTCAAAATGCGAATTTGCAGATCCTCAACTTCGATTCTTAAGTCATAACGTGTCCGCTGAAGGAATACAGCCAGCTGAAGATCGCATACAAGTTATTAAAGATTTTTCTCGTCCTTTCACACTTAAGCAAGTACAAAGATTCATTGGCAACATATTACCATCGATTTATTCCAAATCTATCCCAAAGTCTAGCTTCTCTACATACCCTGGTAGCATACTTAAATAAAAATAAAATTAAACAAATTCGTGATTGGACTCAGGAAAATGAAGACAGTTTTTGTTAAATTAAAACTAAACTAGCGGACGTAACATTATTGGCTCACCCGAACAACAAAGGTTACCAAACTCTCACTGTAGATGCTTCATCCTCAGCCATAGGAGCAACGCTAGAATAGCATGAACAGGAAACTTGGGAACCGATAGCACATTTCTCTAAAAAAATATCTGCAACTGAGTCTCGATACTCTGCTTTTGACAGGGGGCTGTTAGCCATGTATGCAACAGCTAAGCACTTCAGACACCTCATAGAGGGTCGTAGTTCCATAATATTTACGGACCACATTATTGGCAAAAACTGATAGGAGCCCACGACAAACACGGCATATGGAATTTATCGCTCAATTCAGAACAGATGTACGACATATTTCCGGTAAATTGAATGTTGTACCAGATACCCTATCTAGATTAGAAGATATCTCAGTCTTAACTTCAAAGGAATTAGATATCGAAACTTTCAGTAAGGTACAACAAAACGATTCCGAACTGCAATTAATTATTACAAATAATTCGAGCAATCGCAAAAGCGCTCTT
Organism: Xylophagus ater; assembly: GCA_963422695.1. Lineage (NCBI taxonomy): Eukaryota > Metazoa > Arthropoda > Insecta > Diptera > Xylophagidae > Xylophagus > Xylophagus ater. The sequence goes on from OY730480.1 coordinate 59,169,391, forward strand.
CGAGAAACTAGCATTCCTTTTTCTAATTATAATCTATGGTGTGATGTCTCCATTTCGAAACACAGACCTTTTGTTCCTAAAATATTTAGAAAAGTTATATTTGATAAATTTCATAATGTTACACACCCAGGCATTCGTTCAACACGTACTATTGTAACCCAAAAATTTTATTGGCCCCACATGAACACACAAATTAACACTTACCTTAATAGATCGTTTTACTAGATGGCCAGAAGCATTCCCACTCAAAGATAGTCCAGCACAAACTGTTGCCGAAACATTCTTCACACAATTCATATCTAGATTCTGAACTACGAGTCAATCACTACCGATCAAGGTAGACAATTTGAATCAAGATTGTTTACTGAACTAATACTCTTTCTGGGTGCGCATAAAATTCACACATCCACTTACCATCTACAAAGTAATGGCATAGTGGAAAGGTTTCATCGTACGTTAAAAGAAGTACTAATGGCACGACATAATTGTTCCAATTGGAAAATGGAAGTGCCTATTATTCTAATGGGTCTACGTACAGCTTTAAAAGAGGATCTACGTTGTTCTCCTGCGGAATTAGTCCATGGACAGACTCCCAGGAGAGTTTTTTACAGCATCTGAATCAACCCTGGACACCCCACAAATAATCGTGGAACTTAAAAAATTATTTAAAGACATTAAAGCTACTGAAACACGCTCTAATAATACAGCCAAAACGTTTTTACATCCAAATCAGGATTACAGTACTCACATTATATTTGGACAAAATGTATTTTTAGACAGTGTTGCCATAGTCGAATATGGCCCAAAAACTAATAAGATCTATGTTAGGGTCAAATACATGAACTGTGAAAATTTTATCGAAATTGGCCCAATAGTTTAGTCTGAACCGTGCGTACAAAATTTTGTCGTTTTTAGACAAAAAAAGCGTTACCAAATAGTGTTGCCATATATTAATTTGGACCAGAGTCTAACACCATCTGGCATTTGATGCAACACCAAAATGGTGAAAGTTTCATGGAAATCGGACCATCCATTCAGATTATATTAACGATTTAAAAAAGCGGACGGACGGACGGACGGACATGGGGCTAATTATTTTTGACGAAACGGATTTTGCACTTATTTTTACTTTCCCGATAAACGAATGTTTATAGGAAAGTACTATAATCGTGCGAAAACCTAACTTTTGATCTAGAATGGCCAGGAAGATGAAAATGAGTGCAAAATCCGTTTCGTCAAAAATAATTACCCTATGTCCGTCCGTCCGTCCGCTTTTTTAAATCGTTAATAAAATCTAAATGGATGGTCCAATTTCGCTGAAACTTTCACCATTTTGGTGTTGCATCAAATGCCACATGGCGTTAGATTTTGGGCGAAATTAATATATGGCAACACTATTTGGTAACGCTTTTTTTTGTCTAAAAACGACAAAATTTTGTCCGCACGGTTCAGACTAAACTATTGGGCCAATTTCGATAAAATTTTCACAGTTCATGTATTTGACCCTAACTTAGATCTTATTAGTTTTTGGGCCATATTCGACTATGGCAACACTGTCTAAAAATATATTTTGTCCAAATACAGTCTATTTTTTTCATCTTCCTAGCCTTTCTAGATCAAAAGTTAGGTTTTCGCACGATTATAGTACTTTCCTATAAACATTCGTTTATCGGGAAAGTAAAAATAATTCCAATTCACATCATTAGAACTAAACCCCTCTTATTATAAACTCTCCGTCTGAAGAAACTAAACCTAAAGGCCAATCTCCACACAGCCGACATCCTATTCTGATAAAAGTATGGGATGCACTTATGCAAAATTTAGCTAAACAGAAAGGGAGAAACAATCATCCTACGAATTTTGTCGTTTTCTGCAGTTATAATTTCCCCATCTGATTCTTCATCTGCCAGATGATTCCCCTCAAACGCAGATAAACTTGTTCATCTGATTTATGGCTTTTCATCTGCATTTGCATACTCTCACAATAATCATACACGATATCGTTGCACACTAACAAATTTTCTTATAGGAAGTTTTTCTATGACGACCTGATTTTTATGTGATGAAATACGCACGTTAAATTTTTAACTTCTATACGAAGTATATAAAAAATAAAAAAATTTGTTTTGCAAATCTTCACGTTTTATAAGATTCTAAATGGTTTGCAATTATTTTTATCCAATGTCTGTCCCATATTCATATAGCTTTCTTTTAGAAAGGCTTTCAGAAGGTAACGTGATTAGAACATACGTATAGAAGTTTCGTCGTTTTGCACTATAGCTTGTTTTTAGATATGATAGGAGTTTAAGCCTTATGATAAAGTCTACTACATTTTCCTATAAAATGGAAGGGAATGTTCTTAAATTTCCCATAATTTTATAAATTGTGTGGGGAGAGACCCTGATGTTTTTATTCTGTCAATCCTAGCGAAAATTGCAAAAGTCCATCTCTTTTTACTTTTCTGATTTTTCTCGTCATAATAGGATGTCGGCTGTGTGGAGATTGGCCTTAAGAACAAGGTTAGTTTCATAATAAATTAACTGGAAGGGGAGTATTGTAGTGGAAACACATGCATTTTACTTAGATATTAATTTTACTTAGTTTTAGTTTTAATTCTAGTATTTATAATACTTGTTAAAAAAATTAAAATAATAAATCTTAGACCCAGTTATCTTTTTTATAATTATTATTTTTTCTCGATGAAAAATAATTCAGTTATTAGCAACGCCTAGACTTATAAAGAAACTAAATCCTAATAAACCAAAATAAAATAATATATATAAAATAAGTTCTTTATATCTATCTATTATAATAAAAAAGTTTTTTCCGCACATCATTTATAAATTTTGTAGTAGAAAAAGCTTAATAAATAATTTATAACTAAAAAAATTTTCGGCACCGACAGGGATTCGATCTCACGCAGTTGGTCTTACTAAGCGAATCTTTTCCTAACCATGCCATCGACTTCAATTCTTAAAGTAAGTCAGATTCGTTAATATCAAATCAGAACTGAATAAATAATTTTATAACTGAAAAAAAAAAAATTATGCGCCATCGACGGGGTTTGAACTCACACGACTTACGCACAGTAGTTTTACTAAATCCTGCGCTTACCAGCCGCGCCACCGAGATAAATGCTTCAGCCAATTCAGATTCGTTAATATCAAATCAGAACTGAATAAATAATCTATCTATTATCACATGCTATCATTTCTATTCACACATCGTCAACTGTATGTCGCTCTATCACGATGTAGAAGCAGAGGAGGTATAAAAATAGAGTGCAAGCTAGAACAAAAGGTCTTAAAAAACATTGTATTTGAAGAAGCCGTGAAATAAATCAGAAAAGCAGTTACATATTTTTTTTGCTTCTTACTCTATTATGCTTCATTTTTTACCATTACATTACACGAAAACTAAAATCTACTCGAAGTCCACTCCGGAACCCGGGGTTGGCGAGCGTAGCGAGCAGGAGCGGAGCCTCTTAGTAAAAATAAATAAAATATTTATATGATCGTTCCAAAAAAATGTTTGCATTTTATTTCTTATATAAAAATAGCTGTACCCGGCCACGCGTTGCTGTGGCTCAGTCTGGTTAAATGGAAAAGAGAAAGCGCACGTTTCTAATATGTTTAATTTTACAATGTTTGTGGGTATACAATATTTTTTGTTGTTCCATTCTCTGTGCAGATATAGATATTGGCTGGTTTGCCGACTCTAGAACACCCAACATATAATTGTCCATGTAAGAAGCAATCCGTGTCTAGATCTAAACGGCACAAATCTAAAGATTGGCCCTAAGCTTTGTTGATGGTAATTGCAAACTCCAATGGAATTGGGAATTGTAATCTCCTAAATTGAAATGTCGACCGAGGAATTACAGTTAATGTTTGCCTGAAGTCTCCTGTAAATAATATTAATGCCTTCCCAAATGGGCTGATGTTTCCATGCAAATCTTGCAATGATCGATCAAGAGCCTCGAGCGATTTTTTGTGAGCCTTTGTGCATTCATCCCAAATAATATGTTTTCATTTCTAAAATACTTTTCCCATGCCGGACGCCTTGGAATGTTGCACGTGGGAGTTTCAATGAATTGCATATCCAATGGCAATTTCAAAGCGGAATGGGCAGTTCTTCCACCTGATAGCAATGTCGCAGCTATTCTGGACGCCGCAACAGCTAAGGTTATGTCATTTTGGGATCGCATTGCTGCCAAAATCAATCTAATTAGGAACGGTTTACCAGTTCGTCCGGGCGCATCTAAGAAGAAAATTTTTCCAACCACGTTATTGACAGTTTGCATTATTTGATCGTAAATGCCTTTTTGCTCAAAGGTTAGCACCCGTAATATAATTTTGTTCACGACGCAATTCTATATCGAACGGAGCAGCAGCAGATTGTTTCGGTGATGGCACTCCCAATTGATTGAGGGCTTTGTTCGCGATTTCTCAGCATAAATCTTCAATCATTATGAACACTTCGTTGTAGATTTCTGCTGTGAAATCCATGTTCATATTTGAATTTTCCATGCGTATTCGACGGAAAATATCTTCAGCCATGTGGGTTTTAAATTTATCCCATAACTCTGTTGCAGACGAAGGAGACCAGGCGGTCAATATGATTGCAAACAATGCACAAACTTGATGTGGATGTGACGTGTTGCACGCGTCATTAATGCATACATCCCAATCTCGGTCGTTCTGCAATAAATTCAGAGCTTGACATGCACTGCGGAAAGTGGCATGTGTAACACCGTTGACCATTCTCAATTGGTCGAAAGGTTGGATCGGGCACATTTACCAATAGCATGCGAAGAAAAAATCACTCATCTTGATTGGGATGGACGGTGTACAGTCTGCCAATCGTCCGTCGCTTCGTTCTCCTCGTTTGCGTCATTCGAAAGATTTTCTACTACCATTTCAGGTATAATACGTAGGCACTTCCGCATTTGCAGCTGTGAAATAAACGCGTTGTCCATTTTCTAGATGTACTAGTAAGTGAACCATAGCTGGACTTCGTTCATGTATGGGAAATGAAAGAATTCGCCATGCAACTTCATTGCTGTTTTTGCTGATTTGCTGTTTCTCGTTGACGTCTTTAACCCACTCGCAGCCTGTCGCGTTCATTCTGTTGTGAACGAAGCCGATCTGAAGCTGCAGAACGCGATCGCCGGGCTCGCAACGGTGCATTCTCAAGTTTGGCTGCACGTAGCCCTACCGCTTTCTCAGCACGTATTTGAGTCATTCTTTGTCTGTTTTGTTCGTTCGCTAATACCCGTTCTTCCTCAGTTTGATTTGCCGCACTGCTTCCGTTATCCGAGGACTACGACCTAAATTTCATCTTCTGCGAAGCAGATAAACTAAAGCAGATTGCACTGATTCCAACGATGCTACAAAAAAGCGAAGAGAAAACGTAATTTCCCTACAATGCTATGAAAAACGAAGAAAAAATTTTATTTTCGAACGATGCTACGAAAAAACGAAGAAAAAGCCTTGTTTTTCAACGACGCTATCAAAGTAAAACAAAGGAAATGAGAAGTGTTAGGGCCGCTGAGTCTCATGATTTTTCAGGTCATAAGAGCTTACCAGCGTTGTCGCTGTCAAAGAAAATTATATGAGCGCCAAATTTCCAACGATGATAGTGAAAACGAAGAAATGAAAGGAGTTTTCAAATCAACAATGCCAACAAAATTGAAGAAAAAGCGTTAAACGAAGAAAAGATTTTATTTTCCAAAGATGCTACGAAAAAACGGAAGAAAACGTAATTTCCCAACGTTGCTACGAAAAACGAAAAGAAATACGTTATTTTCCAACGATGCTACGAAAACTGAAGAAAAATTGTTGTTTTTCAACGACGCTATCAAAAGTAAAGAAAGGAAATGAAAAGTGTTAGGGCCACTGAGTCTCTTGATTTTTCAGGTTATAAGAGCTTACCAGCGTTGTCGCTGTCAAAGAAAATTCTTTGTGCGCCAAATTTCCAACGATGCTACAAAAAACGAAGAAAAACATTATTTTCCAACGAAGCTACGAAAAATGAGGAAAAATCATTGTTTTTCAAAACCCTATCAAAGGCAAAGAAAGGAAATGAAAAGTGTTAGGGCCAGTGAGTCTCTTGATTTTTCGGGTCATAAGAGCTTACCAGCGTTGTCGTTATCAAAGAAAATTCTTTGAGCGCCAAATTTCCAACGATGCTATGAAAAACGAAGAAAAATGGTATTTCCGAACAATGCTACGGAAAAGCGAAGATGAAATGAAAAGTGTTAGGGCCACTGAGTCTCATGATTTTTCAGGTCATAAGAGCTTACCAGCGTTGTAGCTGTCAAAGAAAATTCTTTGAGCGCCAAATTCCCAACGATGATAATGAAAACGAAGATATGAAGAGAATTTTGAAATCAACGATGCCAACAAAATTGAACAAAAAGCGTTAAACGAAGAAAAAATATCTTTTTCCAACAATGGTAACGAAAAAACAAAATTGTCACATCATATTCACAAAATTCACCGTTTTTTTTTTGCATTGAAAAACAGTCGTAGAAAGAAAACCTTTAATTCTTTCCTACGAAATGAATAAACTACAACAAAAGTTTTTTTCACAAACTTTTTCACAAATATTTAGTTTTTTTTTATTTGCACTAAAAAAACATAAAGGTCGGAAGAAAAAAAAAATCTTTTTCGCACTACATATTCACTGCCTGCGATGCTTACTCGTTGAAAGCATAATGTAAACTTAGAAGATTCGTTATTATTCTGTTTGGGGATGACATCATTAATACTTTATTGATGTATATGCATGAATAATCACTATTTTTTGTATACATGATTCTTGGTATATTCTCGCTGGAAATCCATGAATTTCATAACGCTTGTGTCATTATGTTAGTGATGCATTTTAAAAAACAATCATGTGTGCTGTGCACACGCGGTAGAAGTGAAACCTTCGGAAAACCAAACAGCGAGAGAATGAGAAATATTGGTACCAAGTTTAAAAGTTATTTTACATTTTATTATTCACACTCTTTGTTTTTAATTTCAATAAATGACACGAGTGGCTTTTGATAACTAAAGTATGAAATTAATGCTTTGGTTTGGGTTTGATCAATATGTCTCTGAAATACAGTCAATTACTGTTTTCGATCTTGTTGTCAATTCAGTGCGACTATTGCATATTTCAAATTTAATCTGGTGTTAAGGAACTCAATCAAAAGGAGCGCTGTGTCCAATGCAAAGCTAACATTAAAATCCCCACTTAAAATCATCGGAATTTTATCGTAATCTTTTTTAAGAATCCGCGATATTTCAGGTGTGTACTTTAGCAAATTCTCATGGATGAATTCAATAATTGTATTTATTGATTGGTTGGGAGAAATGTAAAATGTCACAATTATAACTGATTTATTATGATCCAATCTGCTTTCACAAGCAGATATTTCTCCCACTATAGAAAGCTGAACAGACAATGATTCTAGTTATTGTACATTGAGATCTATTTGTGGAGTAACAACCCGGGCTGTCATTTATATTATTATGGTATATTGCAACTCGGCTTCCCTCATATATTTTCTTTTATATTGAACAACAATATCAAAATTTGGAATGTCTACAATAATTTCATTATTCACCCACGTCTTGCTAAGAACTAGAAAATTCGACGACCATGCTATTCTGTCTAATTGAAGATCCTGTACATGAGCTCGTAAACTTTTTGTGGAATTAGTTTTCGGCACATTTAAAAAATGTTTTATTAAAATGATAAATTATTCACAAAAAGATACACGTGAACCAATTCTATTTGATAAATATATCTTTACGAAACAGCGCACAAAGAAGAGACGAAGATAATAGGAAACACTGTATTCTGTATTCTATGTATACGGCGTTCAGGAACCAGAAAAATAAGGAAAAATTTCAGAACAAATTGTTTTCCTGAAATATATGGGCATATTTATGTGCAAAATATTTTTATGCAAAATTTTTGTTGTTATGAATTCTGATCGACTGGTATTTCATCTTGGTACAAAAGTGTCGCTTTTTTAGCGTTTCATCGAGTTAAATCACTTCCAACGCGGCTAAAGAAGTTTTCACTTCAAAAACTTTTTTTTACCTATCACAGGTATGACATAGGTATATAAAAAGTAGGTAAAAATCTGCTCATGTTCCTAAGGAAAGTTCAGTAAAAGTTTCAAAGCAATCCGTCAAAAACTTTCAGAGATTAGCGATTTTGTACAAACGTACAGAAAGGATTTTATTTATATAGATATGTGGCTATTGGAAAAATTAAATAATGTGTTTTGTATTTATTTTTATAAAGAACTAGCTGTACCCGACCACGCGTTGCTGTGGCTTAGTCTGGTTAAGTGGAAAAGAAAAGAAAACGTACACGTTTCTCGTGTATTTAATTTCACAATGCTTGTGGTTATACAACATTTCTTGTTGTTCCATTTTCAGTGCAGATATAGAGATTTTCTGGTTTGCAGACTCTAGAACACGCAACATATAATTGTCCATGTGAGAAACAATCCGTGTCAAGATCTAAACCGCACAATTTTAAAGATTGACCTTGAGCCTTGTTGATGGTGATTGCAAACGGCAATCGAATCGGGAATTGCAATCTCTTAAATTGAAATGGCATATCCGTTGGAATCATAGGAATGCGAGGAATGAGCACATCTTCACCTTTGAAAGGTCCTGTCAAGATTGTTGCTTCTACGATGTTGCTCATTAATTTTTTTATTGCAAGCCGCGTGCCGTTGCAAAGCTTTGGCTGGTTGATATTTCGCAACATGATAATTGGCACACCGACTTTCAATTGCAGTACGTGTGGTGGCATCCCCGACAGATCGAGTGAATTCCAAAATTCTGTCGGATAATTAATCGCTTCATCTGCTTCTACAACAGTGTCGACGGACTTGTATGTGACCGCCTCGCTTTGAATGTTAGACTGAATAATATTGTTAAGTTCGTAAACGTCTTTGTTCTTGGGCGCAAGAATAGCTCGTTCACTTAGCCAATCGTGATTCTTGTAATTAGTTTGAATATTGGGAAATACTTTTTCAACCAATTCTTCTCTTGACGTCTTTAAATTGCAGAAGTTATGAGGCAATGAAATTCGTCCTGACGTCAGATCAACCGGCACCTTTCCATTGATGCTATTGATGTGAGAAAATCTCTGCTGACCGATCGTTTTGCAGCTGGACTCGCATATTTATAGTTAATTTTAACGTCTTTACGCGTCGCCACAAAGTAGAGTATTTCAGGCAGGCATTTATTTCATCCGCTGGTGTCGTTCGAGGAATTACAGATCAGGTTTGCCTGAAATCTCCTGCAAGCAATATTAATGCGTTCCCAAATGGTCTGATATTTGCACGTAAGTCTTGCAATGATCGATCAAGTGCCTCGAGCGATTTTTTGTGCGCCATTGTGCATTCATCCCAAACAATAAGTTTGCATTTCTGCAATACTTTTCCCATGCCGGATGCTTTGGAAATGTTGCATGTGGGACTTTCAACGAATTGAATGTTTAATTTCAAAGCGGACTGAGCCGTTCTTCCACCATTTTTGAATCCCCTCTTTTACCATTCCACTGAGTACATCCAGCAGCGCACAGACCCAAACACTTCATGTTTTACCATGAATTCCATCAGGGATTTCAGCTTCTGTTTGAAAACACGTGCTGTAATGTCATGCCTAACCACCGGCGATTGGCCAGGAAGTCAGAGCTTTTGTATTGTAAATCGTCCCAAGCTGGAAATTTCATCTAAGATTTTGTTAAATTCAGCATTTTCATTTTTAAATGCCTTTTTGGTTTTAGGGTTTCCAGCAAATGAGACTCTACGTATTAAATGTCTTTCGGCTTTGGGTTTTCAAAATGTTACGCCAATTAGCAGAGTAGATTATAATTTTAAAATTTAATTTTGTATGTTCAAACAAACTTGATTTTTGGCATAAACCCTATTTTTATGATATCTTTTTTAGCTCGTATTATAATTTTTAAAATTGGCGAATTTTCATTATTGCTGTACAAAAAAAAATTTTTTTATAGGCTTTTTTTAATTGTTAGGTTGTAACCCGTCCTAAGACGGCTTCCTAAAAATTTCGGTTTACAAATCGCTGTGAATTAACAAAATGTATTCAAGCGTAGGATCTTAATTCGGAACATAATAAATCTTTTACCCCGTTCTCGTAGCACCACTGGTGATATATTTCATGTCTTAAGTCGATCTATTCAGAATGCACATTATTTACCCCGCAACACCCCGAGCGAAGATATTAAATTGATCTCATTTCTCCGGTTCGTAAAATAGCTCCCGTCAAACATATATTACGTAAAGGCAAAAACCTCTATTGAGTAGGGGCCTAAACAACCGCCGCGCCAAAGTGGTGAGAGATAGAACTATTTTATCTTCGACAGAAAAAATCCCCATGAAAACCTCCGAAACTTTGCCGAACACTGTAATCGTGTGTGACGTCTACATACCAAGTTCCAAAATTGTATTGACTCCAGCGCCAAAGCGGTAAGAGATAGAACTGTTTGGTCTTCGACGGAAATAATTCCCGTGGAAACCTGCATAACTTTGCCGAACATTGTACTCGTGTGTGACGTATATATACGAAGTTCAAAAGTTTGCATTGACTGCAGCGCCAAAGCGGTGAAAGATGGAACTATAAGGTCTGCGACGGAAAAAATCCCCATGAAAACCTCCATAACTTTGCCGAACATCGCAATCGCGCGTGACCTCTAAATACGAAGTTCCACAATTTTATTGACTCCAGCACCAAAGTGGTGAGAGGTAGAACTATTTGCCCTTCGACAGATATAGTCCCCATGAAAACCTGGACAACTTTGCCGAACATTGTAATCGTGTGTGACGTCTGCATACGAAGTTCCAAAATTTGTCTTGATTCCAGCGCCAAAGTGGTGAGAGATAGAACTGTTTGGTCTTCGACGGAAATAATCCCCATGAAAACCTCCACAACTTTGCTGAAGATTGTTATTGCGTGTGACTTCTATATAAAAAGTTCCTAAATTTGTATTGCCTCCAGCGCCAAAGCGGTGGGAAATGGAACTTTGCCGTGTACGTTAGAATGTCCGGCATAATAATCTTAATTAGATTGCCTCAAGTCAGAATCATGTCCGATGTATATTTCAGATTATAAATGAGGTTTTCCGAAATAAGCTTTCAAGTCCCCCTTTGTAACCCCTCCGACCCCCAATCTCCCCGGAAACAAAATTTCTCCAGGTTTCAAGTAATTCTCTACAACATATCAAAAAGTGTTGTTTTTTTTTTGGTCAACGAATTTTCTTTCCGGACAATATAGGACGGACAGAAGGAAAGAAAGAAGGATTAGCCTTTTACATATATAATAATTAATCAAACAGAAATGATGTTAATTCACAATTTAGTAAAAAATTCGTTTTTTTTTAATCAACTTTGAATCCAAATCTAAAAACCCCTCGTCTTTTTTTTGATTAAAACTTTCAGTGACAGTAATTTTTTTGAGAAATTTGGGGCAATTCTTAAAATTCGTCGAAGATTTTGAAAATTCAGCCTTGTCAATTATAAATACCTTGTTTTTGACTTTAAGCTTTCCAAAAAATGAGAAATGAAATGGCTTTCGGTTATGGGCTTACAAAATTTTACGCCATTTAGTAGAGATATAATTTGCTCGTTACATTTCAATAAACAGGATCTAAAGCGAATAATTTAATTTTGTACGCTTAAGAGAAACTTGTTTTTTGGAATAAATAACGCAAAAATTTTTCGCAATTCTGATGTTCCAGAATACATGAGCATTAAACCCATTTAAAGTGTTGCCCCTCCGAATTAATATTTTAACGCCGCCACTACGCCTATCTGTATTGTTATAATAAAAGCTTACTGATGTATGCGCGTGTGAGTAAGAAAAATCACGTTTTCACGCTTGAAGATTTTGATTTGAAAGATGCTTGTGGCTATGTGTTAGTTAATGGTTTTTTTAAATCAATTATTACGTGACTCAGGTGCAACATAGGTTAATAAAAAGTACATATAAACATGGTCATAATCACATAGGACATTCTGTAAAAATTTCAAGTCAATTGATTCAGAAGTTTCGGAGATTACCGGTTAGGAACAAACGAACATTTACGATTTTATTTATATAGATAGATTCTTTATTTGATCTCTATTTATTGGGAATATCAAGCGAAGATGAATTCCACTTCTTAAAAATCCTCTTTCAATGATACGTCAAGAAGAAACTTCTTCAAATTCTTCTTCTTCACGTACAGCACACAAAAACTATCTCACAGAGTCCATTATTAATTATTTATATTTTTGAAGAATTTGTATTAAATTGAATATAAAACAAAATTATCACGAAAAGTAAAATTAAATTTGTTTTATTTACAAACAAACAAATAATCAATTTTACTGGAAAGTTCTGTCTCATTTACACTGGAAATATTGGAATAAAAATTTTCGCCTTTTTCGCAATTCAGAATAGCACAAGGGAAGCGAATTTAAATAAGCGGATTGAATACGAAGTGTGGCGTATTCCATAATCGGCCCCCAGGCAAATTTGTGTAATTCAAATTCCGTGTTTTTCAAGGATTGTCGCAATTTTTGACCGTGTAATTCGCGAGTTCGTGCAATTCAATTACCGTGCTATTCGAGGGATGCCTGTTATATACTATATACAATATATTGTATATAAAAAGCGTAGAACAAGTCAAGGTGAACTAATGCTAGCGAGAGGAACCATATATATAGTAAAAACGAATTATAAAAGAACAATTCCAATTAGAGTGGGAAATTTTCAAAAATATGATGAGTGGGGAAACATCAACAACAATGCTGAATTTTTCAATTACAAAAGATGAATGCGAAAACAAAATCACCCTTGTTCTGTTTTACCGCGTAAGGTGAGTAAACGTAACGCGTTCGATTCGATTCCTAACGCGATCAGTGTTCTGAAAAACTATGTTTCCCATTTAAAAAAACGGCAATCATCGCATGTCAAAAATCAGCTGGTTGTGTTTTTTGTAAGTCATTTCATCACTAAATGTTTTACAAAATAAATTTCATATATTTTTCAGCAATGTTTATTTTAAAATATAAATTATATATTTTTGTAACATTTTTTCCATTCACTAATCATTAAAAAATTTAAAAATGGAAAAAAAGCATTTGTTTTTTATGAATATATCCTTCATAAAAGCCATTTCAGGCCCAAAATGAGATTAAAAGTTGATATTATGGTGCATAGTGTGGGTGGGGTTAGAAATAAAGGAAATTCATACAAAAATATTCATTCGAACGCGCGAAAACTGAAGTGAGCAATTTAACCTGAAAATCGACTTCCCGGCGAATATCAGAACATCAAAAATTGAATCCGTTGCTACGCGTTGAACTGAAATGAAACGTTGCGTATTCCAGAACACCAAAAATGAAATATCGAGTAGTCAGTGAGTAATATCGAATAAAACTAACGTAACGTCGGATATCAGAACAGGCACCTATAATTCAACAGAAGGAACCAGTTCTTCTGGATGCTGTGAAACTGCGTATGTCGAACAGGCTCCGGGCTGACGTGTCCATCTTTAATGTACAACGGCATTGTCATAACACATTTATGACCAATCCTTAAGTAAGGTAAGTTTAATATATATCTCACCCCCAGATACTTTCACATTTACTTAACGCACGCCAGTCAAATATCATAAAACCATTGCTACTCAAAAGCAGGGTGTTCAGAGCTATTAAACATATTGGTCTGAGTTACCACTGTACACACACACATTCACAGCAAGTAACTGCTTTCAGATCATGATCTCATACACACAGACACCAAACAACTGGTGAGGGAAGCACGCATTTCACACATCTACAGAAAACGCGAGAAGCGAATTGAGTTCATGCATTTCTATTCATTCCTGCAAGAGCCATCATCAGTTAAAGGCCTCCCATTAGACAGCTCTTGTTTTTTTCCATTTGCGATTAACCCCCCGATTCTAGATAACAGAAAATTAAGAGATCTCTTAACCTTTTAATTTTTAAAATAAGAGGCCATAGCAGAAATTGCTATTCTGGTTTAGAGATTTGTGTAGAAATTTTAATATTAAGAGGATAAGAGGGTTTGGAGACTTCGTTGCCTTGGTTACAATAAAAATAATATTGAAACGTCAAAGCTGTTAAATTCTTGAGAATGAATAAATCCGTATAAACAGAATTTATTAGTCCATCCAACGACTTATAAATATAACAAAATATATTAGAGGAACGATTTCTGTATTTATTTATAATTTTAAAAAATATGACAAATTAAAAAATTTAAAAAGATTCGTGTGCTTTGAGGCACTTTATTTGCAACGTTTGTGCGTATGCGTCCCTTATGGCTGATCCTCTTAGGAATAAACTTGAATTACCTATTTAAAAAATGCAAACAATTAAATTAAAACAAATGTTTAAATTATAAATTATTCACTTGACTTGGGCTGGTACATTATTCTCATCATGTTCACTATCACTGTCCTCATCAGCATCCCAGTCAGTTTCAATGTTTAAATATTTTTTACTGTGGAGATAATTATAAAGTATAAAACACGAATTTATAATTTTAGCTGCTTTTACAGGATGATAGTGAAAGCTTTTGTGTTTCAACAAGCAACGGAAAATTGACTTGAGAACTCCAAAGGATTTCTCAATGCAGTTACGTGAAGCAATATAATAATATAATCTAACATCAGTTCAGTTAAGAGATTAAGAGGATGTCGACGATGTCCTCTAAAGTTAAGAGGTTTTTCGATTAAAAACTTCTCTTAACCTGTTATGTAGAATCAAAGTGTAACTATGGTAAAGTGAGGAAAGCTAGCGAAGTAGCTAGAAAAAGCACGTGGCAGACGGGGAAAAGAATACGCAAGAGTACATATGCTTTTCATAGGCAAAATCCATCAGCAAGAGAGAGAATGAAATGTTCTTAAAAATCAGATGGAATCTTATGATTTGATCCCGGAATCTTAAGTTTGGGCACAAATTTTGCATACATACCAGAAAAAAAATTTGCGCCAAATTTTTTTTTTCTTGTGTGTGTGCATTTGTATATTAATTTTTGCCTGTGTTTCATTGTTTACATTTAAAAATTACCCATTAGTGGTGTTGCCAATATTGCAAATTGTTATTCTTTCAAAAAAAATCGTTGGAGTTAGACGCGGTTTAAAATATGGAAAATTTTAAATGTTCGAAACAAAATAAATTTAAGTGTTTTGTGCCTGGCTGCTTTTCAACATCTGAAAACAGTCAAGTACGGTTTTTTAAATTGCCGACAAATCCGGAACGGTTAGTGCATTTTGCAATAAAGTGTTGTATTTAATAAAGATGTGTACATTAGGGTGGATCTAATTTGTTTATGCATATTAGGGTGGATCGAATTTGTTTTTTTTTTCAGAATTGTATAAAAATACCTATAATTCGCATAAATTTTATAGAACATGTTTTAATAGAAATAACAATTAAAGAATACTTCTACTTTTCACAAATTTCAAATTTGTTTTAATGTAAAAGTGAGAGCCACCCTAATGCTGCATTAAAACTAAAATAGCAAAGAATGGAGAAATATTAATTTCATTTTTCATTATTAAAAAATTCATTTAAATAATAACTCAATTATTAAAGATTTTCATCATTTTTTAAAAAAGTTAAACAGTCAGTTTAAAAAAAATACATTAATGGCAACACCATCATGGGATCAATTTTTCGAACAAAAAAATGAGGGATGTTTTTCAAAATCATATGACATCTTGTTTCTCTTTCACCCATATGTACAATTTTTAGTGCTATCTATTTCAGCAGTGGATAGAAAATTGTTTGAAAAAGAACAGTCAAAATTTGAAAAACGGCGGTGCGGTAAGGATAGGAACTTTCGCCACTTTATTATTAATTACACTTTGGTAGAATTGAAAAATCTATTAAATGAACTCTCCAAAAAAATTAAGAGGTCAGCTGATTTTTCAAGTCTCTTAACTGATTAACCGGAATAGCAAAATCTATTAATTTTCAGTTAACAGGTTAAGAGCTCTTAACCTCTTATGTAGAATCGAGGGGTAAGTTTGGAAAGAATAATTTCTGGAATTTATATAACTTGTGTAATACAATTGTTTTTTTCTCGTTTCTTGTGTTCAACTGTGTTTGCTTTCTTCTCCTTGATATCAGTAGCGTAACTACGATTTTTGCGCCCTGAGCAAAAATTTAATTTGCGCCCTTCTTGGGAGCTTTTGTTCGGACACCAAAAAAAGGTTTAGTCACAATTTCACAAAAAACGAATAATCAGTAAATGTTAATACTATATAATATCACACATAATCATTTCTATATGAATTGATGAGACCTTTGCAGTAATAGTATTTGTAAAAAAGACTGTAAATACATGAAATTTTATATCACACAGAGCATTTTAACAAACACAATTAATAAGGTGACGCTTGCAGCGTGCCCAAATTGAAAACTCTTATTATTGTATGCTTTTTGATAATATCAAACGTCTCATCAACTTATATAGAAATGATTACATGTGATACTGTATAACATTTATTAATAAGAAAATAAAAATTTCATTCAACTCAGTTCATAAAACTAAGCCTAAGACAACAAAATTAAAATTAAAAAAAAATTAAAATGTTCATAAAAACAGCATAAAAGATTTAATTCATCCGTTAACTTTTTTTCTAAATATTTGTCAATTCGCTTGCTTGGTGAGTTACAACTATTATAAATTAAACAACATTTAGGGCCGGTTTGTTCACTCTTGGTTAACTTTAACCCATGATTATTCCAGTGGTTAACCATCGATTGCGTTTGTTCACCAAAATTTTAATCAGAGAATCGATGGTTCGGTTAGTTAATCAACGATTTCGTTAATCAGCCGATTTCCTTGGTTAACGCTATTTAACAAATGATTTACTGGAATTTCGGTTGTTCATGCTTGGTTTTCAGACTGCGTTTTACTTTTGATATTATATTTTAACATAAATATAACAACATTCACTGAAAATATTGAGCGATACAAAATTAATAATAATAAAATAACTCCAAATGGAGTGATTTTTTGTTATTTTTTATTCTTTTTTGTATTATTTTATTTACAAATTCAGTTCTTTCGGAAATTGCATTTGAAATTCGAGGAGTAGTCACGATAATGACGATGACTACAATCAATTATTTAAAAATTTAAAAATTTAAATTAACCATTGATTCAAATTCGACAGATGCATTGGAAAACATTGGAAAACCATTGAAAAAATGGAAAAATCTATCGTTTGGTTACCAAGGTGAAAAAAATGTGAACAAACGCATTTCGTTAACCACAGATTCATAATCATGGATTAAGCAAAATCTCTGGTAACCTAACCACAGATTTAACCAAAGTAAACAAACCGGCCCTTAATGTGCGAATGGGATTGTGAATGAACTTTAATCTTGTTGTTCAGGTTTTTATTTAGTACATTTTTTTCTAAATTTTAGTAAACTACAACTTTTTTTGTGCGCCCTTTAACACCTTGCGCCCTGAGCATTTGCTCACTTCGCCTATAGGTAGTTACGCCTGTGCTTGATACTCGTGAATTACACTCCCAGACACTTGATTAGCAACACTTTTATTTTTAACGTCATTTAGGACATAATGGTGCAAATTCTTAGAAATTTTTTCCGTAATATTCATTGCCCATGATTCTGTTCTACCCGATGACCCAGATGTGGGAATAACCCATGCTTGAGTAGAAATTCCCATTTTTGTCATTTTGGCTACTTGCGCCGAGACACTTGATTAGCGCCATGAATAAATAAAGGCTATAGTTTCCAGATTTTAATCATTTAATTTTTATTAATAGTTAGTGTTGCCACCATTATTACGAATTACATCAAAAATTCTATTTCCTAAATAGTTGTACAATGAATGAAGGTAATTTTCTGGAATTTCTTCAAAGGCAGCTTCAATGGCCTCAATAAGTTCTAATTTGGTTTCATACTGCCTACCTTCCGCATACATTTTACGCCATAGCCATCCCCAAAGATTTTCTATTAAATTTAAGTCCGGTGACAGACGTGGTCAGTTCAAAACATTCATATTGTTGTCCGTAAACCACGTGTTAACACATTTCGCTGTATGGATGAATGCGTTGTTTTGCTGGAAAACGAGTGTTTGATGCTTGAACATTTCGTCAAAAAAGCTCTTCTCTTTTTCCAGAAGTCCGATGTAATCCGCCGACGTGTATCTTCTTTGCAAAATGACCAAATTGATTGCTCCATGAATTTACGGAATCAACAGATGTGTGACAACGGAAGAAAAACAACTTGGATTCTCTCAAATCGTGGAAATAATGTCGAAAACCATCAGGGCCATCCAAATTAAATGTTTTCTCGTCGGAAAAAATTACTTGCTGCCATTCTGTCTTCCACTGTAAATGTTCCCGCAAAACTCGAATCTAGCATTCTTATGAGGTTGAAGTAAACGTGTTTTTTCTTGTATTTTTGACGTCGGAGGTGTGGATACTGCTAGATCATCCTGACAACTGTATGGACACTCGCTGTTGTTCCCACTTTCTCCTTAATTTTACGAGCAGTTGCCGCAGAATTCGACGCTTCCCTACCTTCTCGTTCTATAATTTCTTTGGATGTGCGTCCTTTTCGATTTTTTCGGTAATTTTCTTTGTTTTTGATAAGATTATTTATAGTTCAAGGATCTCGACCAATTCGCATGGCAATATCGCGATTGGAATAATTTTGTTCTTTCAATGAAGTGATTTTTCCAACTTCCGTTTCGGTAAGTAATTCTCCACGCCCCATTTCTGTCCAGGTGGAACAAAAACTTCACTAAGGTAAAGCAGACAAGTAACACACTTGTTTTTTAACGATAAATTGTTTTTGGAAGACCAATGCTCGTCTTGCAAGCCTGAAGTAAACTGATGTTGCTAATCAAGTGTCTCGGTGCAAGTAGTCGAAAAAGACAAAAGTCAGAATTTCCACTCAAGCATGAGTTATTCCCACATCTGGGTCATCAGGTAGAACAGAATAATGGGCAAGGAATATTACGGAAAAAGTTTCTAAGAATTTGCACCATTATGTCATAAATGACGTTAATAATAAAAGTGTTGCTAATCAAGTGTCTGGGAGTGTAATTCGGTTTCATTTCTTTGTTCAATTGCTTTAACAAAATTGTTTCACATTAAACACAGGGTTTTACTAATAACTTTTTTTATTCATTAAAAATTTTTTTAAATATGTGCATAAAATTAATTTAAGTAGATAATCAAATGAAGTTCTTAATAAATCACGAAACGAATATGTATTTTTCCTTTGATTGAAAAATTTCTTGTTTCGGATGATGAAAAAAACGCTATTGCCACCGAGATTAAAAATCATTTGAAGAAGTTGAGCGAATCTTTTGATGAATATTTTGCTACTGGAGATGTTGATATATCAGAAAAATGGATATTAGATTCATTTATTTTTAATCTGGATTCAATGGATGCCAGTAATTTATTAAAAGATGATCTTATTGAACTACGGACAAATGGACGTTATCAAGTGGTATATGAAACGGCGGATTAGCTACCATACTTTAGCATCTTGTTTAATTTGCCCCAACCTATTTGTGTGAGATGGGGTTTTCGTCACTTGTATATTTATATAAAAAAAGGCCAGAAAAAGAAAAGGCTAGTGATGATATGCGTGTGGCTATTTCATAAAAGTTTTCCAAGTTTTCACTGCTGAAAATGAAAAACGGCTCAGTTGATGGAGTGAATTTTAGCAATGATAAAGTGACTGTCAAAAACTGTGAGGTCTGTTTGAAAAGCAAACAAACACGTGGTTCATATAAATTGGTCATCGAGCAACATCTATTTTAGAAATTGTGCATTCAGATTTGGACGGACCAATGGAGGAAGCATCAATTGGCGAGTCAAGGTATTTTTTGACGTTTTCGATGATTATAGTCGAAAAGTATTTGTCTATTTTTTAAAAACAAAAGATGGAGTAGTGAACTATATCGTGGAATTCAAAAATATGGTGGAAAATCAACCTAAGGTTTTAAACCTAATTTGAAGAACTTACACTTATTTGGAACAGAAGTGATGATGCATATTCCAAAACAAAAGCGTTTGAAGTGGGATGCTAAATCGTCAAAAATGATTTTGGTTGGTTTTTGTGACAATACTAAGGGTTTTCCTGTATATGATCCATCAACAAAAGATGTAGTTAAAGGAAAAGATATTGTATTTCTGAAATCATTACAAAATACAAATGATCCAGTAATTATTGAACAATATTTGGGAACAGAAACTGATGCTGTTAATGATTATATTGATGATGTTAATGATTATATTAATGGTGATTCACGTTCAGTTGGTGATGAAATATTACAAGATATAGATCATGATAGTAACAAATCATTATTTAATAGTTGTAACAACGAAGTAAACAATCCCAGTGATCTTGATTTTACTTCAGATGATAACGATAATGAAACAAATACATCCGTTAAATTGAGAAAATCTAAAAGAGTACGGAAGGGAAAAATTTTTGAGGACTACATTACGTATTTCTCAAATGTTAATGTGTCAATTAATGACCCAGTTACGCAGTGGCGGCTCGTGACTATCTGCGAAGGTCGGGCTAATTCAA
The DNA here is from genome assembly GCA_963422695.1 of Xylophagus ater. Lineage (NCBI taxonomy): Eukaryota > Metazoa > Arthropoda > Insecta > Diptera > Xylophagidae > Xylophagus > Xylophagus ater. The sequence goes on from OY730480.1 coordinate 59,190,041, forward strand.
TATTTGCCTAAAAAAAGGTCACTCAATATTACAATATTGTAAACAAATTTATGCAACTTTGTACTTCATCCTAGAGGTATTGCAATCGAAGTGGTCACCGAGTTTTATCTGATTGGTTTTCCAAAAATGTATAATGATAGTTTAAGGACGAAGTACACAAATACATACGTTGACGAATGTTTGAAATCAATTACTACGCTTTCCAGAGCGAAAAGTGGAAAATATTTGTCTGACTAAACGAAATGTTCAACAAATATTTTTTAACGAAAGTATGGAGCCGACCTATGGTCATTGAAACAATAACCCACATATAGTAACTGAAAATCAGCCTATAGCCTGATGCTCTATGGTAGAAATGGGACAGAAAAACTGTTAAACTAACATTATTTCAAGGGTTTTTCTTCATAACTTTGTTTCTTCTTTTCAAAATTTCTTCTAATTTGCAGATAACCCAGACCCTGATAGCATAAGTCTAATCTGCGAATTTTATTCAAATCTGGGTATTAGTTTTTAAAGTACATCGAAAGACTATATGAAAAAGTGTTATTTTCTTCTAGGATTATTTCTTTCTCAACTATCCTTGGACGGATTTGACTAAAATTTAACATGTTGTCGTCAATTTATGTAGTTAACCTATATAATTAATTTAAACAAAATTGATTTACAAATTTTACAATAAAATCGGAAAAACCATAAAGAAAAATACAACAAAACTTTCTGCACACTCCGGTTTTTCCTTTATAACTTTGCTCTCCGGGATCGATTTTGTTGATATGCAATACGAAACCAAGTTAAGAAATAGGCAACTCACACGGGAAATTTCATCAAAATCGTATAATGCGTTTCTGAGTTATCTTGTATACGGAAGGACGGACATGCATAAATTGATTTCCGACGGAACCATACCCTTAAAACCTTGCTACGACGATTATTTCTATGTGTTACAAATGGAGTTACAACACTAATATACCCTCTGGTAGTATCAACCATAGGGCATAAACAGTCAAAACTAATAATATTTCAAAGTTGTTCTGCATAACTTTTTCAAATTTGTTCTAAATCACAGATAGTCTAGACCCGTGTTTCCCAACGTGGGGCCCACGCCCCACAGGGGGGCAATTTGATTGTTAAGGGGGGCAATTCGAAAATGGGCATGACACGAATTTAACCCTTTCGCTCCGGGCCATTTAAATGCAATGCTAGATTTCGGTGCCAAATTTAGTTTCTTAAGTGAACAATTCAATTTTTTAATATTAAAAATTATCTGTGTTACACAGGGGGGGGGGCATAAGAATTTTAGAAAGGCTAAGGTGGGGCATGGCACAAAAAAGGTTGGGAAACACTGGTCTAGACCCTTGTGAAATAAATGTATTCTGAAAATTTTATTACAATCGGTACATTCGTTTTAAAAGTACATTAAAGAGCATTAAAGAGACGTTTTTTTCTTACTGCAATATTATTTCTACTTCGACAATGCTGGATGGATTTTACTGAAATTGTTTGCTGAAATGCAATACCAAATCGAGGAATAACAAACTGACGTTGATATTTTGATATTCTATTTAATAATATACGCAGTGGAATAAAACAAATTTATTATTGAGCTTCCAAATAATTTTACTAAATAATTGAAAGTACTCGTCGGAAATTTTAATACATAATTGAAAATTTCAAATTTTTATATGAAAATTTGGTGTGAAGAAATTTCAATTAAACTCATCAACATTTATTAAATAATTAACATTTTTTATAGCCATGCTTTCATTATAAAGTAAGGTACCAAAATAAATTATTATTTTTTTATCTAAAATATTCAAAAATGTAAAAAAATTTATCAATTTCATACTAAAATGGTGTTTCAAATGCTATCATATCATCTGTGTAAAAATTGAGAGAAAAAGAGCGATTAATACTATAGAGATATTCGCTTAAAATGTCAAAATTTGAACTGCATGCTTTCTTATGCGAACAATAATTCCACCAATCATCTCTTTGGGGCTGATTGAAATTAGCCCAAAATGTATGAAATTTTAATAGACAAAAAAGAGAAGAAGAAGCAAAAAATGTATGGTGTATAATGATTTTGTTGTTGTTCCGGGACTAGAACGAATAAAGCCCTTTTCCGTATACACATTGCTCGTGATTTTTTTCTTCTATTGAAGATTTTCAATTATTCGATATTATAGTTTTTCTGTGTTTAACCTACTGAGGTTTTTCGAATCGTTTTTTTTCTATGTTTTGTTGCTGTTTGTGGTTAAGCTAGCGAGGCTTTCGACTCATTTTTTTTTTAAATAAGAAACTAAAGTAAGGGCTTTCAATTAATTTATTTTGGATTTTAATTGTATAATATATAAGAGCTTTTCATTTATATTGTAATTTTCGAATATATTTTTAAAATAAGTTTTAACTGAAAAATTTTACTTTCAGAAAAAAAAAACAAATCAGTTTTGCTTGGTGGGGCTTAGCCCCATTAGCCCCTAAGGTAGAGCCGCGCCTGCAGTTACGTACAAACACGCACTGGCAGGTGACAATTATGAAAATTGGAAAAATGCCATGACTGACGAATACAACTCATTGTTGGAAAACGAAACGTGGGAATTGGTTGATTTGCTTGCTGGTAAAAGAGCATTAAGAACCAAATGGGTTTTTAAGACAAAAAAGAATGCCAATGGTAATATTCAACGATTCAATGCTCGTTTTGTAGCTAAAGGCTGCAATCAACAAAAGGGAATTGATTATGAAGAAACATAATCTCCGGTAGTGCGTTATTCATCAGTAAGGTATTTAATGAGCTTGGCTGCAAGGTTGGATTTGTATATAAGTCAAATGTATGTTACTACTGCATTTTTACAGGGTGATCTTTCAGAAGAAATTTACGTTTTTCAGCCAGAAGGTACAAATAAAGTATGTCGTTTGAAGAAATCCATGTATGGTTTGAAGCAAGCTAGTAAAGAATGGAATAAGAAGTTTGATCATGTCATTCTTGATACTGGTTTTAAAAAATCAAGAATTGATCAATGTATATATTTCAAGATTTGCAGCAACAAAATGGTCTTTCTAGCTTTATATATGGATGATTTGATAATCTTTTATAACGACATTGATATCGTCAATCATTTGAAGAAAGTTTTATCAAATAATTTCAAAATGAAAGACCTTGGAAGAGCTGAATATTGTATTGGAATGCATATTCATCAGAACAAGGAACAGGGTATTATTGAATTGGATCAAGAAAGTTATATTAAAGAAATTTTGGAGAAATTCAATATGAGTGATTGCAAACCATTGAAATCACCAACTGATCCAAACCAAAGGTTGACCAACAATATGTGTCCACAAAATAATAGTGATGTTCCAGCTATGTCAAACGTTCCTTACCAAGAAGCAATTGGTAGTATTTTATATTTGACACGGGCGACACGTCCTGATTTGGTATACGCAATTAACAACGTCAGTCGTTTCAGTCAAAATCCGGGACGAGCTCATTGGAAAGCTGTCAAACGAATATTTAGATATTTGAAAGGGACTTCAAATTTTAAGCTGGTGTATTCAAAACATGAAAACTCAAAATTGTAGGGTTTTCCGATGCAGACTGGGCTGGTGGTTCTGACGATCGTAGATCTTGTGCTGTATATTGTTTTATGGCGGAGCAATATCGTAGAACAGCAAAAGACAACAGACAGTTGCACTTTGATCAAGTGAAGCGGAATACATGGCACTTTCATCAGCAATACAAGAATGTTTATGGCTCAAACATTTTGAAGAAGAACTTTGGACTGTTAAAGAACCTATAAGGATTTTTTGTGACAATCAAAGTGCGATATGTCTAGCTGAAAATACTGCATACAAAAATAAGTCAAAACATATTTCAGTTAGACATCATTTTATTCGGGAAAAGGTCCAAGCTGGAGATGTGAAACTACTGTTTGTTGGTACCATTAATATGGTTGCAGATTTTTTAACTAAGTCGGTCTTTGGTACCAAGCAACAATCTTGTTCATCAAAATTAGGATTGCGGAATTGACATATATGTATTAAAGTAAAATTTGATTTCATTTTATTTTAATAAGTTGGGATGTTGAAAATATGTACTGTAAAGGCACCCAATGTCTGATTTGCTACCATGATATAATTCATACGGATATTTGTTCGTGATACTTGACAGTCTAGTTCTATTTAGAACAAACACAGGAGTATTAGTTGCCTCAGCCCAGAATTTTAAATCCATTTTCTTAGGTACAGTTTCCTGAGGATGAATACCAAATTCTTGCAAAATACTTTTTAATTCTTTGTTAATATTTTCAAGTCAGTTCTAAAAATCTTTATTTTGTTTCCAGTGTCATTTTCGATACTTTTAATTACTCCCTTTAATATTGTTGTAACTTCGTTTTAATGTTATAAAAAGAATATCTCGCGAAATGAGAGAAATTATCTTTAAAAATAAGAAAATGTTTTGAACCTCCGATTGATGAAACTTGCATGAGACCACAAACTCGGATGAAATAATTTCAACTGGATAGCTTGCACAAGAAAGAAAGGTGTGTCACTTTTCCTGATTGGTATTTCCATTTTCTATAGATACTTCTTGGCATGAGCCATATTTTGGTGAGCCAATCTTTGATGCTAAGTTTCTAAATTATTTATCCTTAGGATATATTTGCTAGAACAGTTTTATTATTTGATGGTAACATTTTAAATTTCATTTTGTAGAGCCGACTTCCGTTAGAGCGTTCTCTCACTAAAATTAATTTTCCATTTTTGAAAAAGTTACAATATCTATTATTACATTTCATGTACAATCCCTTATCAAATGTGGTTCATGATGAGAAGATTAAGTTTTAATTTTGGTATATACAGAACGTTCGACAAATGATTCTCCACATATTTTTCATTTACGAGGCATAAGATATTAGTATCACCAGCTCCCACTACTTCAATATACGAACTATCACCAATCCTAATTAGTAATGGATTGTCAAGTCAGTTTTGAAATTTTAAAAGTAAAATGTTTGGTTACATATGTTGCTTGCACCAGAATCCATGAATCAGTCATTATAATTTACATCTGAATTTGTTGACAGCAAACATTCTTGGATACCTTGACTATCTCTCTTTTCATTTTGCTTTTCATTCGTTTTATTTTTACATTTTTCCTTATTCTTTGTAATAATGGTTAATTTTGGTTTTGATTTGCTTGCACAAAATGCCTCTTCACGAGCAAGATTTTCTTGTCCATTCACGCGAACTTCTTCTAACATCAATCAACTTTGCAGATTTGCCAATGTTTTCTTATCATCCGGTGTCGATTCCCAAGCTGTACAAAAATGGTTGTAACTTGTAGCTAACGCAATTACGTATTTCTGGGCCATAACCTGTTGGTTATGAAATAAAAACAGATTATATGCAGTGTAATTGTTTATTGAATTAACAAAAATTATGAAAGTTGGTAAACAGGAATGGAATTTTGTATTTCGATCCAACTGAATTTTCGATTCGATTTAATATTCGATCTGAATTCTTTTTGGCATCCTGTAAAATCATCGTATCGTAAATTAGTGTGGCCTTTGACAATTCCACGCAAATGGTATAAATTTTCAAATTGCCCGATGAAATGTAATGAAATTTTGACAGCTGGTAGTTTTTTTTTTGAAAACAATAATTTAAAATGTTTGTGTTTTAGATTTGTTTTTAGTTTTGAATTATTTTTAAATTAATATTTAATAATTAATATTAAAATTGTTGGTCTCAGTGAAACAAAATATCTTTAAGTGTCTTCGGTCCTAAATTTGGCGTCGTTTTTTTTATTTTGTTATACTTATAATTTTCACTTCGCTCTTAGGGCCATCTTATTTGGTTGTAATTTCATGAAAATCTTGATAATTTTTTTAAATTCAACACTTTCAAGTTAACTTTTGCAAGCTTGGGATTTTTTTGCATGAACTCAAGTGAAAAAAAAAATTTTTAAAAAAATATTTTTTTTTTTTTTTTTTTGTGAAAACTACAATAATTTAGTAAAAATTTAAGGAAATAATTGTCAAATTTCTTGTACTTGGGTTTTTTTCATTAAAGAAATTAAAAATATGACAATAAACATAAAAAAAACATGTTTTCGACAACTCAACACTGATCGAATGAATTTTATACGATCACAGTATAAAATATTTTCGATCCAATTTTAGCCAATACCAAATTGGTTGGTCGAAGTCGTATATACGATCCAATTGGGTCAAATCGAAATACAAAATTCCATTCCAGATTGTTAATAATTGTGATGACTTCTGAATGTGACAGATGACTAACGACTGACTGATGAGCTTAGTAGATTGAAGTCTTATGTGGGAAATAGAAATATCTACAACGCATTCCACAGTTTTGGCTTTCAGAATGTATTAAAAATAGTCTGTCGTGAATACGTCGCGATCTGTGTAGTCTAACAGAAAACGTATATATTTAAAATTTTAATGGGTCGTGAACTCGTCGTGGATGCCTCATTTAGCTTGAACCTTTAGGCTAGGAAACTCAAGGATTGCAACATCATTTTAACAATTATGAATGATATCTTGCTGTGCTTGTAAGAAGCATATCTGAAGTTTATAAAACAATATCATTTCAATTTTGCCACCGTATCAATTCCTTGTGGTGGTAATGATACCCAAAGAACCAGATCGATATTCTTGTTAATAGATTCCAAAGTGTTATGGACAAGGCCACTGTTTATTCGAACCTTCTTAATGGTTTAACTGTTATTGTTAGAAGCATCAAAATTTAATGTAGTCCACTTTATTTCCCATAGTGGCATTGCATGACAGTTGAGCAAATAGGGGAAATAAATAACTGAAATAGCAATAAGAAAAAAAGGGGAAGAAGGAAAGAACAAAAATTCAATTCAAACCCGGATTTCGGGGATTTTTTTTTTCATTTAATTAAAATTTTATGTATTTTTTATTTTGAATATTTGAATTTTTTTTTTTTGATTTCTAGGGGGCTCCGCCCCCTGGTCGCTACGCTCACCAACCCCCATCATTACTTATACAAAAGCTAAAAATTAGTATACTTTCATATACTTTTTCATTTGTTCTTTTTTACGTAAAATTCTATCCTCTTCAGACAAATTCAATTTTTTGCGACCCATAATTACAAATTTACTTTTTATGTTCGATTTATTATTTGCCTTATTAAAATAAAATATTACTTTCAAAAAAAAAAAAAAAAACAGAAAGAAAAAAAAACTAAAGAAATAATATATGACGATCACGTCCCAAAACTATTATATATATTAAAGAGAAAATATTTAATATTTAAAAAAATTTTCTCCTTTCAATTTCTTAATTCATTTTTTTTTGTTCTCCCCAGCTAAGATGTCCAAGGTTCTCTAAATCGGTATCGCTGTTTTTATTTTGGGGCTAATTTCAAATTTACAAATTTATTATTTTTTTAAAAATTATTTTAAAAATTCTGATTTCATTTTTAAAGCATTTTTTAATTACTTAATTTTTTTTCTATTTATATACAGTAAATTCCTTGAAACAGCGCTGCACACTACACATTGGGGTTCGAGATGATGTTGTAATTTCAAACCTAAAGTTAGTAACGATCCGAAGTAAAACGATAAATACCATACATTCGGTAAATACTGATTCTACTCAACTGTAGTTCTTTGGCACCACCCACCACCGCCCCACGTCTCATTAATTATAAATTTTCAGTGCAGCTGTTACTAACACTTTACTTTATATATAATCTAGTTTTCTTAATTTTTAAAATATGTATTTCACGAGCATTTGGTTTAGTTTTATAATTAAGTTAAAACACACTGGTATACATATTTTTCTATACGAGAAATCAAATTTTCTCAAAATATGTCTAAAACTGATGGTAATCTTAAAACTTATGTTTTAAAAACATATTTATATGTGTGAACCAAACCAGTTAAATCTAATTTGATCTATATCAAAATAAAGTTCATTAAAAATGCAATCGGATCGGTTCGGTTTTCATTTATGCGTAGACTAAAATGATTCAATCGTGCCAATGTTATATTCTAGACAGATCTCCGATTTTAATGATAATTATTGCCCAATCGGTCATTAAAACTCGATAATGACCTTTATTTACGTAATAATGATCAATTTGAAGTATCTATTTCAAGAATCATTATTTTTTTAATTGTCAAATGAAATTCTGAAGAGGTCCTAAATTTGTTCCTCACATTGTTTACAGGGCAATCTACATTTGAATATTTTAAAAATTTCATCTGGTTTTGACATGCTTTCTTCTTTCACATAAACTTAAAAGGAGGAAATTAGGTAATTATTCTAAAAATTCCTTAAAATTTACTAAAATACAATTTAAAAAAATTAATTTTACTGACTCAAAATGAATAAACATTCTATTCTGAAAATTATAAACAAAAGAGTAATTTTATGAACCTTTTGGAATGACAAGAATGATGATCATTGTGAAAAAAAAAGATGTGTCATCGGTCATCGAAAAGTATCATTAAAAAATAATTATTGTAATTAAAATTGGAGATCTGTCCAGAGCATTACGATTTATCCGTTTGAAATTGACAAATCCATTCATTATGAAATTTATCACTCATTTAGAATTGAATTTCAGTCCTGAACCTAATGATACTCTTAATAGTAGATTGAAAAAAATACTGGTATGCTTTTAGCGCGGCCATTGTTACTCCTTCTTAATATGTGATTATTTTCCTCGGTTTTCCACAGATGTCTGGAAGTTCTTATATTACTCCCATTCACAAAAATCGAAATAAAAATGACATCTCTAATTACCAACCAATAAGCAAATTATCCTCTACTCCGAAATTGTTTGAAGACACTGCAGAAGTCTCATATCATGTAACCAATATGGTTTTGTTAAAGAAAGAAAAATCTACTGTTCCCACTCTCTAAGGGAATTCATTTCAGGGGATCAGTAATGCAATCGAAGGTGACCTACAGATTGATTGTACTTACACTGACTTTTCTAAGGCATTTGATACGACTATCACAGAAGATAATGCTATTTAAATTAGATATGTTATCATCACTTCTTAAATGGATTGAAATAAATAAATAAAATGTTGACTTATTAGGGATTTGGGAATAGTTCTTGATTCACAGTATCGATTTTAGACACCATATTGAATAATTATCAGGACAAATTTATGTCAGGTATTTATTAGAAGATGCTCTTCTGAATTAAACGATTCCCCAATCTATCGAAACTCATCTATATATCGCTTATTCGCCCTGTCCTTAAATTTGCCAGCATTTGATATCCTTCCTACGAAATTCAAAACCATAGGATTGAATCGGTCCTATGCCGATGTAAGTGCCGAATTACACGCGGTAGAAATCTACCGTCAAGTTTTGGGTAGAAATCTACCAAACCGATTAGACGAGGAATGTTTATACCACAATCTTTTATACAAGCTACACAAGGAGTGTATTAGTGTGTGTGAGCACAGCATCAGTCGAGCTTAAACCGTCAAACTGATAAGATCTACTATTTTACTATTTACTATGTACTTTTAGATTATGATTACCTGTTCACGGTCAGTAAGCGAATGGCGCGCTTGAATTTTCAATTTTTTTTCGAAACCGACACAAACAGTGACTCTTGTTTGTGTGCGTAAAAAACTCCGTTGCGGCAACATTTCGAGAGGTATATCTTCTGCCTCACCCCCAAGCCACCGATACCTATGGCTGCGGTAGAATTCTACCCAAAAAACACCGCGTGTAATCCGGCACTAAGGCATACCAATTATAAACTGCCATCGTATAATGCTCACTTTACATTACTTACTCTCAAGATTCATTGGTTATCTTCCGACGTAGCTTTTCTACAACATCTAATATTGGGAAATATCGACATCTTCTTCAATTCACTTAATTTCGGGTAAAATTCCACAATTCTAGGACTAACAATGTCCTAGTCATACAACTTATCACCATACGAATTACGGTTTAATTTGTGAAAAAAGGGAGTTCAAGAAAAATTTCTAATAACCTTAATACTTTTTGGAACTTTTGTTGTAATAGTTGTTGGGTGCTTGGAATGCATACTCATATCAATATTTTACTAACCAATTATTTTAATACGTACTTTACTTAATTTTTTCAGCCACATTGACATATTCTTTACTGATATTCTTTACGTTTTTACTGTAGCGGAAAATATCGAATTGAATATTGCAGCTTAGGCCTAAGTTATACCACGATCATTGTAATGAAGGAAATAATTTTACAATGGAAAATTAACCTATTACAAAGATTATTTCTTTTAGAAAAAGTAATGCAAAACATGGGAAATAGTTTAGTAAATAGATTTTAAATAAAAAATCTTAAGTATATCACGTAATTTGTTTTTTATAATTGTTTTTATAATTTGAATGATGAAACATGTTTTAATCGATCAGCTGTTTTGCAAACTGCATTTCAATTTCATTTCATTCCACTGGAGAACTGCCAAGTTGATTCCTTCATCACAAATTTTTCGTCGATATTCTAACCTCAAACTTCAGCTACCCAATAAGAAAATAATTATAATATATAAAAATATATAAAAAAAATGGATACAATATGTGGCTCATCGGTAAAAAATGGAAAAGGAAGAAATAATCAAATTGAATTCGATGAAAAAAACTTTCTTCTTATAAGAAACCATTACACGACTTAGTTGTGAACGAAAATCTGACTCAAAGTTTCTCTGACATTCGTAAAAGAGGTATAGCCACCTTTCATTGAAAATCAAAGAAAAAGTTCGGTTTTCACTAGTTCCAAAATTTCCTTCATTACAATGATCATCGAATAACTTAGGCCTTAGCTGTATTGGATGGTCCCGCAAAGTTGTGGGCCTTAGCACGTAGGCCTTACTGGCCCATTGTACCTCCTTCTAAATATTTAGTTGAGAGGCTAGGTCTCGCTGACCTCGCCCTGAAGTTCTCAGACCATGCTTAAGCCACCTCACCACGACAAGGTGGGACCCCTATGGATGTAGGTAACTGAGCAATTGACACATTTTTTACACTTTGTTTTGAAAATATTATTTTTAAAAAATGAGAACAGTGATTAAACAACGCAGAATTTTATATGATACTACGTTTAATGCATGTCATGACACAAGCTATACTTTAGCAGTATGAGTACCCTATGTATGCCTCTAGTATTAAACACTGTAAGGGTATAAATAACTTTTTCTCCGACTGGTGGTAGAATACGGAAAGGGTATTTTTTACAAATTTTGTAGTCTGGTGGTTATTGGCAGGTAAGGTGTTATTACTAGCTATATTTTTTGTTAAGTATTTCATGTTCACCTTCACTTCAGTTTAGTGACAGTGAAAACGAAATAGAGATAAATAGTATGAAAGTGATGACAGAGGTATTGCCTGCTTTACACTGATAAAAGAGCATGCGGAACCTCCGTATTTAATATGTTAAGTGAAGTTACCCTAATATTTTGTGGTTTTCAATTTAAGCAATATCTGAAGTCTATTATAGGATACTGTGCCGTAGGAAGTTTACCTATATATATATATATATCAGTGGTTTCAAACAATTTTTTAAAGATTTCTTTCTATATTTATATAGATATATGTATATATACATTAGATCTGCGAATGAGTTTTTACGATTTTACATTAGATGACATAAGTCATTCTATTATATAATACGTGAGAATCGGCATTACATGTATTTGAAAGGTCTTATGACAAGCTTCAAAACGTATACTATATGACATTTGATTAAACTGTTAACAACATTGTTTTTTATTCGATTGAAAATGGAAGGTTAAGATGCCAAATAACCAGCATTTGCGGAGAAGTTTTACTTTTTTGGATTAATTTGAACTAAAATGCAAATGGAGCTCATAGATGGATGGAAAATGCTTATGGTGCAGATTCTCCATCAATTTGAGCTTCCGAATTTTGATTTAGACAATTCAAAAATGCAAAACCGACACCCATATCCTGCAATTCAGATGAAAATGAATTCGATATGAATTTCAAATTCACTCGAAATGTAAATTGGTGTTTTCAATTTCACTCAATTTCATTTTTCTCGAAATCATTTCAAATCCATTTTCGAAACGTCAAAAGTATCAGCTGATTGTCTTATTATTCAATTTACATCAAAAAATATTGTGAAAATTTTGTAATTGCAATGGAAAATAAAAAAAGAGAACAAAATAGAAAAGAAAGAATTAGAAAAAAAATCTTAAGAGACAAATCGAATGTGTTAGATCTTCCAATATTTCAAATATTTTTATTTTCTAGGCATATTTTTTAGAAAAGAATAATTTGGCGCCTTCATAACGACACCAATAAAATGTATTCAATTGAGAATTTCATTTAAAAATAAATTCGTTTTATGACAAAAACATTAGAAATATTTTTAATGCCATTTTATTGAGGTTAATTTTTGATATCTCGACTCCGGTTGCTACTAATTACAATTCCGGGAACAACTGATATTTTAAAAATTTTTAGCATTTATTTCAGAGAAAATTTTAGAAATTTTATAAAAAAATAATCAAAAAGTCGAATGGAGTTATTGGGTGAAGAAAATTTAAATGTACTTTAAATGTTTTCCTTAGTTTTGTATCAATTCACATCAATTTCACAACACCAACTAACAGTGAATTCATTTCGATTACCATTTCGAGTAAAACGAATTTCAGAACACCAAAATTTCCTTTTCGAAATTTCAATTCACATAATTTTCGTTTTTCATTCCGATCGAATTTCAGAACACCGATTTTCATTTTCACCATTCCATTTCACAAAAAAGTGAAATGCAGAACATGGGTGCGAATATCCATGAAAAGAAGAAATTTGGTGGGACCAGAAGAGTGTGGTCTAACCCATGAACATTCGAAAACAGGTGTGAAACAGTATCTGCTGATCGTTACAGCCAAGAACTGATGAAATCGCATGGCGCTTTAAATAAAAAAACGGCTAGAATAACCTCATAGACACGGTAAAGTGATTTTGCAGCATGATAAAGCGGCTAAACCACATGTTTCTAAGCTGGTCCAGGAAACGTTGCAAGCGTTTGGTTGGGAAATGCTGCAAAAATGGCTTGATGACTGGGTAGGCATTCTGTACGGCGATAGACGATTGCCGCTTTTCGGCATTCCGTAAGGTGATATCGCCGTCAGTATCGCCGCTTATTGATGAAATTGAGGCGACAGCTCAAACCCTGTCGCTTTTATATAATTTTAGAAGTTAATGTTTATTTATGTTTTTGGGAATTCTTTATTTTATTATTTTTATTTCTATTTTTTTTATGTAAGTAAATTAATTAAATATTATTGTTATTTGAAAATTTTATATTGAACAATAATTTTTTACTTATCCGAGAACATTTCCAAAACTGACAGCTACAGTGGACGAAGAAATTAAGTTGAGGCGAGAACGAAAGTGATTGCCCTTCGTAATGCCGAAATATGCGATGATTACATTTCATATTGGTCACAAGCGACAATCGCGCCTCTCGCTGTACAGAATGCCAGTCCTGGATTGACATGAAGGACGACAATTCTTGTACAGCACGGAATCTGTAAATTAGCTAAAAAGATGAAATATTAGCTTCAGGATGGAGCATACTTTGAATGAAATCAAAATATTGTTGTTAAATAATAAACGTGTAATTGTAAAAACTAATTCGCAAACCTAATATATATTTTTTGTTTTTTCTTTTTTTTAAACAAAAATTGATTAATTATTTCCTTTATTTAATTGAAGTTTTTTTTTATCTCTAAATTTTATTATATTTTTTAAAAATTAATCAAAATAAATAATCGTTTTTTTTTTTTTGATTCAAATAATGAATTTTTTTACATTTTTTTTCTGCTTTTTTTTACAAAAAAATGTTTATTTACAAAAATTAAATAACTAAAATGAAAGCCCATGTAAAAAAAAAATTTTAATTAAACAAAAAGTTAAATTAATTTTTATTTTATTTGCTTTTTTTTCTTTTTTGTGTACAACTAAATATTTAAATTAAATTTAAAACAAACACAATAATTAAAACGTTTTTTTTAGGGAATTCTCTTTTTTGAAGACAGAAGAAGAAAAGCTATCAGTTTTTTGTTTAATTTTTAATCAAAAAAAAAAAAAACCTAATTAATAAATTTCTGATTAATTATAAATAATGAAAAAAAGACTTATGAATATTAAAAGAAAATAAAAATTTCATAAAATTAAATTAAATTAATTAAATTTATTATTATTTTTATTTATTTATTATCTAAATTTTTTTTTTCATGATTTAAATGATCTTCATTATCGGATTTTGTTATTTGTTCTTCATTAATAATTCTTTCATCATCATTAATATCATTATTCTCCTCAACTTCATTATTATTATTATTAATATTATTATTATTACTATTATTATTATTATTATTATTATTATTACTATTATTATTATTATTATTATTATTATTATTATTATTATTATTATTATTATTATTATTATTATTATTATTAATATTATTATTATTATTATCATTTGAAATTATTATAATAAAATTATTATTAGGATTTCTTGTTGAATTTTTCATTATTTCATTAGAACAATATTTTAATTTTAATTTTGTCATTTCATTATTTATTTTAAGACAACTTTCACCGATAATCTCTTCGGCAATTCTCTTCATAAATTCAATACGTTCCTGATCAAGACCAAAATTAATATTATTATTAAGTTGTCGATCAGTATCCATTATTAAACTTCTTTTATTAAGTTTTATAATATTATTATTATTATTTGGAATAATCGATGATGATGATGATGATGATGATGATGATGATGATGATGTTGTTGTTGTAGTAGTTCTTGTTGATATTTCAATTTCATTTCTCGATAAACAATTTTTAATATCATTTATACGTTTTAATATCATTGATGTTTCAGAAGAAGGTGATGAGAATAATGATGATGATGATGATGATGATAATGAATCTTTACCAGAACAACCACGTCTATATTCATGAATACGTTTCAAAATATTCGATGAACCTCCGAAATTACGTCTTGTTACACGAACTGATGGATACGATCTAAATACATTATTTTTTAAACGTACATTATCACCTATATAAAAGAAAACAAAACAAAATTACTTAAGTTCTTCATTTTCCATATATATATATATATATATAAATATATTTCTTTTCAAATTAAGGAGCTACATTTCTATCCAGACTGACAAACGTGAAAGGTGCACGGATAGGTTGATCAGAATTTTGGGTGCTCATTTCATTTCAAGAAGGCACTTTGATTACATGCGTTGTTCGATTAAAACCTTTGGATATGTTAACGAAAAGGAGACGGGACGTCGACGGAACTAAAAAAAAAAAACAAATACATGAAATTATATGGTTGCCGCTGTTATGTACACGGCGTTCGTAAAATTTGATTCACTTCAATTTGAGTCCGTTCAGTTTTTAGGCATTTGTATTTACATCATAACGATTGTGATCCTTTTTTTATATTGTGAACGAATTTTCAACGTCAAACAACGAAAAAATTTTATAAAAATGGATGGCGGGAATTTTGTTGTTCTTTTAATTCAATAATTAAAACTAATATACTAATATACTTTTGATTGACAATCAATTCGTCAAATGTCAATATAACTGCATCGCATTCCGTTCCCGTCACCCATACCCGTTTCTGTTTCGTTGACATAACTAAGACTAACTATAATAAACTTATTTTCTCAAAAGAGTAATATTTAATTAGAATTTTCGATTGTGATACGTGAACGTGTGAACGAGTAAAGAAATTTTAGTAAAAAAGTAGCACAAACATAACGTCAAAATAGCCGATTAATCCAAGTCGAAATTGAGTTAATTTACTTAATCCGATAGAGCGGATCAAGAAACCCAGATAAAATTCACCATGAGTCGAGCTGAACAAAAGTGCAGCTCAGCTGGAGAAGAACGCTGCAGGCCCTTCTACTGTTCACATGTTCACTTTTCTATTAATTAGTAATTTAATTTGTAATAATTTTAGTTCAATTCAACTTATAATTTTTTCTTGAACACTAATCATCAATGAAAAAATATAAGATTACGCCAACCAATACTTCAAATTGGTTTTTTCTGCGCATCTACATCATTCAAGACCTGAAATATATTGTTTGTGTGAAAAATCACTATTATATACGAATGAAATCGGGTCACATGTGATGTCATACAAGTATGAATTTTCATACTTGTATGACATCACATGTGACCCGAAATATTTAAAATGGCCGACGTGGGCACAGCGTAAACAAAAAGAAGCAACAAACAAAATGCATGTCTGGATAAAGTTTTTATTAGGAAACTTTTTGGAGAAATTAATCTATATAAATAAAATCGTAAATGTTCGTTTCTTCCTAACCAGTAATCTCCGAAACTTCTAGATCAATTGACTTGAAATTTTTATAGAACATTCCTTAGGAACTCGAGCTGGTTCTTACATACTTTTTATTTACCTATGTTACACTTGTGAGTTTTAAAAAAAACAATTAAAAAAATTCATCACTAACACATAGCCACAAGCATCTAATAATTCATCGCCTTCCTTCGTGATTACTCTTACTTACACGCGCATACATCAATAAAGTATAATACAGAATTTAAGCATAGATTGTAGAAAATAAAGATGGGCGTAGTAGCGGCGTTAAAAATACCAATTCGGAGGGGCAACATTGTAAATGGGCTTAATGCTTATGCATTCTGGAACATCAGAATTGCGAAAAATGTTTGCGTTATTTATTCCAAAAAACAAGTTTCTCTTAAGCGTACCAAATTAAATTATTCGCTTTAGATTCTCTTTATTGAAATGTAACGAGCAAATTATATCTCTACTAATTGGCGTAAAATTTTGAAAACCCAAAGCCGAAACACATTCAATACGTAGAGCCTCATTTTTTGCATACCCTAAAACCAAAAAAGGCATTTAAAAATTAAAATGCTGAATTTAACAAAATCTTAGATGAAATTTCCAGCTTGGGAAGATTTACAATACAACAGCTCTTACTTCCTGGGCAATGGCCGGTGGATAGGCATGACATCACAGCACCTGTTTTCAGACAGAAGCTGAAATCGCTGGTGGATTTCATGATAAAACATTAAGTCTTTGGGTCTGTGCGCTGCTGGATGTACTCAGTGGAATGGCAAAAGAGAGGATTCCCAAACGTACATATACTAATCTGGCTCTATAACAAAATCACTTCAAACGAAATCGACGATGTAATATGCGCTGAAATACCCGATGCCGATGTCGATAAGGATTTGCATGAAGTTGTGACGAAAAATATGATACATGGACCTTGCGGTACACTGAATCCAAATTCACCATGCATGATAGTATCCAACACAGTTACAGGAAACGATGGATATCCTTTATACAGAAGAAGATCAGCAGAAGATGGCGGTAAATTAGCAACCCCTAGCATATTCGATGAAACTACGATAGGCAAACTCTACACCGTGCATCCCAATCAAGATGAATGCTTCTTTCTTCGCACGCTGTTGATAAATGTGGCCGGTCCAACGTCTTTCCACCAATTGAGAATTGTAAACGATGTTACACATGCCACTTTCCGGAGCGCATATCAAGCTCTGAATTTATTGCAGAACGACCGACACTGGGATGTATGCCATTAATGACGCGTGCAACACGTCACATCCACATCAAATTTGTGCATTGTTTGCAATCATATTGACCGTCTGCTCTCTTTCGTCTGCAACTAGGGGCTGCATTACCGGTAAACGATTTACCGGTTTTACCGGCCAATTTTATTACCGGTAATTTAAAAAAATACCGGTAATTTCGGTAATTTTTTCCTAATGTTTTAATATAATATACATACAAATACCATTTGTCTTTTCTGTTAATTAAAAAATGTCAAAATCGTAAAATCTTTTGCAAAAACCTTAATTATCAAAGAAGCCTAATATTTATAAGCTTTTCGAATGTAAGAGCAAACTGAAGTATCCCTCTAGTCCAGTGTTTCCCAACCTTTTTTGTGCCATGCCCCACCTTAGCCTTTCTAAAATTCTTATGTCCCCCCGCCCTATGTAACATACATAATTTTTAATATTAAAAAATTGAATTGTTCACTTAAGAAACTAAATTTGGCACCGAAATCTACCATCGCATTTAAATGGCCCGGAGCGGAAGGGTTAAACTCGTGTCATGTCCATTTTCGAATTGCCCTCCTTAACAATCAAATTGCCCCCCTCTGGGGCGTGAGCCCCACGTTTGGAAACACTGCTCTAGTCCCAGTGCATGTACATAAGGAAATGATAAAATACATATACAATATACATATTACATTAGAGACAAAAAATCAAAATAAAACGGTTCTATTAATTCGGTAGATATTATTGAATTAATAGAACGTTGCAGCCTGTAAAATTAGCTGTAGAAGCTTTAAGTGCAGCTGATTGCACATTATTGAATGCTGATATCGCCATAAAATTTATGCTTGATGAATTGTCTACACAGAATAGTACTCTAAGCAGAGAGTTAATATATGAATTACTTGTACGAATACAAGATCGTCGCACTAGCTATTCCAATGTTATGCAGTTTCCACATAATCCTCTTGAATTTAAGAATATCCATCGAGAAAACAATTATAATTTATTCAAATTGAATAAATAATAACAAAAATTAATGTGTCTGTTATTGAACGCTTAAATATTATAAATGAGAGTGAAGGCGGAAATGAGTCTTCTGATGATGTAATTGAAGTAGTTGAACCAACGCCTTTATCAATGAAAGAGAGGTTGCAATTGACTACTAAAATTAAATGAAGTTTCAAACAATAAATCCGACCAGCGTTGAAGCTGAGCGAGCTTTTTCAGCTGCGGACGCAATATGAGCAAGTCTGAACGATTCCACTTTAGATACAATCTGTATGTTAAGATCATATTTCAATGCCCAAAAGATTTATTGAATGTTTAAAAAAAATAAGTGTTTTCCTTTTGTTTTATTAAATTATAGAAATGAAATACATTTCTATAATTTAATAAATAAATAATAAATAATAAATGAATTAAAATTTTATGATTTACCATACACTATAAATATTATAAAATTATTGTAAGTTATTTCTTCGTACGTTCCTTTTCCTCCCGCCATCACATATGCTATACATAATTTTTTTATTTAAAAAGCGATTTACCGGTAATTTACCGATAAACCAGTTTCTATTCAAATTATTTACCGTTTACCGGTAAAGCCGAAATTCGGTAATTTTGCAGGCCCTATCTGCAATAATTATAGGAGAAATTTTAAACCCACATGGCTGAAGATATTTTCCGTCGAATATGCAAGGAAAATTCAAATATGAACATGGATTTCACAGCAGAAATCTACAACGAAGTGCTGATGATGATTGAAGATTTGTGCTGAGAAATCGCGAACAAATCCCTCAATCAATTGGGAATGCTATCACCGAATCGATCTGCTGCTGCTTCGTTCGATGTAGAAATGCGTCGTGAACAAAATTATATTACGGGTGCTATCCTTTGAGCAAAAAGGCATTTACGATCAAATAATGCAAACTGTCAATAACGTGGTTGGAAAAATCTTCTTCTTAGAAGCTCAAGGAGGAACTGGTAAACCGTTAGTAATTAGATTGATTCTGGCTGCAATTCGATCCTAAAATTACATAGCCTTAGCTCTTGCGTAGTCTGGAATAGCTGCGACATTACTACCAAGTGGTAGAACTGCATATTCCGCTTTGAAATTACGATTGAACATGCAATTCATTGAAACTCCCACGTGCAATATTTCCAAAGCATCCGGCATGGGAAAAGTATTTTAGAAATGAAAACCTATTGTTTGGGATGAATATCGCACAAAAAATCGCTCGAGGCTCTTGACGTGACGTCGAAAGAAGAATTGTTTGAAAAAGTATTTCCCAATATCGAAACCAATTACAAGGATCACCATTGAGTGAGTAAATGAGCTATTCTTGCGCCCAAGAACAAAGATGTCTACGAACTTAAGAATATTATTCAGTCTAACATTCAAAGCGAGGTAGTCACATACAAGTCAGCCGACAGTATTATGGAAGCAAATAACCAGTTAATTATCCACCCGAATTTTTCAATTCACTCGATCTGCCACCACAGAGCTTTCAAAGGTGAATATGTCCTCATTCCTCGCATTCATATTATTCCAACGGAAATGCCACTTCGCTTTAAGAGATTACAATTCTCAATTCGATTGTCGTTTGCAATCATCATAAACAAAGCTCAGGGCCAATCTTTAGAATTGTGCGGTTTATATCTAGACACGGATTACTTATCACATGTACAATTATATGTTGAGTGTTCTACAGTCGGCACAGTCTGCATAGAGATATTTGGCACGATATTTTTTCTATCAATATTTGCTTTTAGTTTCCTTTTTGAAATGACATCGATTCAATTCAAAAATTAAAATAAATTCAAATTACTGAAATTTTTAAATGTGTCTCTTTTTAGCACAATTCTCCCTCAAATATTTCTGAATAATGTTTTCAAATTCTTCATAAAATACTGTAAGAACGGTTTACTCTGTGTAAAACGTAAGAAAATAACATAACAGAAGAAAAATAGTATTTTATGTGAAATATTGTATTTAACGTAACATAACATAAAATATGAATGCAGAATAAAGGCCAATGAATGTGTATTTTGAGAAGTTAACTATTATTTGAGGTTGCAACCGTGTCAACACAGCCTACTCACATTTTTTTCTTTTTAAGCGTTAAAACGATGGCCAATTTTCAGCTCAAACGAGTCATCAAAAGTTAAAAAAACAGAAATAACCAAGCAGAACTACTTGAAAAGAACGCAAAGAAAAAGAAAGAAAAAGGGAACATTGAAATATTTAGAATAATCTGCATTTGAAATAGCTTCCATTGTGTGCCATTTATAAATACATCACCTAAAAATAAAACGAAGAAGATACTAATGCAAAACCATAAAAAAAAATTTTTTTAAGCCATAATAAAATGAAATTTTGAATTAAGCTTTTCATTTTTATATACCACAATAAGCTGTGCTTTGGGGTGGGGGGATGGGGAATGAGCGCGGACACCAAAGATTTTATACATGCTTTTAAGCAATGTAAGTATAGTATTCTTTGTCTAATTTAATGACGTTACTTAGTACGTATCTACCAGATGGTAGAAGGTGCAAATCAAAACTTTTGTTTTCATTTTGCAAAGTTTTTCAAATTAACAGAATTTGAATTTATAATTTTGCTTTCTATTATTTTTATTGCTTTTAGTTCGTTTTAAAAATGCATATATAATAAAATTGAAATAAGTTCTCAATATTTCCCCAACGTTGATCAAACGTATATCGACTCATTTCGCTCACCGGGAATATAATACTGAATTTCTGTCACTTGACAGATGACATTCGCGCTATAAGCGGGACGAAATAACTGCTAGTTCAAAAACGAACCAAAAGATGCCGAACGCACCCGTAAAACTTAAAGAGCTTTCAGATATTTGGTAAAATAGATAAAAATCAATTTTACTTTTTTTCTTCTAGATAGATATGTAGCCCCGTTAAGAGACAAATAGATAACACGGTGAAAAAGCATTTATTTACCATCATCCGTATCGAATAAATGTCCTTCACCATTTAAACCAACATCACCACCA